>OX453242.1:11132250-11676629 GCA_949709985.1 Luffia ferchaultella | reverse complement strand
CTCGCTTTAGCTTTGATGCATGTTTAATTCAAGAACATACTTGTAGTTTAATTAACAAGATTCCAAGTGTCTAGAGGAATCAATGAATTGTATAGCCTATTCGCTACGCAGGGAACGGATGTAGGCCAAAGAGGGGCTAACGGGGGGTGGGGGCACTCGTAAATCTAAAGTACGCCGCTTGGCTTCCCCGCTTGATTAATTCACTTCGCGAGAATTGGTATTGCTCAAACGGGAGATCCTTAAAAGGCGACGTTCTTTTGTTGTATCGCATCATTAATATCGGATTTTGTGTATGCAATGAATGCAATTAATGAAAGCTACGATGTTGCCATTGTTTTTGTGTTGTGTTTCTTCCGAAGTCACATATTATCAGCTCTATTGTCAACTTAACAAGTCACGAAATAACTTATCATTCCGTGACTTCTTAGATAACACTCATACTGCTTATATATGTTTATAAGCTTTTTATTAGATCCACTACAGTATATAAAAGACTAAGTTTTTTCTCTATATTTAAAGTTCAATTTAAGATTACAATTATTTTATGATGCACGTTTTTATCAGTTTGGTATTAGAGTAAGTTTTTTCGTTGAAGTTCAAAGTAAATAAAATACTTACCGCATATCAGTTGAAATAATGTTAATCTGCCGAAAGCGGAAGCTTAAAACATCATGATCTTAACTTGAACATTTATAAGTAAATGCGATTGATAGGTGTAGTTAGATTCTGTAATTTATTACGCATTCTCTAAAATGATTACATTTTCTAAATTCTCTAGAATGATGATGATACCATGATACCATGATAATGTCGTGATAGCCCAGAGCGCAACGAACCTGTCTGAAATTTATAAGGCCACATAGGGCCATGGTTCGAATCCGGGCGTGTACCAATGAGTTTTTCTGACTTAAGTACACAATATCACTGACACCGAGCTTCGGAGGGCACGTTAAGCAGTCGGTCCCGGACCCTGTCAATAGATGGCGGTCGTTACAGTTCCCAACCCGCAGTGGAGCAGCGTGGTGGACTTAAGCTCCAAGCTCCCCTCCTCACTCTGGGGGAGGCCTAAGCCCCTGCAGTGGGGTAAAAATGGGCTGATGATGATGATGATGATGATACTCAAATACTAAGGTATAGTAAGTACTGTTGTAATCCTTAAATTACTGATTACTAGCATAGTAATTAATGGTAGCAATTATAAGGTCTAGTTTGAGTACATTAGCGCAGTAATATATAGTTTTCTATAGTTCCAAAAAACGTTCGCATATCTGAAGTTCTCAATGCAATAATTATAGTACATTCATACAAAGACATAACAGTAAAATTGCCGTGAATAGTAATGAATTTCCTTTTGAAATTCACCTTGCTTCTTTAAAAAAGGAGACGTTACGCCATCAGGAACATTTATTTTTAAACAGTTCTAACGACTTACCTACATTTACATTGAACTCCGGCACTTTTATTCGGGAACCTGTTTCAAAGAGTAAGCAAGTACATTTTAATATGATTAGTAGGTAATAGTTTCAATCTTCTCACAAAACTTCATTTTTATTTATTTACTAGGGACCATTTTCGTTAGTATAATTTTCATTGTTTCTACAAATTCGAAAGTTTACATAAGAATCTTAAATATTTTCGGTGGCTCTCTCTCGATATGTATATGGAAATTACAGCAATGTATGAAAATATGGACATATACACAAATATTTGTCCTGGGCGGGAATCGAATACGCGATCTTTGGTTCGATAGTTACGGTCTTCAACCACTCTGACAATCGGTCAATGAATTTGCTGATCAATCGTATTTCATCAAAATGGCCTGCGTTTCGCATAGTACTTTGGGAACTTCAGCGCCCCTGCATATGACGGTGTCTAGTCTCCCCGCTCGGGTAATTATGTGCCATATGTTGGATATTGTATAGTCAGTCATAGGGTTGCGGTTTTACTTTCTTAAGAAGGGGCAGGCCGCGTGAACGTTCAAACAAACGCTCCTAAACGATCACGTTGTCAATACGCATATTACATTTGATTTTTTTTTTTCAATTATAGTCTCACTTGAGTTAGAACTAGGTTTGTGTAGAACCAAAACAAGCTCATCTAAAAAAAGTTTGTATGAGCGTTCACGCGTCCTACCCCTTCTTAACACGGCACCTCGGGAATAATCGGCAATTCACGAAAACGCACGACATGATATCAAATATTAATTTTAACGGAATTTATATATATTAAAATTTGCAATTTATTCTATAATGATTCTATGCTATGAATAAGTAAGGTTCTTTCTTTCTCACTTCATAAATCGAAACTTTAGCGAGCCGCTGTATTAATGTATCAGCAAAACGAAATATACATAATGGCTTATCCCTCCAACCAAAAATATGGAATGAAATACAAATAGAAATAAAGATACACGTTGTCAGCACGATGAGTAAATGGACGGATATAAATTTTTGATCGGAATTAAAAGGCTTTTTAACATGTCATTAAGGCGGTCGGTCCGACAATGGCCGCAGTTTAATATCACCCTAATTATCGGTATTGGATTATTTGATTCCGCAATGGAGCCGTTTATACCCCATTCCGAGGTGATTGATCGATGGAAATGATTGTACCGATAATCACTGTTTAAAAAAAAAAACAAAAAAAAGGAGTTGTATGCGAGGGAGATCCATGTGTTCATCTGTGTTCTGAGCGACATAACATCTTTATTTTTATAGTCCGTGTTCCTTGTCCTGTCCCTGTCCACTGTTTATTGTGAGGGGTCCAATGATATTATACGTAATATATGTCGTGGCTATTTGAAATTTGGCCATGATAATGGCCCACCATTTCTAAATTGATAGATTTGGTGGGGTTAGGTTAGATTATATCAATGCGAGGTGCGAAGCGGAGCGGAGCGACGAGCCGTATAGAAAATTAACATTGTGAAATTCGAACACATCTTGGAATGATCAATTCCAAGACATGGTAATGACATATGTACAAAGGAAAGCAGATATGCTAGTGTCAGTTGGACTTTTCTTTGGGACGGTATTTCTTGGGTAATTTTAATCGTTTTAAGGCGATGGAATATCATCATCAGCCCGTGTCTCTCCACTGCAGAATATAGGCATCTACCAAGGCTAGCCACCACACATAGTCCTCCGCCTTTCGCATCCCATTACCTCCGGTATGTTTCATTTTCTATACCGTTCATTTGCGATGTATTTGACTTTATTTTTATGACATGTCTATAGCTTACAGACGTCAATATTGACATTATAAAAGTTCGGATACATATACTGTACCTTCGTAGTATAATAAAATACTTAGCAATGCCTATACTGCCCAGTAAAAGAGCCACATACTACGTGTCAATTGACTTATCATCGGTTAGGTTTGCTAGAATCGGCGAATGAACGAGTTGTGTACAATTGCGTGTTCAGTGTTATAGTATTTAAAGTAAAAAAAAAAGTTTTGCGCCAAGGCGTGGTGTCAAAACGTCATCTTGACAGTGAAGTTTGGTAGGACGTGCTTTGTAACTCCTTAAGTAAGATACTACTAAAAATACCGTATTTAGATTTGAATTTATACCGTAGTATTAATAAATTCGGAACGACAAAAGTATTAGTTTTCACGAAATATGCACACGTAGTTTAAACGGATTAAGGAAAGTTTTAGTTGCGCATAGTTTTAACGCAACCACGGCAAATTTCGGCATTCCAAATATTTTTTTACACCGTATAATAAAATGAAATTCGACAAACTACGAGCGTATATTTCGTGAAAAGTTATTGTTTGATTATTCGGCGTACAGGCTGAAAATATAATATTATGTACAGTTTATAATGTAAAACATAAACAAGTATTGAAATTAGTATCTTTTATCGTGGAAAGAACTTCGTTAACGAAGTTTTCCAACGCCTGACAACTTTGCAGGTGGAAGTAACATTACCTGAGACAATGTTAGTTTTTGTTGAACTTTTTTAAAAAAACTTTTACCATTTCAGATGAACATAACCTAACTATATATTTTACTAGCGGAGGTGAAATGGCAAATATTTTTGAACCATTTCCTACAAAAGTTAATATTGTTTCAGTTAGATAAAATTACTTATTTGCACCAGCATAGATGTTAAGTTCAAGGGTACCTCAAGAGCATATTGTATATAAAGTCGGTATTTATAATTTCATACGAACGTTCCGGTTGTGCTAAACTTGTAAATACGTTGCAGTAACAGGACTTAAGGGGATCTGGAATATTAGCCTACGTTTGTCCAATTAGCGACTACCAGGCCCGTGCCGAAATTTATGCAGCATAATGAGTTCGCTTACGTATGCTACCTCGTTGTTAAATTAATACTGTAATTTTTAAGTACCGCTATGGTACTTTATAATAATGGTATGATATGGTCCGTCTGTCCGTTTATTGGGCTCTAACGTTGTTGTACTCCAACGAGATTTTAAAATAACATTAGTACAGAAATTCCATTTCATCTCTAGTTTTGCAAGTAAACTGTTCAAACCAATTGGAATGAAAGGAGGAAGCGAAGTTTTATTATTTATCTTCAGTTTTTTTTTTTTAAATTTGGCGTAGAGGTTCCCTTAAACCTGTAGTTTTGCTATTACCATTCTGGAGCTGATTAAAACTAATAGAGCAAGTATGGTTTTATTGTTTTCGAACGGATTTTATTGAAACTTGATACGAAGGTTCCGTCTCATGAATTTGTTTCATGAAATTTCATGACTTTTCATAACCTTTCATGACATTTAATAATATTTGATAATATGTCATGCATAATAACAATTCTTGACATTCCATGAACTTTCATGACATTTCATGATAAATCACCTTTCATGACTTTTCGTGACCTTTTATTACTTTTCATGTCATTTTATGACATTTCAATTTTTTTCATAACTAAAGAGAAAACTTAACGCTTAAAACATTTTGAAAAATCAGTTTTTCGGCGTAATGCCGTACCCAACCAAAACATATTGTGACGCCTATCTACTCTCGCGACGACGTTATCGAACTCACTAGAAAAAGCGTGACACCTATCTACAATAGTAGGAAAACAGGTCATCGAACTTACTAGAAAAATTTCCACAGCCATTCAATAAAACCGAAAAGTCTGGATAAACAATTAAATTCCATAAATTTAAAATAGAAGCGCATCTTGTTCAAAGGAATACTCGCGATATTTCGAAAAATCAACGCTCATTTTCTAGACGCCACGGCGGCGCTAAAATTCCGTTCCCACGGTCGGCCGAGAAATTAAATGTAATTGATAAATTTCGAGAGATAGAATATTCGAGACGGTGACTAGTGGAAGGGAGAGAACTATATAAGGCGATGGTCGGCGGCGTCGAGTAGTTGATTTTTGGAAATAAGTCAAGCGCGATAATTTACGAAGTGCGGAGTGCTTTAACCGTGTAATTAGTGTTCGATATTGTTTGCTCTTGGATTATTTTGTGATTTGGAATTAAAATAAAGTAAAGTGAACTAAAATCAGTGTTTTAGTGCATCATCAATATCAGAACCGGTAGTCCGTAACAATATAAGTAAAAAGCTACAAAGTTCAACATTTATAATCTCAAATATTTTAATACTCTTACAAACATTTAGGCCTCTTATATAAGTGAACATAGTAAATTGAACCTCTAAACCTATTTTTGACGACTTCATTTCGTACTGGTTCCATTACATACTTAATTTCACCTCAATAAGTCCTAAACAACGCGTATAAACATTGTAAGGAAAGATCTAAGAAAAACAATTGAATTCTTCATAGTTCAATGTTATCGTTTTTAATTATTTAACTACAGCACGGAAAAAAATCGATTTCTTCCTTTTTTACGTAAAATCAAAATATAAACTTTTATTTTTTTCTACTTTAGGAATTGGATCTTCGATTCCAACGAAACTGATCAAGCGTCGAAGTTGAACTTGAACTTTCTAATCACATAAAATATTATTTTCAAATCCAATGAACATAATTACTTTACTTCATTTTAACTTCTAGTATATTTATTTGAATAAGTAATGATTTACTAGATAAGAATAAATTAGAAATCAGTCAGCACCTCAAGGATTAAAAATGTACAGGTATTTCATTTTTAATATTGTTTGATAAACAATTGTTGTTGAGATGATTTCAAAAAGGTTACTCGAAAGTTGATTAATATTCAGAAACAAGGCAGTGTTAAGATTTAAAAAAAATATCTGACCTTAATGCAAGCCGATACACTAAAATTTGAGATAGACCACTCTATAGTAAGTGTAAAATGGTTACAATTACAATCAACTGATTCAAACATTGCTAGTTTCAAAGTCTGTGATTTTTCACAATGTTTAAATGATACCAGCAGACTAGGAGTAGGTACTTGAGACACAAATGGCAAGGTCGTTAAAGAGTAATCACTGTAATGGACGACAGAATAACGAAAACAGTGTGCTAAGAAATCGCAGTTTGACTTCTTCCGATGTCAGAACGTAAGCTGGATTAGAGGTGGAATTTATTCTAGGAAGTTCGACAAGTGAAAGCACGAAAACCATTACAAGAAGATTCAATGCGGCTATAATAGGAGCATATTTGCTTACCAGAAGCTCTTTACTCGCCAAAGTTTATTGATTGGCTCGGTCCAGTTTTTCGCTTCGCTCACATCGAAATTAACTAGACGATGTTTGATTAAATGTACTACTGTTCACTAACGAGTCCCGATTTTCTCTTAAGCTCGATCATGGAAGAATTAAAGTGTGGAGGTGACCTGAAAAAGAATGCGCTCTATGAATAGCCTTATGGTGAAATGTTCGTAATGATTTGAGACGGCATTTGCTTCGGAGCCCGTACGGCCACACATCATGGAAAACAGGCCCCCGACTGCGGAACGACACGCAACAGACATTTTATAACAGATTATGATACCTTTTGCTCCATGCATTGCAAATAATTTTCTTTTAATGCATTATGATACATTATGATGCTTCACACTGCAACGATAGTTTCGAGGATCTTAGAGAGGTCAAAACCGAAGTTTCGTATTAGTCTAAATCAAATAGAAAAAGTCTTGGATAAACTGGGACGCACGTTAAACAAAGAAACTTAGTATCAACTAACTTAGGAAACCTTAAAAGTTCATTGGTAGTTGGTTTCTTTAAATAAGTTTTAGTTTTGGTTTGTTCGATAATGTTAATTTTATTAATTAACTTAAATCGATCACTATTCAAAGCCCAATAAACGCAAATAAAGCTGTTTTTATGCTAATTCGGCTCTTTTCGTTTGTTTTCCTCTAATGATTTTCATTAATACTTAAAAATTTCTGGTCACAATTTGGGACATATCGTTTCACTGGGTTGGCAGGGTCAGGAGGCGGAGGCGACGGCGGGTTATCCATGCACCGATACTATGCCACCCGAGTCGGTGCCCGAGTATTTCACGAATCGTGAAATAATTTTATTAAATGTACGCCAATTCCGAGTAGTCACTGATGCGGCATGTCTTATGATCTACAATGGAGATATATTGGAAATGAATACAATGGAATGACGTATTGACGTATGGATAATTTATATATAGATATCCTTTGGTGTTTTTTTTTAGTTACATCGCTAAAAGACATGTTTAGACATTTGACATGTGATATGATTTGTTATTTAATTTTAAATAATAATAATTAATTTCCTGATGGTTTCTTGTGTTTTGTGAAAAAAGTGTTGTTTTGGTTTCGGCAATATCGTGCAAGAGAATTTATTTTACGAAAAAATATTTTGCTGCTTATTGCCCAAAATTTTAACTTATCAGGGCTCAGAGTAGTGACGCTACCAAGTTAAGAAATCAACCGCCACTGGAGCCCTTTCCAGAAGCACTTCGAGTTGCTTTACTTTTAAATCTTTACTTTTTAGACTTTTAAACTTTCTTTTACTCTGTTACAAATGCAAGCAAGGCCTGAGAGATCATAGATTCTAGTACTTTTCTAGTTTGATACGTAGACCTTTTCACGGCCTATGTATTTATAGACAGGATTGATTTGATTGGATTTAAACTGATGTCGCCTGATTGCTAATTCAAAAGAATAAATTAAAAAAAAATGAGTGTTAAATGGGTAACTAGGCTTTTCTCGGGATCTCAAAACTTTTATGACGGAAGTGTTGCGAGAAATTTTTCTGATAAGTATACATAAAACATCGATATTCTTATTCGTTAAGTACGCATTTTGCTATTTGTACTTTTGAAAATTTTATGGTAGATTTGAAGTATTTCATGACGTCATTTTCTAATGTCATTTACATGGTGTGATCCGTTAAACATTTCCAACGTTTAAATGTCTTCTCTAGGATAATACATTATTGCTTAAGTTTGACCTTCTGTTGGAAATATATGCTTAAATTTTGCAAGAAAGGCCACCATTAACCGATTTTTACCTTAAAATTAAATGTTTTATATTTTATTTCAAAGGTAAATCGACAGACAGATTCTATATTATCGGTCAGGAGCCTTAAGAATAAATGCCTTTTATTTTCATCACTTCATTGCTAGCAGAAACAAAATAGAACGGAAGGCAATCCCTAACTCTACAGTTGCTATACAAACACAAGTTGATTAAGTAGTCAAAGTAGGCAATAAATAAGTAGTCATTTGTACTCGTGTTATAGATATCAGCTCTGAAAGGGCCGGGTGACTTGGCCCCGGGCATAATGTTCCGCTGCATAATTCGTGGCCGCCTATTAAGAGGCTCTCTTAACATAGACTGGGCTTGTCTGTACTTCACTTTTCGTTACCATGGATGTATAAGAATAGATATGGCTTTATAAAATGTATTCATAATTATAAGATGTGCCCAAAGGAAATGTGTGTAAATAGTGCATGACAAAGTGGCGCATGCGCTTCAAAAACCTTTTATAGCAATTTTTTTTTATCTCGTCAAGAAGATTGTCCTATTTGTAAAATGGTATAGTGCCCAAAAAAATAAATTGAGAAAATATTTTTTCTTCAATTTGCAAATTTCAAAATAAAGATAAATCTATTTTTGAGGCATATTACATAGTACAGCAAAGCGTACTGTCACGTAAATATCTGACTTTCAGCACGTATTGTTCTTAGAAAATTTATAACAATCAACAGCGTAAAAATACATACAATCAAGGGGTGTAACAACTACTTATATTTAAAATAACTCCTATAAATTAAAAATTAATGAAAAGAAAAACATTTTTTGCTAATCATTTGTGCTTTATTTATTTGTTTTAACATTAACATTTTAATGTAACGGTAATTGCAAATATGGCATTATACTATATTATTAAGACAGAATAAGGAATAGTGTGATAAGGTGTGATAAGAGAACGGTGTGATATGGAAGAAGATGTAGTGACAAAAATTGAAAAAGGAATGCTGCGATGGTTTTGTCATTTGCAGAGGATGGACGAAAGAAGACCGACGAAAGAAATTTACTGTGCGGAGGTGAATGGTAGGGTCGGAATGGATCGCCCTAGCACGAACTTACAGGAACCACATTAGGGACATACTAGAAAAGGGTTAAGTCCAGAGTACCCGGAGTATCCTGAGAGCGTGTATGAGAAGAGTGATTTGTGTTGATGAAGCGAAAGAAGTATGCTAGGATCGCACTAAGTGGAAATCTGTAGTCTCTGCCTACCTCAATGGGAAGCAGGCATGAGTATATGTAAGTACTTATGTATTATAATCACGAATAAAACGTAACATAACGTAAAAGCTCGGAAAGGTTATTAAAGCGAATGTGCAACTATGTCTTGCACTGAATTAGACATTTTTTAAGCTCTATTTCATATTGTAAAAGGATTGTTAAATAAACTAGATCATTCCTTAGAATGTGGCATCTATAGTGTGCTAGGTATGTCTAAAAAGCCATCTTCAGTGTGACCCATTCTGATTTTGCAATCCGTTGTAAATGAGTGAGAGTAGCTGAGGATGTATATTTTCTAGATTTTTTTTTAATTCGAAGAGTTATAAATATTTTTCCAAATTAAACTTCGTCTTAACTGAAAAGTTTGTTATTTGCACCAGCTTGGCTAAAATTTTACAGGGTATAGTACATTCATTAATGTGACACGTATTTGCTCGATTTTCCTACCACCTAGTTAAACTAAGTAAGATAAAAACTAGAAATGTATATGTCATGTGTAATGAATTTATCCAAACCTAAATACTATGTAAATTGGGGTACTATTACTGACCTTACTCAATATTGTCTTCAAGCACTGATATAAACTAAGCTGCTATGTCAGCATTGAAAGCAGCATAGAAATATTATACCTATAAGCCGGCACATTGTGCTGCCAAACGTTGAATTCGTATTTCGCATTTCAATCCAGAAAATAAATCCAACCACATTCCTTACCACTCCACCACTGACAAGTAAACGTCAAAGTATAAGCAATAGGCTACTTTACTCATCGACTTACGTTTCACAATCTTCAAGTAACTTTACTGGGCAAGTAAAGTGCCGAGTGAGCTATAGGGCGGATCATCTGCCCACTAATGAGTTATCTGTCCAGGAAGTAAGTGAAAACCAATATGGCTGACGCGTATTGTTTATATGATCTGCAGTGATATGTCGGTCAGTTGCAAAGACTACTATTCTCAATTGTCAGGTTATTAGTTTAATGTTGTGGTTACCTGTACTTAGCGTGGTATAAAATCAGCTAACAAAACAAGAATGAAAAGAAAACACGGCACAAATATGAAAAACAAATTAAAACGAAAAACTATATAGCGTGTATACCAATAAACAAAAATATTTAATAACACGTTGATATTTTGTACGGAAGAGAAAATCAAAGAAAACAACAGAAAACGCGAACGGACGGAGAAAATCTAACCGGTACCTAATCAATTTTTACGACTTTCAATAAGTGTGTGCAAACATCTTATATTGAATAAAAACTTTTTGAATTTGAATTTGAAAAAAAATATAATTTGAAATATCAGCAGCTGGTGACAGCAATTTAAAAAATATGTATCATTATTGCCAGATATAAATTTAATATATAGGTAATATTATTTCATAATATTTAATAATATCATTATAATATCATAATATTTAATACAAAATATTTAATTTATAGGTACAGGTTTATTGCTTTGTTTTCGATTGCTAAAATATATTTGAATTATTATAATAATATTATTAATAACTTTTTAATAAATACTTTAAAATAAATGCCTTATAATTAAGCCTAAGTATTTTCATCAAAATAGCAATACTGACGAGTAACACCAGTATAGGACAAGTAAAAATACTTATCAGGTCATGGTGGAACTGCTACCAACTACTTTTCACGTTACTTGACAAATAAAATTTATCTGTCTCATAGTTACTTGACGATTTACTTTGCAATGGCGGAACATGTCCTTAGTTTAATAACAAATAAATATTCTTTTTAAAACTTTAAAGTCGTGACTTCACACTCAATTCACCCTTGCTGAAGACACGCTTTTGAATCTTTTGAAAGTGAGATTCAGTTCGGAAAAGATATGCACCGGTACGTGAAAGTATTGTCGAGCGTCGTCGTCACGTGTCGCATCGGACTATGGGTGACATTATGCTGATTCGAAACGATATAACAGGCACGTCTACTCATGTGGCTCTTTTGTTAATATCGATGTGCTTGCGACAATTTTGGGAACTGTGAATAAATAAGTGTTCAAGACAGAATACGGTAAAAGGTACGACTGTGTTTATATTGTACCATCGTATTTTGGATTGAACAAAATAATAATAATAAATAAATAAGTGGATACAATTTTTAAATAAAGACCTTCAGTGGTAAAAAGCCATGAAATGGATATATATATAAGATCGTGATTAACTTTATGACTTACGAATCCGGTACTGATCCGGAGTTGATCATCATCATCATCATCATCAGCCCATTTTTTACCCCACTGCAGGGGCTTAGGCCTCCCCCAGGGTGAGGAGGGGGCTTGGAGCTTAAGTCCACCACGCTGCTCCACTGCGGGTTGGGAACTGTAACGACCGTTATCTATTGACAGCGTCCGGGACCGACTGCTTAGTGTGCCCTCCGAAGCACGGTGTCAGTGATATTGTGTACTTAAGTCAGAAAAACTTATTGGTACACGCCCGGATTCGAACCATGGCCCTATGGGGCCTTATGAATTTGAGACAGGTTCGTTGCGCTCTGGGCTTGATCGGACCGGAGTCGATCGTCGGAACTGATTTAGTATTTATTTGGAACTATGTATATTTGCATGCGAATCCACTATAAAACAATAAATACGCAATTTAAGTAATAACGAATGATCTTACGTTTGCATCCGTCGCCGGCAGTGAACCCTTCGTTCGAGTTCTCTCAAATTTGAGTTTATGCGGTATTTTGCTTGGGGGGAGGGGGGTTATTGGTTGGCAGCAACACTACAAAGCACACGCGTTATCTAGTTTTGTATTTGTCTTTATAGCTGCTCTTCGACATGTACAGGCTGTATATTTCATGCGAGGTTATATTGACCAAGGTGATAAAATATTGACGAATACAAAGAAAAGTATTTAAAAATAAAATTAATAAATCGAAAATAGCGTGCCTCACGAGCTCATTGAATAGTTTAAAATTATTACTCTTAACTTTTACCACTCTAATAATAAAAAATAACAAGTTCGAGAATGATCGGTTTTTAATTTGTTTAATTATTACAATACTATGATATAAAGTTAATACTTTATATCATAGTATTGTATTCCAAAAGGCTCTTCTAATGAACAATATCAATCTATTTAAATAATGAAAAATAAAAAATAAATGTTTTTTTGAAAGTTATTGAGCCTCTGTAGTTTTAGTCCGTTTTTTGAACTAGATTTCTTTTTTAAATCAATATATGAATGAAACGACCCGAAAATGCCATAATAGTATGTAAATTGTTAAACGATTTATTGTATTTTTATATATCAAAAAATGTCTAGAAATTATTGAATGTGAAGAAATTAGCCATGTTTTTCATAGCGAGATTATAACAATCTGTAATGATTCGCATTGTGAGGCGTGCAGTAATCAATATTTCATTTTTTTTTTTTCAAATTATCGATTTTTGATAAACGTTGTTTTATGTAGTTTATATTGTCTTCGCACAGCATTGGGTGGTCACCGGCGCAGCGGTAATTTACAATTAATCCAGGTCAACGTAACGGTCGTCCGCCTCTTTGACTCTAGATTATTGTACCATTTTTTTTTATTAAAATTTTACAAATACCTTGTAGGCGAAGCTTGCCTATTAAGAAACTTTTTTGACATTATGAAAAATAGACTATAAACTAATAATTATTAAATTATTCAAATTAATAATTATTAAATTATTCACTTAAGAAAAAAAATTATCAGTTTATTTTCACAAATACACAAAATTTACGGATTATTTCAATTTGAAAATAAAGATATTTTGGTTTCTGAATGGTAGTCACAAAACGCTGCCCGCCATGATGCGACGTCAGTCTTATAGCTTAGAATGGCTAACACCACATTTATGGATATTTGTATTCTTGCACTACAGTGCCAAATACAACCTACAAGGACATGAACTCTTTCTTTAATAAACTAAAATGTAAAAAGCGGCAAAAAGTGTTACTTGTGCTTTTATTTACTACAAAACTGACGTCATAACATACACTTAGAGGCTCGTGTTTTGGAGTAAATTTATATAGTTGAAATTCTATATGTTATTTTATTCTAACCATACTCCTATATCACAAAAATAAACATTTGTATGGTGTAAATAACACTGAATCGCTGTCAGCGAAATAAGGTTCCCACTCAAAACCAGTGCTGCGTACTTGTTTCAAGTTTAAAGCTGAGGGGGATGGATAGATCTTATAACACTAGTCACTCGGTAATGCTTTTTTAGCACCACGTGAATATGAAAATAAAAAAAGATTCACTTAATCATTCATTTGGTAATATATAAGTATTTCAAGAGTAAATGTTGGGACGCACGGATTTTCTGGCGAATGGTTAGTATAACAGATGTTTTTAGTTTTTGTTTTTTAACTTTATGTGTTGTAATATTTAGGTCGTGTAAGCTAAAATAAATGTTTCTTTTCTAGATAAGTTTCAAATAAATAAACAGATATTATAGAAAAAAACAAGAAATCACAAATCAGAGAGAGATAAAGTTTTTATTTAATTACATCTGTCGGTGCTTACATCCCTCCCATTTGGAGACTAGATTTTGAAAATCGATCGTTTGATTTATTTAGTTTACTTCTTTAAAATAAAGTACATTCCAACGAGCAAAATTATAAATTTCAAGTAATATACACTTGCAACAGTAAGTCGTTTGCGTGTATACTTCGTATCTCTTATTTCGAATAACAGAAGCCAGAGACAAGAGCCGCAATGTGAAACGCTTTTGCACGGTAACCACAAGGTCAGCCGCCTCAACATTTCTACGCGACTCAATCGAGCATAAAGCCAGGGCCCGACCATCCTCACTAACTTTTCTCCGCGACCTTTAATAGATGCTCCTTTGTAGCGAGTTCCTTCCACCTTGCCCGGGAATTCCCGCGCTAAAACTTTACGAGCGTTTCTGCCGCGAAAATGTTTCCTAGAGCAATTTACTATGTGGCTCACGGAAGCTGTTCTTGCGGTATTATTTATTAAAAATTAATTTCGCAGTTCCATCGAACGGGTATTAAGGGATAGGGCTGCGACGTAATAAATTGCTTTCGCGGAACAAAGCCGCAAATATCCGGCGGGGCTTCCCCCTGTCAGTGGGCTATGTCACCGCGAAACCGCGAATCTAATTCTAATGAAAGTTTCAATGGAACAATCATTAATTGTTCGAAATTCTTCAGGTAAACAAAAATTCGTTACTTCGAAAGGCTTCGACCCGTCAGTCAAGCTAAGGGTCTTCTAAATTGCATTCAATTAATAACATTGATCTATGCAATGTATTTTATATTTACTTCGAGATCCTTACTGTCGGAACTATAGAATAATACAAGTAGTTAGAAATGTTAAGTGGGTGGCCTCGTGTGCCTAATATAGATATGTTCAAATCCATCTTATATCACTAGTTACCCAGTATTTTTTTTAAATATGACATATACGTAACAATTAATAATAAAACCTGGGAGAATCCACACAGTGCCATCTAGTCCCGAACTAAGCAAAGCTTGTATTATGGGTACCAGACAACTGATATACATACTTAAATAATATTTATAATATATACTTATATAGACATAATTTTTTGACGCCCAGACACGGAACAAATGACATGGACATGTTCATGCCCACAGATATTTGTCCCGGGCGCGAATCGAACCCACGACCCTTGGCTCCGCAGCTAGAATCTCTAACCGCTCGGTCGATCGGTCTGATAATTGCAAGGCCACTTACCATGCTAAATATTTATATTTTTCTGTAATCGGACTACGGTTGTGTGGCGACAGACAGTGACTTGGCTATATACCGCGTTCGTATTATATTAACTGAAAATATCAGTAATAGTTATGAAACAAGATTATTTATTGTGCACAAAGTATCTGCGTGTGTGACATAATGTTGAAAATAAATATAGTCCGCTTTCAACATGGTTGCTGTTCAATTGTGAAGCCATGAAATTTATACCTGATGTTGTAAAAGCTTATCGTAATATTTTATTTTAGACGAAAGTAGTTTATGTCATGCCACACCTTTATGTCTACTCGTGGTTGTAATCACATAAATCAGAATAGGTTAAAAAAGTAGACGTAGGCACGTGCCCTAAAATGCGACAAAAATGCCCATTGGACCTATCTGCTGCTTAGGTGTAACAATACGGTACTTGGCTGACTACTTATAAATATATTATATTCATCAAGAAATAAAAATAGACTTTATAAGATAACAAAATTTATAAACAAAATTATATTCGGTTGAAGAACATGAAAATTATAAGCTTTTAAAACTTTATCTCTGTCTTTTTTTGCAGAACGATATTTAATGTTATTTTAAATGGCGTGACGTCACATATAGGTACGCCGTGTGGTATTGCCCTTTCTGTCTACCAGGGTATTTTAAACATTCATAACTTTGCTAATAATGATTTATTTTTTTAAATTCTTTCACTGTTACGATATATAAAACTCTCATATAAAATAATAAAAAAATTATAATCAACTAGCGTATTGTCGCATTCATATAACATTGTAGTCTTATTTTAATTTCGTTGGTTTAATAACTATGACCTAACAAATATAAACTGAATGGACACATCTACTTTTACCGTTTATACTATAGATTTAGTTAGCGACGTACCTACTTGCTTACAAATAAATATATGAGACCAAAACTGGTTTGCAATTGTATGTCTAATAGTTGTCTAATATGACGTTTGTGCAAATTGAATTGACATCATGTGTCAAACCCAACGTTGACAAGGTTAAGCAACGGTATACGCGCTCATATGTGCCTACAAATTTGTACGGAACCCTCGGTGGACGAGTCCAACTTGTTTAGTTTCATCCGTCTGGTGTTTGGGCTTGTATGATTCGTCTTAAGAAGTAAGTACCTGGTTTTAGGATGTTGGTCAACTATTATAAAAATAAATAGGTACACAAATGCCTGTATTAACCATATCAAATTTTAACTTTTTAGCATTAAATAATTTTTCAATGTAGTTGCTCGTATAGTTTTCTTTTTTGTGTAACAAAATTATGCGGAAACCGACTCTTTATTTCACGCGTGAAATAAAACATTACTGAAATCCTTTATTTCACGCGTGAAATAAAGTAATTTTTTAAATTTTTTGACTCTATAGCGCATGGTGCAAGTCATAAAATTTAAATAATTACAAAGATGCAAGGAGGTTTTGATATTAGAAAAAAAAAACAATTATAAGTATGCGCGCTCTAGCAATAATTAAATAATGATAAACACCATAACACATAAGATTCTTGATTATCTCATTTAAAAATACGTGTTTTGTTTCCGTAAACAAAAATATTTTTCACATTATTGGCTGTACGTATACCGTACCTTTGCCTCAAGAAAAAAAAACTGTATGAAACGCGCGCTCTGCAAAGAAAGCGCGCCATTTCGTTATAAATAGGCTTTGATGAAATAAAATTACTTTAATTTTCTGGTTCTACCTCTAGTAATCTCGTAAAATGAGTTCTAATGAAGAAGTTATAGATTTAACTCCTACAAATATCGTCAAAGAAGCCCAAATAGCAAATGAAAATTCTTTGCCGCAAAAATCGAGAGATAAATACTTAGAAGAATACCAAAGATTTCTACAGTGGAAAATGGACAAAAACTGTTCCTCGTTTTCTGAAAACGTTCTTTTAGCATACTTCAATGAACTGGCATCAAGATATAAACCATCTTCATTATGGTCTAAATATTCAATGTTGAAGAGTACCATCAGCTGTAAAAATGACATAAACCTACAAAATTACCACAAACTAATTGCCTTCTTGAAACGACAAAATGAAGGATTTAAATATAAAAACTCAAAAGTGCTTTCTGCAAGCGATATAGAAAAATTCCTAAATGAAGCGATAGCAACAAAAGTAGGTATATTTTTTACTAACAACGACGGTCCGTATTCATGCTACTTATTCATTAGCTTACAAGTTAATTCTAAATTAATTTATTTTACTTATTTTTTTGTTTTATTTCCTCGCAAAATGCATTGAAAAATGTTGTAAAATACTTGAGCGTAAAAGGTTTTAACCGAATGTGTGCCAATGAAAACACTCCGCACGTGTATCTTAAATAACTATTCTTTAACGTCATAAATACTAAAGAATAAACATTACTAGGAATATTAAAATCATTTTAATTAATTTTTTTCGACGTAATCGTAATCTATCTACTTAAAATGCTAGGTTTTTCTCTGAAATATTGTATTATTGGTTAGCAAAGTTTTCTTTCTATTTCCGCTGTGTAGGTATTTGGATTTTTAACTGTCGTGATTTTACACATTGGGATTAGACCTACAATATTTATACGCTTGGTTTTTGTTCCAATGCAATGGTCTCAGTCATCACGAGAAATTACTCTTATCTATAGAAGTAATAAAAACGCTGCGGCTCTTTAGCGCGCGAATGATTGAATGCCAATGAATTCGGGTTGCGTGGCGTCACACGCTGAACCGTCGTATGGAGCAAAATAAAATTAAATTCTATCTTTGAGGTGGCGCATCAAAGAGACTGCGACCGCTCTGACGAAATTCTATTTTAGAGGCGGCACGAATCAAAGAGATAGCGCCTGCGACGTGAATTATTCCCATGATCAAATACAGGTCTGAACGCTTCAGTTTGTATTTAACCAAAAATTTTTAATGAAAAACGTAGAGTTTGCAGATGATTTTATGTTACCCAACATATTTTTTGATGTAATTATTTTTCTGTCCGGTAACTGTTGTTTTTCCGCATAAATAAATAAATAATTTCGAACTTCTAAATTTATTTGTTCGATGATGGAAATTGCGAGTCATTTCTAGGCCGGGATGTCGGTGCATGTGTAAGGAGTTCGGGCCAGTCAGTCTTTTTGGAAGAGTCAAGGAGCGAACATATCTCCGAGCAAGTATACGAGTGCAATAACAGTTTGGGAATCTGTTAAGTAATAACTTAACAGATAAGTATAAGAGAATAAAGTATAAGTACAACTTAAATCGGTGTTTTCGTGCGTCTAAATATCTGGACCTCTAGCCCTTAACAATAAATAAATAATAGGTTTACCTAAAACCTACCTAATTTACGTGAATTATGAAATCCTAAATAAAATATTATAACAATTATGAATCATGCGCAATTAAACTTCTAAAAATATCTGAAATGATTGATGGCTTACGAGAAATTCTTACCCGATGAGTTAAATTGAATATTTACCACGTTCAATTTTATAAGACAGAAAACATATACACACATTATTAGTGAAATACACAAATGCCAAAGATCAATTCAATTCGACATCAGATAGGCAAATAGTAGATTTTTTCCTAAAAACTTGTATTTATTATATCGATAAATTACATTGCAATCAGTAACAGCCTGCATTCGACGCCATCGTAAAAAATATAATTAAGGCGCTTAGGCCGTTTCGGTGATGCTAGCGCGCTACACCAAACAATTAATTTTTTTAATATATTTGTCTTTACATGTCCCATTTATGTATTTGTGTTTGTAACGTCCGCAATGGAAGCGACTAGTTTTAGGAAAAAATCTTTGTGTTGCTCTTAAAGTACCTACAGAGGATTCTCAAATTTTTTTTTCTTGTGAATATTTTTCATTATTGCTGCCGTTTAAAAGCAGTAAATAATTCAAGACTGAAAAATATTTTTTTTAATACAATAGTTTTGGTTGTACGAAAAAATATATGACCTATTAATAATTGTCCAAGAGTTAATAATTTTAACCTTTTTTTTCCAAGATTTGTTCCAGCTATAAATGAAGAGTAGACTATAGAAAAGCCTAATTTTACGGTTTGTGTTGGTACCAAGCGCTTTAATCAACCAAAATACTTTGAAAAGTATGGAAGAAGTAAACGCGTTTTATCACTAGTGTACGCAGGGCTGATGAGGGCTGTGAGTACCTACTTTTTTTGTCCCTGTCTTCCTCGCACTTAGTTCGACTCTTTAGATTTTCCCTTTCATACTTTATTTGTTTTCGTTCGTAAATAGTATGATATGTTAATGATTTGCACGCGATCTTGTATCAGTGACAATAAGTTGAATCTTAACTGTCACTCGAATCCATCACCTTTTAACAATGGCGCGTGGTGACAAGATAACAATCATAGACTTGACGTACGTTCAACATCCGCTAACAGTGATTCGACGGGGGACCTGACACACGGGAATTGATGTCTGTCTGTGCCATTATGCGTACAAACGGTAGAACAGTCGAAACAAATTATGATTGATGATTCTGAAGTTTAAATCAGTATCAAATTTAACAATGATGAGGATACTTAGTTTAAGCTGAAGTGCAGGTTCTAAGGATGAGTATTTTTTAACGTACCTATATAATATAATAATTTGATATTATAATTTGACGACCGCTTAGCCTAGTGGGCAGCGACCCTGCCTACGAAGCTGGAGGTCCGGGTTCGAATCCCAGGTCGGGTCAGTATTTATAGGTATGATGAATATTGATACTGGTACCGGGTTTATGTTGTTGTATGTGTGTGGTGTCTTCGCAAAAATATTTATATATGTATATATTATAAAGAATATTTAAGTATGTATATCAGTTGTCTAGTAACCCATAACACGAGCATAATACTTGCTTACTTTGCGACTAGATGAATCTGTGTGGGAAGTCCCATGTATTACTATTATTATTTTTATTATTATTATTATATACTATAACAATGGTCTGTTACTATAGTCACAGACTAACACTGACTCCGTGCCTCGAAGAACACGTTAAGCCGTCGTCATTCCCGGTTTCCATCACCAGATGCCAGTCGTTAAAATTCACCAATCCTCACTGGAGCAACGTGGGGAACTAAGCTCCAGGGACTTTCATCCCGAGGGGAGGCTTACGCTCCTGCAGTGGGGCATAATGGGCTGATTGTATGTGTCCTGATACATTGATCCTAACATTTGCAATTGTCACAGGTCATGCACGTAACTCATCCGAACAACCTATTTTATTATATCTTATTTATAAATGGTTCAACTATTTCAGTCATAAGCTTATTATACAATATTTTCGACTATTCAGCTCTAACTATAAAACTTAATTATGAAATACAAGCAACACGTTAAATCAGCGCACGGTCAAATGGCCCCGAGCTAACTTCACGTTGCGAGAACTTCAGCAGTTTTTCTTCGCGGCTCGCATCACCGAGTGTAGTTTATGAGGGCCGACGGAACTTAGTAAGGCCTTCGTGAAATCCTTTTTAGTGGGGAGGAATATTGTGTTTGCCGGCGTAACAGGTGCACGTGTTATAAATGACGGGACGATGAGCTTACGCTTGTCTGTTTTCATAGGTAGTTATTGGTAGTAGGCTTTTTCATAATGTTACTACATACGAATAAAAAAATAAAATGCACGCAGAAGTATTCTAAACACCGGTGCCTACTTAGACAGCAGAATCATCAAGATGGAGCGTCTTAAATTTCGAAACGATCGAAAACCAGATCAAAATGAAGGAGATCATACCTACCTCATTGTTATTGCTGTTTTAAAAATGTTGTTTAGTTACACGGGTAAATGTTCAATAATAATAGTATTTTCAGAATATTTATTTGTTTTTCCAGTACGACTTTTACATGTGAGCACAATAAATTCTACTTCACAGTGCTATGTCAAAACATCGAGTGGCGTATATTTAGTTTGTGGCGTATTTTTTTTGCTTACTTTTTTGTGGTCACTATACTATCTCTTTGTACGTCTATAGTTACCTGTAGGTAACGTTTTCGGAACGTTCCCTTTCCGTTTCTTTGACCTTAATACGAAGTTATTGGATCATATAGGCGAATAAGCAATTTTGATTAAGAGAAAGCTTCTACAAGGTAATGGAGTTTGGTAGTAATACAAATCGATAGTCGGCCGTCCCTGGAAAATTAATTTGAAATACAAATGATAACTAGATTCGGGATCTATTTGCAAAGTCCAGATAAATTCGAAATAGTAATTTGGAATATAGTCGTGTGAATTAACCGGGTGCACACAGTTTCAATCGCAAACCAGAGTACCTTTTTGAAGTGCAAAAACCAAGTGTACCAAGTGACGCATGAAAAGAATGAAAAGTAAAGGGTTCCTATTAAATTTGAATAAAAATTTAATTTAATACCACTGCTATATTAAAAACATTAAGTCTAGCTCGAGTTTTTTATAAAAAATCGATAAGTAACTACCTTTGCTTAGATTTTTTACATATTATCCTGTCTTGTACACAAAGATAGAATTTCGTTTTTTTTTAAGTTAATCGAATTACTTTTAATCAATTTCGGTCGTGTCAATCGTAAAAAAAACTTTGTTAATCACGCCACTGTTTTGTATCGAAACGAACTTTTTTCTGTTGTCTGCTAATTCACTTCTCTTGTTCGGATTTCGGGGTTTTTCTCTTCCTGAATCGCCGGTGGATTAACACCAGTCGAGATCGAATTAATTACGGGACTGGACTTCCAAGTGCTACGTGTCGGCGGTATAGCAAACACGAACATATATCACATAGGAAAAATCATTGATATACAATCCGTAACAGGATTAACCAGAAAACAATAAATACTTTGTTCGAAATCATTTATCTATACTAATATTATAAAGCTGAAGAGTTTGTTTGTTTGTTTGTTTGTTTGTTTGTTTGTTTGTTTGTTTGTTTGTTTGTTTGTTTGTTTGTTTGTTTGTTTGTTTGAACGCGCAAATCTCAGGAACTACTAGTTCGAATTGAAAAATTCTTTTTGTGTTGGATAGCCTATTTATTGAGGAAGGCTATAGGCTATATGTATAAAATAATACTATCTGTCTGTCTGTCTATTCGAATAAATCTCCAAAACGGCTAAACTGATTTTGATGAAACTTCACAGATATGGAAAGAAAGTGGTCAAAAGTAACATACACTACTCTGTATGTCTGTATGTACGTATATCTGTCTATTCGAGCTAATCTCCAAAACGGCTGAACCGATTTTCATGAAATTTCACGGGTATGAAAAGGAGGTGGTCAAAAGTGACATACGCTACTTTTTGTCCGTCTGTCTGTCTGTCTGTCTGTACGTCTATGTGTCTATTCGAGCTAATCTCTAAACTGAACAGATTTTAATAAAACTTTGCAGACGTGAAAGAAGGTTGTCAAGAGTGACATCAGTTACTTTTTGTGGCTGTCTGTCGTTTGTCCTCACTGATCTATCAGCGTAGATAAAGCTGAAAATAATAAGCCTGGGAAGCCGAAATTTGGAATAGTGGTTTATTTTATAACGTGAGTATTAATTTTTTAAGAAAGGAATATTTGGAAATTTCAAATTTAAGGAGGGAGGGATGGAGGGGCTTTGTATGAGAGTCTTTGTTTTTTTAAAGTTAGAAACAAAAATTTTAACATAAATAAATAATGACGTGTTTCACGGTTTTTGTATTTCTACATTTTAAGGGTGAGAAACGTGAGGTGAAAAGTATGTGAGTATCGGTTTTCTTAACGCTGTCAATAGATGGCGGTCGTTACAATCCCCAACCCGCAGTGAAGTAGCGTGGTAGATTTAAGCTCCAAAACCCCCTCCTCACCCTGAGGGAGGCCTAAGCCCCTGCAGTGGGGTAAAATGGGCTGATGATGATCGGTTTTCTTAAAGGAGTGGAGAGAATGAAGATTGAAAGTGTAAATGGGTGTACCCAATATTAGTTTCAGCAAAAAGTACGTATAAACCGTTTCGAATGTTAATGCTACCTAAAACAGGAATGCGTAGTCTACGCAAGCGAAGCTGCGGGCGGTCGCTAGTTCATCATAAATATGAGACAGCTCCGTGCATATATGTGGTGTATTAGTGATGTGTTGTAATCAACCACTGTCAGCGGTTGTATAATCTTGTACGCTTTTCTGATAGATTAATACACCAAAAGAGAATCACTATGTTGTGTATACTTCCAATCAAACTTTATGGCGGATCGGAATACAACGCTTTATGCGTGCTTGCGCAGGTTCAGTCATACGCCCCTCGCTCCACTGCGTCCCGCTACACCTAAAACTGGTTACTGCAACGCGACTTGTACCTATGTTCACATCCGCCATAAAGTTTGATTGGAACTGTAACTGAGTGTGAAATATATATATGAAGATTAGTCCGAATAGACAGACAGACAGATAAAAAGTAGCCTATGTCACTCTTAATAATATACACAAATAAGGAGATAATGTTATATTTATTAAGTTACATTAAGATAGGTTCAGCCGTTTTGGAGATTAGCCCGAACAGACAGACATTACGAATTTATTTGTTGTCTGTTTTTGTATATTTGTGTACGTTCAGTATGTAAACAATTACAACGATATACTCGTTATGAAACGTGGTGCGTGACGTGAAATGGCGTAGTGTGGCGTGGCGTGGCGTCGTCGACCCGTCCCGTCCGCCGTCACTGGCGACGGGGCGTCGCCAACACCGTTGTCACGTTCAGCTTTGCGGTCATGTTCCGTTGAAAAGCGGTCGCCCACCATTCACACCTCATTATAAAATAATACCTACTGAAAATAATTTACGATATTCCATTTGGTTTAGAAAATAACATCAGATTCTTGCTTTGCTAGACAAATAATATTCATATTAAGTATTGCCACGGAAAAGCTTCAAGAAATTATGATTTTCATAATATCTCCTAGTAAGAAGGTTACAATCTCATTAGACTGATTAAAAACTAGGTTAGTACGTTTTTAATTTTTTAAATATTGTCATGCATTATAAGAAAAAAGAGTTGAAATGTGCGGGATTTTGTTTTTCGAAATTGTTTAATTTTTCACAATATGTTCAACATGATTTTCACATGTGAAATAAAAAACAAATCGAATAACTGTGAATTTTTAAATTTTTTTCAAAAAATGTAATTAGTTTCATGTTGAACATGTGAAAATTGAAAAAAAAATCTAAGAGATTGTACTGTGTATTGAGAATCTATTAAAACAGTGTATTTAGGAGCATGTTTAGATTGCGTAGGTGTTGTAGTGCTTCCTGGATGTTTTCTACTGCACGCACGGATGAGTTTCTTGCTGGTACTAGAAAAAAGGTGGCTTCTCTGAGACAGAAAGTGTTAGACGGCCCCAACTCCATTATAGGGCCAATAGTTATGACTCTAAAACATTGAGATTTTGGCATAATATTTTGGTTTGGTTTGGTAAACCTATACAACAGTGAAATTTTCTGAAATGATTTTCAATTAGCTATTATCACCCGTCGATTATATATTATTTAAAACATTTTATAAATATTCTGATTTTATTTATTTATTTTGCATATTTTGTGTGCTTAATTGTATTCATTTTGTTAATCTAAATTATTTTTATTGAAATTTTTACCTTTCATTATGTTGAGTTATTTTATTTTGTCGGCATTTGTAATTTTTGTTTAACTGTGCTCGCTTGTATGGATATTGAATCCGAAACAAAGATATTATTATAATAATTTCCACTGAAGATACACAAGTTTACCAAAATACATTAGAGGTTAGGGTTTCCCTATAATTTGCAGTCATATGTCTCGAGGTTAAATGTGAAAGACCTTCAACTAAAGATGACCCTCACTCGGGACGCTGTACGATCGAAGAAATGGATAAAAATGTTAAAATAAATAATTTTGGCTGATCGTTATATTATACCGTTACTGCTCAAGTACAGCAACCTTGAAATGAAACCCTAGTATACTAATTACAATCCTGTAAGTTTTAAAACTTTGTTGAAAACTCAAGCACTACTCAACACTATCTAGGATACAAACGACCAAGACTGTTGACTTGCAACACTATTACAACAGATTACAAGGGAACGCGACTAACTACCAGAATTTTTTATTCAAAATTTACAATTTCGATCGTTTGTATGAAGATATTCTAACGCGTTTCCAGTTTTTTTTGTCTCTACTTAAAAGAACGCTTAAAAAACCTGATTCCACGTGGATTTGTATGTGAACGACATCATATTATACTTGATAAAGATTCATTAGGGAGCTCAGTGAATTAATTACGGGCATCAAAGACATCCCGTTAATTATCAATCTACGTCACGCATTAAGTAATAATCGAGTCAGTTTTGCACAAACGATATAACTAATATTACGTAAATGTTCGCAAAATTTATAATTACCCTTATTATTAATATTAAACAATCAAATATTAAATGTAAAAAAAACAATATATAACCGTTGGTCCGTTAGACATTGTATAAACGAAGGTGTTGTTTGCTGTTTTATTCCCTTTTTAGGGTTCCGTAGCCAAAGGCCAAAAAAGGAACCCTTATAGTTTCACCATGTCCGTCCGTCTGTCTGTCTGTCTGTGGTTTTTCTCGGAAACTATTGGGAACATACAGCTGGAATTCGGAAGGTAGGTGGAATCTATGTACCGCTACAAAACGACGTAGTGAAATGAAGAAAATTTTTTTTTTGGGATTATAATAGGATTGGGATAAAAAAACTTTTCAAGAGTTCAATCAGATATATTTAAAATTTTAAAGATATTTATTTATTTGCTTGGAATCATAAAAACATAACTAAATTCCGAAAGCTAGAAATAGCAGCCGACTGCTGGTTGGTAAGACATTGTTAATCGAGGAAGCAAAATGCATCAAAACGTCATGTCGTTTTATGATTTCAGAATCTGCTAGGAAAGGAAGCAGACGTTCTACGGAAACAGTGTTCCGTATAGATACAACTCGGAATTTAGTAGCTTTAAGTACCTAATTTGCTATTTCTCTCAGTAAAGTACTGATTTCATGTTTCCCGATGACTTGTCTAATACACTTTCCGTTTCGATACATAATGTAAGAAAAATCGATTCGATTACACGTCAGAGGGACTCAGGGCCTGGTTTCTCTCTGCTATCTTTACGTATTCGTCACGGATCACAAACGATCTTATTTTTTTTTTTGTATCCGACAAATTTACTATTAATAATCGATTCAAGTGCTTTTAGATGTCATCAACTATACTGTTCACAAGTTCATTACTACAAGTGCTTTTTGTACGTTTAGTTATAACAAGTCATACTCGAATTTGGTAAATACTGTTAAGAAATGACTCAATACTTTAAAAAAATTACAAAAACCTCCCAAAAACAAATATATGTAAGTTCTTAAAAACGTTATAGCTTTTTGGTTAGGTCTTATTAATATGGTTCTCTATTACTATCGCCATGTTGTTAAAACTTTTGTAACATTATATACTATTAACTAGAGGTCAAAAAAAAACCTCTGTGCCAAATTCCAAATAAAAAATGCCAGCGGTACTTAATGTCCACTAAGTCTATAATAAATATAAATAAAATATAATGGAGACATTTACTTACTGTAGGCGGGTGCTTCGTTTAACAAAGTTTCGACATTTCGGGCGATCTACATTTCAGATCTTCTGGCATTCAGACTGTTTCTTTAGTAGGTAATGCTAATGATTTTGTGTATATGCTGTGCGTGATGGTTTTTTACTTGAATTTTGATAACTGTCGAAAATAAGGAAAAAATACTGCTTCGGAAAAATTATTCGCGCTCTGTGCACCTATTTTTCTAATCCTTGACGTTAAGCTTTCAATTACTTATTTAGCTCATTATTTTGTTTATAGACAATAGATTATTTATAACATTTTTGCGTTCAGGGGGGTGATTTACGGACCCCTTCACTTTAAGGCTCATGAGACAATTTCAATTATAATGAACATATTTTGTTTCTACTCAAAACGTAACATAACTGACTTTCATTACATAAAGATGACTTTTTCTTATTTATATATCTAATATTTATAGGGAGACACTTTTACAAAACAATATCTGTAAAGGATAACAAGACATCATTTGCCATGAATTTATTATTTATAAAACGGTATATATGGGGCAGCACGTAGTGGAAATATCAAAACTTTCCGATTATCGGCCATTCGCGACAAGCGACGTTCGTGTAGTTTGATATGTATTATCGTTTCGGGTATTATTGCCGTTATTCTTGTGTGTCGTATCGGGTCGTGTTGCGATAATGTCGGTCGTCCCGTCCACTGGAAGTCCCGAGGGCATTTTAAACATTCCCTTTAATATCGTTAATGTCATTAATATTCCGTTAAAATAAGAATCCAAATTAATATCTGAACGTATTTAAGAGGATATATTTCAAATTACAAAGCTTTTGTATTGATTAAAATCCGACCAAGTGCATGACGAATGTAAAGCAGGGCTCCCTAATAATTCGGTAAAACAGTATTTTTACATTATTTGATTGCAATTCAACTACTATATCTATAAATACGCTATAATTTGACGTGTTACTTGGATCTCTCAATGTTATTATTGCAGGATACCTAATTTTGACCCGAGTACGGCGAAGCCAAAAGAAGGTTATGTTTTTGCAGTCTACGTGCTTGTGCATATTGTATCTATGCAGCTACTCGTATGTATGTGGTGACGTTAATACGTACGGCATACATAAATGTATAGGCATGTAGGAAAGTGGCAGATTTGTAATTACCAATCCGTTACCTCATAACCAGTCACCGGGGCGACTTAGCATCAATCTTGGCATCGTTGCGGTCGCGAACTAGTAATCCTATCGAAACGAATATGTAATTCAATCGAATCCATTATTCGCAAAACGAATTCATTATATTGCAGTCAGTATATTACAACAATCAGTATAATAATTAAAACAATGTTGGATGAACATTAGCAAACACGAACAAAGCGCCCGCTACGCTGGCCGAGACCGGCCACTCGAAATGCCATCCGCTTGCCATACTCAAAATTGATTAAATCTCGGACTTTGGAAGCGATAATTATCTATGAAATCCTCGTTTTGCACACAACTTTTGCCCATTATCTTATAGATTTCTTGTAAATGTCTTTGTCATCGTATATAGTATTTCACTGGTTTTGGAAACTGTGACTAAATTCGATTAAGCGTTAAAAATGTAGTGATCTGGTCAGGTATACAGTTTATCTAATATATTGTTAATTGTGGTGGCGCCTGCATACTTTCTGCACCAAGTGAAATTACCGTTTGTCTGGATTCTGCGAATTTGCGAAACTCTAAGTTTCTATTAGCAATTTGATCGGTAAATATGTTTTCTGGTTCACGTTCTCGTAGCTGTCTTTATCACTCCTGATGCACTCTAAATCCTACAATTATACCGTCTTACAACCCGTTGTTGGTAGTATTCGCTTGTTCACATTGTTTCCGAACCTTGATTGGTTTTGTGTGTCATGGCAAAGTAGATATAAGACTATAGATAAAACTTTATTCCTACTAGCGCCGGTTCGCGAAGTTTTAACGCAAGATACGTGTAGGGTTGTTAACTTTATATCAAATCGAAATAAACTTTAAGATACGAGCATATGAACATAAATTGTTAAGGTTGTAATTATCAAACTTCTGTGACTTTTTAATACTTAATAAATCTTTTTAACATGAAAACCTATACAACAGTGAAATTTACCTCCTTATTATTGTTGACACACTTGGTATTGCACACCGTAGTGTTCAGCACGTTCGATAATTAATAACGATATTACATAGAAAGGATAAAGTCGGCGGGTGACGGCTGCGGTGCACGTGAAGTCAGTATTCATATAACATAACAATAGAATGAACATAACATAACCGACGATTACCTAATCGCCGATCATATCTGTACAAGGTAGTCTGCGTTGGCAACCAAACAATACTTGCCGGTGAGCGTTCTCCGCCCGTATCGCATCGTCTCTTCCCTATAAGACTAATAATTCCTTATATAACTAAACTATAAGACTTACTCGGGCCGCGAGCTGCAAGTAATGATTCGTACTTGAATCTTGATCTTGGTTTTGAGAACATCCAACCAGGATGTATATTCTAAGCAAGATACCTGTTTATATGTTATAACATCTAAGAGGTCATGAAATCCCGCGTCGTTTTGCGTGATGCGCTAGCGAATGAATAGATAAAACATTTTTTATGTGTGTAAAATTAAACCACAGTATTAATTTTCAAAAACACATCACATTCACGGCTTTTGAACATACTTTTTACTTCCCCAGTAATAATTGAATTTGGAATTTATTTATATTGTTTTCCAAAATATTTCACATCTTTATCTGCTATATAGAGTTGATTTCCAAATTTTACAGAAAAATCACGTATTTCTTTAATATTAATAAATTAGTTGAATAATATGATTTTTTATGTAATTTAAAGTATGTGCTTATTTCGAACTTAGGTAAAAAAAAAAATATAATCCGATGAAAACTACTTTCGTACTGGGGACTCGGGACGTGGTCCGCAGTCAGCGCGCCGCGTATCAGCTAATTGAATCTAAAAACTTCCTATCTCGCGATAAATTTGATTAGTTAGCCATCTTGGCCAGTACACAGAGTTTTAAGATTTTAAATTTTAGCAAAACGTGTTCTGTGATTCATTGAAGCGGGTTAGGTTTTGTGTTTGCACGGGGTGTAGGCACATACGAACGATGGGAAAGTACGAAATGTTGTTAAGAATTTCGACAGATGTTTCACGAAACCTGTTGCCATCGAAAATGCTCGGGGATTATCGGAAAATCAGTGAAAATAATATTTTCGCTATAAAAATGGCACAGAAAGTATCTAATGCATACTTTATTGCCAGATTACGATATGACTCAATTTACAACTGACATTGTTAAACTGAAATTGCTATTTTCGTTGTTAAATTCATAGCTGAGCTTACCGTCACCAAAAAGTTTTCGCGACTTCCTAAAAAGCTGAATTTTTGACGCGTGATATTAAAATTTAATCTTAGCTGGTTACACGTTAAAAAAATATTATTTACACAGTTCAATAATAATAATCTTCAATGACAATAAAATTATTTCATCGCCGAAATTGAAAGCGAGCTGATATTTTAAAACCGTTGTTACCTCATTCAGGAAATAAATTAATTTGATTAGTTGGTTGCGTCCGGTATCAGAGCTCTGGATATTCCGGTAATTTATGGATGATAATCTCTGATAAATAGGATTAAGTTTGGGGAGGTTCGAAGCTTACGACACGGCCGTTCGGTGGGCGTTTATCAATCACACAGTTACGACCGTTTGGTGTTCAACTAGTGCCAAATATCCTAGTAAGTTACACCAATTTGTATTTAACTTAAGCCGACTATACCGACGAGGGTAAGGACAAAATACCGTTCGTAAATCTATAATTGTCGCAGTGAAACTGTAACATTAGTAAAATAATGATTTTACTAGAAAAAATTTATCATTTGTGTGATAATCCATAGTATTATTGAGTTTTAGTTGTAGCACGATTGTAAAATGAGGAAAATTTTAGGTAAGTTTTTGGTCTTCTGTTATATAAAAAAAATCAGTACAAAGTTTGTAGCCACCAAGCATCTATATAATATTTTACCGGATTTTGCTTGAATTCCAATCACAATAAAATGAACAATTATAATTTTAGTTGTAAAATTACATTTTATTAATATTATAATTTTACTGCGGACATACGAATACGAATAGATTTTGGCTTTTGGACTTTCTTCACTGTTTTACTATATAGAATCACAATAAATCACAGACTGAGCACAGCTCTTAATTTTTACTTATGGGCGGGTCGTACCCTTTGAATCATAAAGATAGCAAAGCTCCCCGCCCGCTGCCCCACCAGAGACACGGTAAGACACGAAACGCAACGCTCCATTTAGAGGGGGTGTGAGACGCGTTTGCGCAAGGAATCGTCCACACAATTTCATACTTACACATGAAAAGTTACACCACTAAACGGCGTTTTTTTAAGGACGTGTTTTTATAACATTTCACTACATAATTCGGCGTTTTCGCGATGAAATACTTGCTAATGGACATTTGCTGACTAACGACCGGTGGTGGCATACAGTACTAGAAGAGTGTATGTATGGTCGCCCTGTCGATAGCGTGCTAGCGGGAATGGGGCGGGCAGGTTTCGCTACATATATATATATATATATATATATATATATATATATATATTTGAATATATAGACACTGCCTTACGCTGCTGACCCTTTCAGTTAAACTCAATAATAATGACAATATACTTAAAAATAAAAAAAGTTCAGGTACTATGAGTTCTTGATTTGTCAATGCATCATGTATCAACTATACATTTTCAGTAATTTTGTCACTGTAACTTTTTAATCTGCTTTTTACAAACATTTCGAATTTGTTTTTCATTATTTTCTCGGTTATAGTAAACACCTATTAGAAATAATGAGGCATCCGGCCTTTTTTTATTTTATTTTGACTGATCTGACCTCACTTTTAGCTTTTATTTATTTCAGCCATAAAAGTTAAAAACGGATGGCTCATAATGTGATTTGTCATGGACAAAGACTTTGGAACGGATAAAGTTATCGCACTGAAAATTTAAAAGTTTATAAAACTTATTTCGCCGCCTCTACTATATTCTGTGCCCCTGCTATAGTAGGTATATAATTTCTTTTAAAATTTTGACAACCAAAGTTTAAATCCAAAAAAGTAATACACTAGGACTGATTTTAAATGTTTCGTTCCGTTCCGATCGTTCGTTCCGTTTAAATGTTCATTTCCGAAAATAGGAGATTGATCAATAATAAATTTATTGAAGAATTTCTATGGAATGCATAGGCATTGTATAGAATGTTTTACTTTCAGCCCGCAATGTACAAAACAATGGGCCGGGAGAAATTCGAATGTTGTTGCAGGGTGCAGTGACAAAGGATATTTTGGGCTGGAAAGAATACCCTAGTATTTGTTTTTGAAATTTGAAATTATGCATTGTCGTATTTAATAAATACCACGGAGGAACTGGCAGTACACCTTCTATCTAAGCGAATTCGATGCTGTTTATTTAAAAGAATGCTGTAGCGGTCGCGAAGTACAGCAAAAGATCCATCAAACAACTCAGCACCCCAATTAAAAGCCGTCGTTGTTTCGCTGTACTTTTTGGGAGCGTGTTTTATCTCTTTACCCCAATAAGTACTTAAAACTACAATGAAATGAAAAAAATATTTTGGTTATTTAGATTTTGGTTGTGACAGGCAGACAGATATATATGTAGAAACTACAAAGGTCCTTGTATGATGTCGGAACTCTGTGAATGATTAATTTCTTAATTTAATTATATACAATGAACTAGTATCCGAATAGAAACACATATGTGTATTTGTTCGCCCATAACTCACAAACTGCTGACTCAATTTCGGAGTAATTTTCAGCGATAGTTATTGAGCTCTAAATGAAATATAGACTTTGCAACATTGTTTGTATCACATCAGGCGGACGAGTGATACATGAAAAACGATAACAGCGAAAACTGCGTTTACGTAAACTACGTATACGATTGCACGTATTTTTAACGGAGCTATGGTGTTAGTAATAAAAAATACCCGTACCTGTTACGATATAAAAACCCAATAAAATAAAAGGTGTTTTATTGCTTTTATATTACTAGTTTTGTAACAGCTATAATAAAAAAAAAATCGTAAGCTTTTTCAGCTGAACTCGAACGTAGGAATGAATTATTTTTAGGTCTAAAAATAATAGTGTGAAATAACACCAAGTGAATGGTTTTTTATTAACAGACATTTAATTTTACTTCACGTAACTTATTCTACCTGGCACAGAACTTGAATTCAATCGAAATGTCCATTAACAAAGTAAGTTTTTTACTTTTCCAACATTTGACTAATGCCCATTTTTAATAATATGCGCCCTGGAACAGGATTTACCTTTGTGTATTTGGAATGTAACGAGATGATCTGGTTTTTAAGAGTATTTATTCGTAAAATTATATTAACGGGATAATCCAAAAGGGAAACGATTACTGAACGTTCATAAATTAAGTGAAATGAGCTTTGTTTCATTATTTCCGGCAAGAACGAATTGTATTTGTAAAATTAATTAAATCGTTTGGCATGGTTTCCCCTACAAAGGATTCAGTATTGGGAACGTTATTAGAGATTATTTTCAGTGTTAGCCTTTGACTTAATAAATAAACGTTGTTTATTTAGGCTTCAGTTGATTGACTTCGTATCCTTCACATTTCACGTATTAATGCATATATAAAATCTTTACTGTATTTGAATGTGCAATCTAAATAAGCTGCCTGAAAAGTTGTTAAAGACTTTGGAGCTATACTATACAACCTTAAAAACCACTACAATAACCAACTTTTCAATAGGTTTGTACACATATATGCAAATAAACCATGCTTTTAGAAATACTATATGCAAAAGAAAACAGAGTAAAATTAATTTCTAGGGACACCACTATTCACAGAGTACGTACCCTCGTGTTAATTTTCCAAGTAAATTTCAAGCTATATTAGACCTATGTGTGAGATGGTGAATTTGGAAGTAATCAATCAGGAAGAGTAACGGACCTTTGCTAACAAGTGGAGAGGAGCGGTCTGAGTAACATTGAGTAAACGTTTAAATATTTAAAGGTAACAGCCGAGGCATGTGTCGGCCGGTCCGGCGCTCTTAAATAATTCAAAACGCCTTCAGGCCGAAAATGAACTCAAGTTAAAGTTTGAATTATTTTTCAAGAAGTCGACCGTCGAAACGGGTCGTGTTTGCCAGTCCTACCTACATAGGGTAGAGACCATGTAAGCCTAAAATGCCTTTGTCTATTACGAGTTTTAAGCACGTGCCTAGAAACACAGATAGATGTATTTGTTTCATTAAATAGATTTCGGTGGAAGGTTCTTGTGTGGAATATGTGATATTGCATACGATTAAAAGGATTAAAAGATATTTGTTTTTCACCTTTTTTGGGTTATGTACCCAAAAAGCAAAACGGAATCATATTGCTGTTACTCTGCTGTCTGTCTGTCCATATGTCACAAGTCTTTAATTCGCAAATGAAATGAGTAATAGACCTGTTTCGAAAATTTGTGTAGAATGTTCACACGAATCGATTACTGAATTAAGAGTTACATAAAATTTTTTGGGGGGTTCATGAACGAGAAGCCGTAATTATTTTTTGGTCTCACACTTGTATAGAGTTTAAATTTATTTACATTGTTTAAAGCTCACCGAATATGCACAAATATTTTTTTATCTACTAAAATTAAGAAAAATGGTCAGTTTTGAGTCTGTCAAAAATTGAAATGGTTATAATTTTGACGGACGCTGTCAATAGATGGCGGTCGTTACAATCTCCAATCCGCAGTGGAGCAGCGTGGTGGATTTAAGCTCCAAGCCCCTCATCCCGGGGGAGGCCTAAGCGCCTGCAGTGGGGTAAAAATGGGCTGATGAAGTGAAGTATGTTATAAGCCATATATTCTTTGTTTAAACAACAATACTAGAAACGTTGATTCATAATGTATCTACCTACTTTGTAAGCAGTGATCAAAACAAACATTTTTCCTTTTACGGGTTTTTGCGATGTTTAGGTCTTTTTGGTAAATACATAACACGAATATAATTGTGTAGTGGTATGGAACCTCGAATATGGTCGGATTTTTTTAAATATTCGCTTGTTGTTTTATTGCCGTAATAAAATTTATGTAATTTGTAAGGATGGTTACTTGCACTGAGGAAAGTGTTGTTGATATGATTGATCAATGGTTGACCGAGACTGACCCAGACCACCATAAAATACGAGGAATACGAGGAGGAAAAAATATACGTCAGCATAATTACGTTGCGGGAATACAACAGGAATCATAAGTTATGCTGCCACTTATTTTTCCTCGTATTTCCCATATTTTGTGGTGTCGGTCATTTATTGTTCTACAACAAGAACTCGTTTCATTTTATACATGTCGGTAAGTTGCATTTTTATCATTTCTAAAAAGAAAACGTTTTCATATCTATATATACAAATTTAAACAAATCAAATGTAGGAATTGGGAAAGTATCGCTGGTTGATGAGTACTCGTAATAAACAAAATTTTTAACAGGAAATTACAAAAACATCCTAAAAACAAGTATACAGGATGATATTATAGTAACCAGCCAAAATTATTCTAGATGTTAAGTATCACCAATAAACCTCATTACGTAAAAAAAATATAGGTCAAATATTCATAATCAATAATTATATCCTAAATACTTTTTAACAAAATTTGGCTACCTTCTACTCACATACGAAAGGGCAAGGCATGAGGCATGTGGGCGGGACGCATGCACGTGCACTGGTGCCCTCGTGAATGGTGACTAGTATATTGGTAGTTCTGGGAAAGGTTTACGTAGTCTTAACTGAATATTTTCCTATTGAACGATACTAAAAAGGAACAAGACGGCCAACAGATTTTTGTCAAAGGTCATTATATTAAAATTTGGCTGGTCATTAAAACCTCAGCCTGTATAGTACATATAAGTAAATTAATCCTATCCAAAGATTTTATATTATTGATTTTTATAGAAATTCTTGATTGAAAAATCATTGTTTTAAAATTCCTTAAAAAATGATTATCGAAAATTTCTTAATTAATAATTTTTTAGATATTTTGCTGCGTAAAAGCGAATTTCATTGGTTTTTCTAAACCTATAGCAGCGGGACGCGTGAAAATTACAGAAATAATGAAGCCTTAAAATCAATATTTTCATTACAAACTTAAATTACAACATAACATTTGTTTTAACATGTATTTTGACTAAACTACTTAAAAAAAAATAAAGCCACATATAAACTATTATTAACACATTTAAGTTGTAAATGTTAATATTTCTCTAAACTAAAAAATTAAAACTACAAGTGAGGCATACAAATATCTAGAAATCTAATTGAGTAAGTTTAATTCATTGATTTCAATTTCCATAAAAAAGTCTATTGTTATAAGTCTAGTTGTTTAAAACTATCTCTGTCGTCAAACTAAAACTCACATATGAATAAAGTTAGCTTTAATCGAGGAAATCGAGTTAGGTGGAAAGTTGAATTGACCTCTCTGCCCTTTAGTGCAAATTCCAACAAGTTGTTGTGACAAACTTGTGCTTCGAAAATTACAGTGTGGCATGCATAGTTTGCACTAACACTTTATGGATGGTTGCTGTAACTAACTACAAGGTGTTTAATGGATAGATTATGGATTAGGTTTGCCAGGAAACAAGAATAGTACGTTGGTTCTACTAAAAACACCATACATATTCAATAGCAATCAATAAATAGTGAGTTGTACTCGTATTTTACGCATTTGTATATAGAGAAAGTTACACTTCTATAGAAGAATTCTACACCATGTGTAATGATGGATAAGAAGTGTTAAAAATCGTTATTGTCTAGCTGTTTTTATATTGAGTGAGTTATGTAACTTTTGAATTTTATAGAAATATGTTATATTTATTAAGAAAAACTAATGAGCGAAAGAATTTTATCGATATCTACAAAAATATACAAATTTTTTAAGTAAATCGTGCCATGACGTCACTCGGTTACATTAGTATGGGCTAACGTGGATAATTTCTACGTAACGGCACCGAGTGACGTCACCAGCGGGTCGTAAAAACATAAAGCTTATAACATTTAGGTATACTTTTTAAATCTGTACCGCAAACAATGTGCAAACATTTAAAAAAAAAATACTCAATCTGCAAATTGGTGTTTTAGTAGGATATTTATTATATATAAAACCGTTCAACGATATTCTAGTACACAATACTAAATAGTACGACCTAATAAACAATGTTTACCCTACAAATGCATGTGGATCGCCAAATTGGGGAAACTCGGTAAGCCGGTACTGGCGGAGAGCCGGTATAAATACTCGTCGTAGGTAAATAACGACCGTGACAATTTTCATATAATTTAATTATATAATGTGAACCGCCAAGTCATTAGTTGCCATTTTTAGCGCATTTTTTTTAAATTTTTTTTTCTTAAATGTTTTTAAAAACGCATGTTTTGATGCAAAAAAATAAAACATTATTTTTAATGTGATAATTATAAAATAACGATTTTCGGATTTATTTCGTTACTTGTGCTGTATAAGATCTTGCTTCTTGCCATATTTTATGATTCTAGATCAACGGGAAATACTTAACCCTATAGGTTTTGATTTCCACGCGAATGTCAAAATATCCGCATATTTTTATTGGGTTGGCCATGGGTTGGCCTAGAAGCTGGATTTTTTACGGCTTCAAAGGATCGTATTAGATATTAATTTCAATTGGATACGTCTATGTGTTCCTAAGAAAAAAGGTTTCTTGACAAACAAACAGATAGACGATGGACCACGAAGTAATTTTATAAGGGTTCTTTTCCCTTTTGACGTACGGAACCTTAAAAACATAATTAAAGAAAGCCCTCGTAAATCTGTTGTCTAGAATGAATGTATAGATCTCTCAACATTTCCAGTATAGCACTTTATTCAATTTAGTTTTTAGATAATACTTTTTGTTGTTTAAATACTAGTAAGGATCATTCGACGATTCGACATTTGACGACCGCTTGGCGTAGTGGGTAGCGACTCCGCCTACGAAGCTGGAGGTCCCGGGTTCAAATCCCAGGTCGGGTCAATATTTATATGATGAATATTGATACTGGTGCCGGGTCTTAGTTGTTATACGTATGTGGTGTCTTCACTTGGTACCCAAAATACAAGCTTATTCTTAGTTTGGAGCTAGACGTTGTTGTGTTGTATACGTTATTATTTATTTATTTATTCATTTCCCTTTTGCCCACGACGGGACAGGGACGGTATACGCATTTGTAGTAAGAGTTGTGTGTTGCGTATGTGTTACCGTTTTCCTCAAAAACTCATGAACGATTTCGATGTAGGTTTTTGTATTACGTAGATGTCACAGAGCAGGTTCTTAGACGTGTTTTACTGGTAAAGGCCACCAAGGAGCGCTGCAATAAATGTGTCTCACTGAAGCAGCTGGGATTTTGATGCGGTTTTTTTCTGTGTTACGTAGGTATTACTTCAGACCGTATTCTTACATATGTTTTACAGTTATTGCCACCAGGGAGCGCTGTAGTTGATTTGGTTTCCTAGAACGGCTGGGCCAATTTTGATCCAATTTTTTTTTTGTTTTACGTAGACATTACTTCGGAGCAAGTACTTAGACAAGTTTTACGATTATAGGCCACCAGGGGGCGCTGAAGTAGATGAGTTGTTTTAAAACAGCTAGTACAGTTTTGATGCAATTTCTATTAACGACTGGTCGGAAACGTTATATGCGTTTGGGGGTAAAAGATTGAGGTAAGAGGTTGTGTGTTTGTGTGTATGCCTGTTACCATTTTGCTCACAACAACAGTGCGACTTGGTAATAAACGAAATTCGATCACGATCGGATGAAAGGTTTTATTGGAGGACAAATTTACTTGCGTATAAATAATAGGTATTAAGGTCCAATTAAATTTCGTCGATTTTCTCGAGAGCTGGATGCGGTTGAACACGCTGTGTGTGGCCGGAATTAATGAGTCGATGAATTTCAGAATAACAATGATGTCGCTGTTTTAAGGGGAAGGAATAACATTGTTGTTACGCTTAAAGTCATATTATAATTAACCTAGCTTGGCCCTTGTATCGGACTTAATCAAAGAGGTATATTCAATATATATGTACTAGAGCGGTCATTCCATACGAAGAATTTAGACAGCGAGTTAGTGCCAATTTGATAGTAACTCGTTTAATTTATTCGCGGGGCTTGTGTGGTAGATGTGTGTTTGTTAACTGATTTTTTTAACTAGCTGAATTGTAATTATTTATAGTGATGGCTAGGATCGATTTTGATTTGATATCGATATTTTATTATAACGAGCAGGGCCGGCGATAGGGGGGGGGGGGGGGTGTAAGGGTAGTAGTATCACCAGGGTCCGGACTAAGAAACGAGGGCCCGGTTAATTGGTTTTTTTTTTCAAAGTAAGGTGGGGTAGGCCCCGCAATGTTTTACACCCGGGGCCCGATCTGGCTCTCGCTGGGCCTGATAACGAGTAACGGCTTAATTCCTATTATATTTCAAAGAACGGTTTTTACATTTTGCCATTTTTTGGCATATTGACATTTAGAAACGGTAAAACAAATGTAATTTCGTACGGCACAGTACACTATTCGGCTGCTATGTGGAGACTATCAAATGACTATACATATCTTGTGACGATCCATCACATGAATTATCGGACCGTGTTTAACTACAGTGACACCGGATCCATGTAATAATGTATTTATGGTATATTAACGTTATTTTAAACATTATGTCGGTTTTATTAGAATGTAATCAATTAGATTAAAATAGTTTTTATTTTGAAATAGATACATTTTTGATTGTTTTAAAATATATATATATATGAGCTGACTAAAATAAGTACAGACGATGGTAACGTTTTAAGAATATAAATATCTCTAATCGATACCGATAAATCTTCCAAAAAGTAAATACCTACACTGTTTTTAGCAAAACTATGAAATTACTACGGGTATGGCATTAGTTAATGGCAATACAAGGAGTAGGTAGAGGGGGGTGAGAGGAAGGGTAGGAGGGTGTATATGAAGGCAAAAAAAATTTTTTTCTTGGTTAATTTTGTATTACGGGTCAGAGGGTTGATTAAAAAAGCTCCTCGTTCCGCTCCGCTTCGCTCCTCGCTAGTCGTAAAAAACCTAACAGCTCCTCGCTTCGCTTGTCGCTACCTATCTCGGCCCGCTCCGCTTTTGTTTTTGTGTAGTAAAATGATAAACAAAATGTAAAAACCCATATTGTTACTTACCTAAGAACGATCTGGAGGGAAACTTCAAAAACTAAACAACTAAGGTAGTTAGTCACTGTCTACCCTTAAAACTATAGCTCTTGCTCGATAGCAAAAGCCAGACTTTTCTCGGGTGTACATATGGCGCTTACAAGTTTTCACACGTACAGACGACGTTTTGCGGGAGGCGCATCGCTGTCCCCCTCAAAGTTGAAATCTACACTACGCCGACGCGATGGTCATGCTTCCATTTTAACGTAATCTCAGGTCACAAAACTTACTTCAAAAATTACAGAGAAAACTCGACGTAAATGTTCCAACATTTGAAGTAACAACTACTACATTCAATACTACGAATTGATCAGTACAAATAGTAATCGGTAATTTTCTATTGACATTTGAAGTGACCATATTTAGGATCAATCATGACTTAAAATCTTTAAAAATATTTATATTTTAGTTCGTACTACTATGTCGTTAACATTAAAAGATGAATACATTTTACTTTCTACCATTTTAATATAGAACTTTATAAAAAAATATACAATCTTACTCAATCGTGTTATGTTTTTTTTTTTTATAAATGGTAACACTCTTCGAACACTACAGAATTATGGGCGCGAAATTCAAATTTTTTCAATTTTTTTTATATTTTCTTGTTATTTACGCGTCTCCGATCTAAAATAATTATATTACTGTTATCCAATTGTTTGTCCCAAACTACATTATAAGCATACTATAAATTTGCTGCGTTTGTTGCCATTAACTAATGCCAACCCTTACTACGCTTTAGTGTCCAATTACGATACTACGTAATGTACGTAACCAAGTGTTTTAGCTCATGCATGTTAGATGGCAGCACTCAGAAAATATACTAATCGATTTTTTTGTCAATGACCACTCTTGTATTATTATAATCTCTTCGGCTTCAACGAATAGGGCAGCATCGTCGATTGTGTTCGTAAATCTCTTCCTATTTGTTTTGTTTTTTGTTATGTATCCTTTAAAACTAAGTATTTTTTCCGCAATTTTTTCATTTATTTATTATGCACATAATTAATTTATTTTTGCTTCCAATACATGGTATGGCAGTTGTTTTGTACCAGAATTACGTGTCAATTGCAATAGTCTAAGGATTGATCTACAGAAAGGTGTATTTAAACGTATTTTTATATAGTAGCTGAGCCTTTGTTTATATAATGTCTGGATGGACTTTTCAAATACAATGTCAACAAAAATGACTGATCAACTTTTATATACCTGTGTGTGACTCAACAGAGGACATATTCTCGGTACGCAATATTATGTACAAACCGTCTCTGTGTGCGTGAATTATAACCGAACTGTTAGGTGATATTTTTATATATGTTTTTTGATGCCGGCTCTTTATCCAAACGTATAATCAAACGGATGAGATTAATAATTTCTTGAATTGTGTTGCTCTTATATGCAAGATGAATAGATAAATAATATATAATCTAAACTTTAATTATGCCTTTTTTCCAATTATACGATTTTCTGTTAATCGAAAGATATACTATATATAAATAATACGGAGGAATCGGGAATTCCTCTTATTATCACTTAGTACTATAGAGATACTAGTAATGTAGAGTAACACAGTAATATAGGGTCACAAATGTATTGTATTACCATAGATGGGGATGCGAGGCTGCCTGACAAATGCGTCAGTCGACGGCCGTGTAACCATGCCACGGTGTGTCAAAAATTCTATCACGCAAAATTTTAATCTGAATATTTTCCCTACTTTTTTTTTTTTATATTGGGTCCTTAAATAATACTTGACGCCCAAGAAACTGGAAAATGAAGAATAAATCTCCCTTTATAAAGTATGAAAATCTACTAAAAACTTGTATACAGTCTAAAAGGGTTCCTGTACAAGTTAGGAGAAACTTTTTCATTCTTGTGTTACCTACATTTTTAACCAATATTATATTTAATATGTTCCCAAATTTAGTTGAAGACCAAACTCTTTTCAAACTCTGAAATACTTTTAATAAAATATTACGTTACTGAAATCTTATCTATATAAACTGTCTACAGTTTCAACGAATTTACGAGTGCGTGTCGGGTTACGCATAAGTAGCTATCCGTAGTTATGCCAACAACTAAAATTAACTTTTTCGACTTTTACTAATTGCGCTTCGAAGTCTCTAAATTTAAGTTAAATTATTTAATAAATATTTCATAAACTTTCAGCTATTTTCGTGCGACTTTTTTGGAAGTATGTTTAGTTCACCAAAAAAAATTTGTTCTTTTAATTCCAAGTAATTTAATTAATCTACAATCTGTGTTATTCGTTTCACTCATAATTATTTTTTTTAGAATTTTACAGCAATAGAAAATAACTTAATCGATATAATAGAAGGATTTTATCTTTCCCACCATTTTTTTGCCTATGTTCAGAAAGTGCGACATTACATAAAATTTTTACACGAAAATGTTAGTAGTTGCAATGCTTGGCTTAAAAAACACATTATAAAACAAATTAAAATAAATAAATTAATAAGCTTGGTTTTAATAAAAGTGAAACAATGTTAATTGGTAATAATTATATACCGAACCCTAATAGAAACCGGTTCGACTCGCTCTTAGCTGGTTTTTATCATTTTAGTTTATTAATTAAATAAATGAAACATATAAGTTTATTAATTAAATATTTGAAAAATCTACGTACCTACATAAGTACCTACTTTATTATTGCCACTTTGAATAACTTTGCCGTGTAATTTGTTCATTTCTCTAAATATTCTAAAATTATTAACAAAAATAAATTACTTTCATAACGCATATCCATATTCCCTGTTTTAAATTGTTTTTAAAATGGTTATGTTATGGGTACAAGTTAAAACCCAGGGCACCACTTTCCTATATAGTTTCGGTGGTTGTTCACTTAATTCGTACAAAGGCTTGTATATGATGATAAATAAACAAGCTTGTTTGGAGAAATCCCGGCGCGAGCGTGCCTGCAGTAAATTTTAATGGCAAGTCCCGTCGCACTGCGCACTGCAGATGGAAGGGTGCTGTCCTTACTCAGCCAAACGAAACGTGTTTACTTGCCCGTATTACAAACACAACATGTTGTCATTGTTTGTACCTAGTGTGGTAAAACTTTTTTTTGTTAATAAAAAAAATATGGGTGTTTTGAAATAATTATTGTGATATATACATTACGTGTTTTTAGTTAAAATTTTTAAATAGTTGTGAAAGTATGTACCTATATGTATTAATTTTCAATACATCTGACTGATCGATAACTTGACTGACCGATGGCCGAGTGGTTAGAGATCCTAACTGCGGAGCCAAGGGTCGCGGGTTCGAATCCCGCCTGGGACAAATATTTGTGTGCCAAGTATATTTGTTCAGTGTCTGGGTGTAAAAAAACTTACGTATGTATATATTATAAAAAATATTTAAGTATGCATATCAGTTGCTGGTACCCTTTATAGAAGCTTCGCTAAGTTTGAGACTAGATGGCGCTGTGTGGGATCTCCCAGGTATTATTATTATTGATCAATCAAATGATAGTGAACCAGCAGAATAATAGTAAACGTGAGAGTAAAAGTGAGAATTATGATTGACTGTAAAAAAACATAACGCTCAAATATTAAAATAAGATTATACTTTATTAAATATAGTTAGCAGTCTTTTCATATATTGTGCTTATAAATCAGTACGAACATTTGTTGTAATTATTGACATGAATTACACCTCAAAAAGTACATACACCCAAACTGTTCTCAACAGTAAGTTTAGTTAGCGTATTTATTAGTCATTTAGAACAAAAAAAGGTCAAGTTTTAACTATTACGTATTCTCAAAAATAGTAATCTTTATATTTAAATATTGATCTATAAATGAATGTTTTTTTTTTTCAAGTGAATCAACCATCAACATAACGTATTACGCCTATGTACGTCGAAGGCTTAACTAGAGGCATTTCATTTTAGAGAGTTCGCGGACCAAGTTTGTTTGACCGTCATTGAATTACCAGAGAGTTCGGAGAGCTCGACCTGTTCATTACTTGCGTAAACAATCTGATGACGGTACTATGTTTTTAAGCAATACTAATATAAGGAAATACAATTATGTCGATCCTTTTTTATGTTTCTATTAAAGAAAACCGGGCAAGTAGACAAGTTATTATGTCCGAGGTATCAGATATTTATTGAAATTCTGGTGTCGTGCTTATGAGAGTACGTTAGTAATCTTAGAACATTATATAACTAAATAAGTAAATATGATTTTAAAATCATAATTTACACCCATTTAAAAGTTGAATTTTGAAAACCGGTAAAACACTTCTTTAATAATTTGTAGACAAGATCACTTGTGCTGGATTTCAACTTTAATACGGCTCGCCTTGTTTTCAGTTTTTTTTTTAAATTTAATTTTTACACTCTTTTTCACTTCATTAGGCATAAAATAGTCGAAGCGTAGAAGTCGTGATAGCCCAAAACGCAACGAACCTGTCTCAAATTCATATAAGGCCATAGGGCCATAGGTTCAAATCCGGGCGTGTACCAATGAGTTTTTCTGACTTAAGTACATTAACTATCACTGATTCCGTGCCTCGGAGAGCACGTTAAGCAGTCGCTCCCGGGCGCTGTCAATAGATGGCGGTCATTACAATCCCCAACCCCCAGTGGAGTAGCGTGGTGGTTTAAGCTCCAACCCGCCCCTTCACCCTGGGGGAGGCCTAAGCCCCTGCAGTGGGGTAAAATGGGCTGATGATGAGGCATAGAAATACGAAAAATCAGTTTTTAATCGGTCCTTACGATAATAATAGGACGCTTATATACATTACCCGATTAAAATTTTGTGTTTTTTAGACCCAGCTGTTTGGTCTGCGCCTTGTTGTCATTACCACATAAAATCTCCGCTTAAGTCCGCTTTCAATATATCTACCGCTACGCTTTCTTCATTGTGTATATAGTGATCCTGTTCGCGTAAAATAATCAGCTAAAAGCTTTCCTAGCATCGTATGTTCTCACTAACATCATTTTAATTGTGTTAACTGGACAACATCGATAATTAAATATAACTAACTTCAAAACATTCAGTTTTGCCTCTGAAATCTGATTAGAATTCGGGAAAGCTTCACATTGTTATTTCAAGTACCTATGTATACTAAATTATTTAAAATTCCATTTAAAACGTTATGTATTGGTTAAACTACTTATACCAATTTTTTTTTAACGTATGAAACCTCTTTTTTTTAATAATTAACCTATAGCGTTAGTATGTTTGAAATAAATTCCATTTGTGATGTTTTGAATAAGAGAAAATTTTTTTTTATGAAGGTATACGCAGAATGACGTATATATAGTGACTCCTCAATTCTTAAAGTGTGACGGAGTAAACAAATAGTTTAATTTTTATATATCAGAGCTGCGTGTACAAATAATAGGAAACTGGAATAGGAGACCGGATTCGCACCAGGAATAGAAGGAAGTTTCTCGAATATATTCAATATTGGAGGAAGCAACAAGATTGGCCTTTAAAATATCAATATTACGTCAATTTGTGTATTTCCGCTTCTAAAAATACTTTGTCCCATATCACTAACAGAATTGAATTCGAACATTTCTACATTTGTCTGAGTTTGGAAGAAGATATTTTTAATTTTACAAAAGTTTGGCCGTCCGTCCTTAAACTTAACTAATCGCAAAAAACGAATTCTCAGGAACTGTATGTCGTAAATAAAATTTCAATTATTTTTCTTTTATCGGAGAGCCTTAGGTATACGAAAAATAACGTTTCATATATTTCAAAGTTATACAGGTAAAGCCGGGGCCAATCTTTGTAGGACTGTAATTGCTTCATTTCATTCATATCCTAGTGTTGTGATAGCCCAGAGCGCAACGAACCTGTCTCAAATTTATAAGGCCCCATAGGGCCATGGTTCGAATCCGGGCGTGTACCAATGAGTTTTTCTGACTTAAGTACACAATATCACTGACACCGTGCTTCGGAGGGCACGTTAAGCAGTCGGTCCCGGACGCTGTCAATAGATGGCGGTCGTTACAGTTCCCAACCCGCAGTGGAGCAGCGTGGTGGACTTAAGCTCCAAGCCCCCCTCCTCACCCTGGGGGAGGCCTAAGCCCCTGCAGTGGGGTAAAAAATGGGCTGATGATGATTCATATCCTACATCTGATTTGATAATTTTAAAAATCCTATCTTGACATTTCTGAAAACAAAGCCATGTTGTGTTCATAAAATATACAATCTTAATAAGCTACAAACAGTTCTTGAGTAATTATTGTATTTGTTAAGGAAGACATTTTAATTATCAGGATATTTGAAACCAAGATTGATTACAGAGTGTAGAGCCTGTGGGTAAGCTGACGAGATTATCCGCTACATTTTTTGATTGTGGGACTACGACCGGATAATAATGTCGTGCGTATAAAAATTGTGCTTTGGGATGTTCGATTTAATAGAGGCCTCACAAAGGAGACGATATTTTGTAAACTGTTCTCCTTCTACACATTTTTTATGCCGTTTTGAAATAATATTTTTTTAAAGTATTTCATAAACTAGCACGAAATAGCAAAGGGATGGAAGTGTTTTAATATGTTTAGGTTACAGAGGCAAATATGCATTACTATAGGTACTTAATATCAAGACAAAGAGCCGATTGAATGTAGGAATGAGTAAACGTTTGACAGAATTAGAATTTCATGATTATGACAGAAATTTTTTATCCGTTACCTAAAATAAGCTTTAAAAATATTTTACGAAAGAAATGGTAGTGTAGTAGTAATTCGAAGCAACCTAGCTTAATTTAAAATAAGGTAACAATGTTGTATTCAAATAATGTTTCCGTCGCTTTTTCGTCGAATTTTCAATATTGCAAACTGTAATTTGCATGCAGTTCATTGGTTGTTTAGTATGCAATATTTATAGTAATAATGAAGTAATAAATGTAACAACAGTTTTGAATTTCGTCATTTTATTCGTTGTTTTGCATCGTGCATTGTTTTGCATAGATAATCTAGTGTTCTATCTAGTGTCTATGAGTAGAGTCAAATGAGCAAACAATAGTTGTATCCAGTTGATGTAGGATCGAGAGTTTTAGCGTTTTAGTCCATTTACTACTTTAAATATTTTTATAAAAGTTAGTAACTCTCAGAATGTGACATTCCTTTATCATGCCGTTTTGTAGACGACTAGTAATATATTTATTAATTATCACAGCTGAATAAGTTTCGACTTGCCATCCCATCACCATCCTCAGACATTCCACACAGCGCCATCTTGTTTTGAACTAAGCAGAGCTTGCACTATGGATACTAGACAACTGATATAAATACTTAAATAATCTTTATAACATTTACATATACAGATTAATAATGAATACTTTACTTTTAGTCCTTTCATGTTTCTCCTTTTATACCTACAAGTCGAGATCACTCGATATTCATTCGGTTCTCTTTTAATAATACGCATTTCAGATGTATACCTACCAGGAATCGAGGCAAACTTTATAAGTCCGCTCCGAACACGAGGCGAAAGCGAGTTGATTCGCTAACACTTAAAATTTGCTACTGCGATGCTACACGACGCTTTTTGGATGGATCATAAAGTTATGTTCGGTCTGTACATATGCATAGGCTAGCGAGCGCATATACAGTGAGTAATCGAGAAGACAAACTAGATTAGAATTTAGATTTTATCTGACTTTCTATTATGTCGGAAACTTTGCGATTCTATTACTTACACAACTGTGCATGCCAAACACTAACTCCATAGGAGTATTATTCTTGATCCACAACAAGTGTGTGAATTGACTGCTCGAGTAACGAATCCATTTTGATTAATAGAGCGACAACAGATGGCCACTTTTAGTTTTAATCCGATCGAACAATTTCAGATATACCTTTATTCAGAACTGTTGAAAGTTTGCTCTCTGGCTTGCCAAACCGACGGCGCGGCGGCCGCCACTTGTTGCTAGATACTACCTCATTCTGAATATGCTATTAATTTTTGTGATGATATTCAAATTTCATCCTGATGTGTAGGTTATGAAATTAAATACAGTTTTATTTTAGTAATATTAAGTTGGTAGTCCTATGTTTTATATTTCTGATTATTCATTATATAATATGAAAATTTGTTGTAGGGCTCTACACAGCCAGTTTTGTCTCTGGCTTACAGTTCTTTTTATCTATTTTTCATTGCCGGCTATTATAGCAACTACATCATTGTGTATTTCCTAGTTTATTTAATTTATATTTCTTGTTCTTTTTTATACTTACTTGATTATGTTATGTGGTTTTATCTGTGAAAACAATTATTGGCTGTATATTTTCCCGACTAAGATTTATATTTGTATTTTGTTGTTAAAGCTGTTGTTTTCCTTTACATAGAGTTCCCTGGTCAAATGACAACTACGGAAATCCATACGATTTCGTCCTGCTTGTGGGCGTGTCACAAGTTCATAATTTATCTCAGCCACCTTTTCATTGACTCTGAAGAAATTTCACAGGCAGATGGAACCGACAATCAAAATTAAAAATTATCAGTTTAATTATTTGGGAGTGGCTCTCCATACATTAATCTAAGAGATGATTTTTTTCTTAAAACATTAGCCAGATGATCGTTCAAAATGCAACGAAGATTCTTTAGTGACATTTTTACTTTAAAATCGATAACAATTTGTCTTTATCTTCTCAAACGTATAATGGAAAATTCTGGAAAAGTAGTAGCAATTAACAAGTTTGGTAGTAGTTAGCAAACAGTTTCAAGGTTAATTATTTTGAGCAAGATACGTAAACAAGTTTTAAAATACACACGCAATTTTCAGTCACCAACAAAAAGTTTGTGTGATTGGTGGCGATTGCTTTGTTGTGAAAAACATTCCGTGAAAAATTAACCAACTCTTGCAATACTTTTAGCGTAAAAAGTTTTGACATTCTGATTTTATACCCTATTTCAATTTATTTAAAACTTGTGCTTTTGGACTTTGCAACCATTCGTCAAGCATTCATTGCATTAAAAACAAAAGCTTATACTAAATTAAAATCTAATTAAAACTAAAAATACCTACAAATGTAAAGTATTATCCAAATCAGTTCCATGCGGCAGACAAAGGCTAGGCTTTGCCTCGCTGCATATAAATGCTGAAGCGTTGCCTGAGGTTAGCGTCGGCCCTTCGGTCACCAGAGGCATCGACGAGGCGCGTTCATAAATCTTGGAAAAACCGATGTGTCTCATGCCGCCAGGGCCCCATTGTCTCGACCCTAAACGGCATAAATACGTAGCTGGTTTTCTATTTGCGTCGTTTGAGATATTCAGCAGCGGTTGTTGCCGCGCCGGCTTCTGCTGAGGTCGCTTGGACATGGGACGCTGTCAGCGTGGCACATCAGTTACCTTCCATGTTTCCAAGAAACGACAACCATGCCCTCGGGTCTCCTACCATCGGCATGTACAATGCTGCTCGGCTCGAGTAGAGCCGGCACGTTGGCAAGGGATAGACGGATGATGTTAATGCAGGCGTCAAATGAACCGAATCGATAATTTATGCATAATTTAATTCATAACATTAATATTTCTAATATTACTTATTCGAGTTTCTTCTGGAATAGTATTAAAATACGGTTGCCACCTCAGAATACCAGAAGTAGCGTTCAATTATGATTACACATACCGCGTTGTGTCCAAAAACATTACGTACGTCCCGCTCCTGCCCCACTTCCCGCCCGCGTAATGTTGCTAGCTCGGGAGAGGTTTCCTACTGTTTTTGGGATAATCATATAAAATAAAAAAAAAGGTGTTTTATAATAGTTATTTAAGATACACGTGCGGAAAGTAAGGTTTTCAGGCACGCATTCGGATAAAACCTTTTACGCTCAAGTATCTTACAACATTTTTCAATGCATTTTGCGAGGAAATACAACAAAAAAATAAGTATAATAAAGAAAATTTATTTTATTTCACCAAACCCTATTTACAACGAAATGGCGCGCTTTCTTTACAGATCGCGCGTTTCATACTGTTTTTTTTTTCTTGAGACAAAGGTACAGTATACGTACAGCCAATAATGTGAAAAATATTTTTGTTTGCGGAAACAAAACACGTATTTTTAAATGAGATAATCAAGAATCTTATGTTATGGCGTTTATCATCATTTAATTATTGCTAGAGCGCGCATACTTATAAATAATTGTTTTTTTTTCGAATATCAAAACCTCCTTGCATCTTTGTAATTTTTTAAATTTTATGACTTGCACCATGCACCATAGAGTCAAAAAAATTACTTTATTTCAGGCGTGAAATAAAGGATTTCAGTACTGTTTTATTTCACGCGTAAAATAAAGAGTCGGTTTCCGCAAAATTTTGTTACACAAAAAAGAAAACTTTATGAGCAACTACATTGAAAAAATATTAACAGTTAGGTATATTTAGGCCACTATTATATAACACAAATTATTTCTTGCGGGGCAGCCGTACGGTCGCCGCGTACTTGTGTTCATTCATAGTAAGTTTTAACTATATTAGGTACTAGGCCAAAACTCACAGCATTCAAATTTCCTTCAGGCGCCAGATGTTTACTTGAGTTCAATGAGTTTTTTAGTACAATACGAGTATAATTATAGAAAGGAAGTAGCATGACCTTCTGACACAAGTGTTCTTCATTTAATAGAAAGTTACTCACTACAACATGAAATGCATACATACCATTTTAGTTAAATAAAGGAAATAAACATTTATTTTTTTATACCTATTACAATTAATAAAACCCGGCTTCAATAAGGTAAGTTTTTAAAGGTAAGGTAAGGGAAGTAAAGTTTTTATTAAGTACCCTTTTGTTGAGTAAGCTTTTTATAATATTTTCTTTTAGAATTTGAACTGATTTGCAGAATTTTACGTTTAAATAAATAATGTAGGCACCTAATTTTATATTTAAATCTTTTTCAATAACCGCCGTTTCTATGACTTTCACTATTTATGTGGTCATCATTTACCAAGAATATATTATTTTTTTCAATGAATTTCTTGAAAATTGAAAGAACGATTGCTAAACGTTCGATATTTGAACTTATAACAAAATCTTCATTTGAAATTTTTCGGGCATGTGCTTCTCAAATACGACATTCATGTAATTAAGATTTTGGGGAGGGAAATAAAGTCTGCCTTTATTTTTCAATCCATATCACAATCCATACCACACCTGAGGCCAATTGCTTCTACACAAAACGAACATTTTATTGATTTCGACAGGTAATAAGCAACAGTTCCCGATATTAACCTACGATATATTTTGACAGATAATGAAGCTGAGGCAATTCTAAGACAATAATTTTGCAATGCTACCACTATTTTCACTATTATAAATCATTATTGAGTAGCTTTCTGGTTGTATCACATAGAAAGTCCAAATCAGAAATATGGATATCACCAATTTCTGAGTTTGATCGTGTAGGCGATTGCGGCTGTGTATCCTGAAATGAAATACTTTAAGTCTATCATAAAATGAAAAAGCAAAATGCTTAATCAAAAACAGAAAATCAAATGTAATCAATTAAACATAAAAATTTTAGGTAGGTAAGTGCCTACGCACATTTTCCGAAATCGAAGGTCCAGATGTTTCAATATGTGACTCAGACAATTGTGATGTCAATACCAAATGCCGAAATAGCATGCCATTATTAGATAATTCATATATTACTCCATTCACCAAAATTTAATTTTAATCGGAATGCATAGAAGATTCATTAACACGTATACAATGTATTCATAAAGGTATATCCTTTGTATTTTCTAGGAAAAAAATAAATTTTTGGTATAATAGCCACCGAATTTCCAGTCACTAGTCGTGAATGAATTCCGCATTTATCAGTACGGTATTGGATTACCCACCAACCACCTACCCGCCATCAACCCGCTTTAAAGCAGCGTGGTGGATTAAGCTCCAAGCCTCCTCATCCCGAGGGGAGGCCTAAGCCCCTGTAGTGGAGTATTAATGAGATGATGGACTTGAATGAAATTGGATTATTTCATAATATAATTATGACCTACATAATGAACAGGAAAGGTCCAATATGAATAATATTTAACTAATATATCTTGACTAACTCTACCTTAGTCGGAATAGCTGATTTCTTTCGTTTTTTTAAACCACGTTTTGTGTCACAAAAATATTGCTCGTCAAAGTGAATTAAACAAATTACGTTCCGCTCTGATGGTCTCAAAAACTTATTTAGCCGTGCTCTTTGTATGACTTTCATCTAATTCAATTTTCTTTGTTCTTTATTGTTCACACAGGTGCTTTATTACTCAAACAATAGAGTATTCTAAACAGGTATTAAATAAAAAGTAGATAAAATTTTCGATGGAACTGGCAACACTCACAAAATGAACGCGCCATTTTTTAAGTCAATCACAATATGTAAAACAAATTCAATAATTAAATAAATCCACTTTTGAATACGTTACTTACAGATGAAATGTGATCCCATCCGATTTCTTCGTAAGCCCAGCAGCATTTTTGCATGTAGGAACGACACAAGACGACATTTTAAATTTAAAATTGACACTTGTACTGTACATTATAACTCGGTAAGTGCAATGGAGTGACTAATCGCAACAAAGTGAAACCACTCTTTTTAAGAGTGGTTTTTGTTTCTTCAGTTTCACACTCGCAGGCGGTTTCTGGTATTCTGAGGTTGCCACATTATATTGTAATTTTTTTTATCATACATGGGATTTTCCACACAGCGCCATCTAGTCCCAAAGTAAGCAAGTATTATGCTTGTGTTATGGGTTACTAGACAACTGATATACATACTTAAATATTATTTATAAGAAATACATATATAAATATTTTTGCGAAGACACCACATACATATAACAACCGAGACCCGGTACCAGTATCAAAATCCATCGTATAAATACTGACCCGACCTGGGATTCGAACGCGGGACCTCTAGCTTCGTAGGCAAGGTCGCTACCCACTAGGCTAAGCGGTCGTCGTAATTATTTTAGTGAGACCTACAGATCTGTCTATTAAGTATATTAAATTCACGGAATTAAATACATCGGAATACGCTGTCTAAAGCGTTTTTGTTAGGTCCGTGTGCTTCTAAACATAAATCGGGCTGCCTATAAATATATGAGCAACATTACATGAGTCAAAGAGAACATGTGCTGGCGGGTAAACCTCATTGTCGTGGTTACATTTAAGCTGTAATTTTATTTCTCTTGTAAGGGTAGCCTTAAGGTCCATTTACTCGTGTCTAGTTATTTAGAGCATGTGAATTAATGATCTGTACTGCGATTGGCTGATGCCATTTTATTGTCATCCGCCAAAATAAACAAAACATATGGATGGATCATTGCCATTTTATTTATATCCAAAATTATTTATTGAAATTATAGTTAGGTATTTTTATAAGAGATAAAATTTATCAACTTATTACAACTGCAATTAAATATTATGTAAGTATATGGATAGTACGCATTATATATATATATATATATATATATATATATATATATATATATATATATATATATATATATCAACTAATTTGTCTTTAGATATGTTGTATAACAACATCTTGAATTGATAAGATTATATTAAATCAACAAACATCCACAGATTCCACTGAAATATCGGTTTTGCTTTCAAACTAAGTTTTAATAACGTTATGCTTCTTTATCGAAAACCTCTAATGGCTTGTCGAGAGTCGGCATAAAACGAGGGCCAAGTGAACCGGCGAACTCGACAGTGGCTTTGTCGAAAAGTTTTGCCGGCCGCAGAGTTGCGTCGCCGAAGTTAACCGACATGTGTTTGGTATGCATACGACAACACGAACGCCGCACTACCGACGCTCGATCCGTTCCCGTTATTATATTCGCGAGAGAGAATTATTCATGTAGGACACGTTTTGCAACAGAAATCCCCCGAGCGGTAATGATTTTAAAAATCCTATGTTGTAAAAAAGCGGTTCATTGTATTACGGAGCTAATACTCAGCGCGTTTGCGCTTACTGTATACTTTATATTAAAATAATTTTGGTATACGTAAAGTTAATAGCTTATTAGGTATAACAAGTAAAGACAAAGTGAATAATTATGTCGTGTTTCACGAATGTGTATTCTAACCTATTCGTTCACATTTATTTTTATAAATAGTTTGGTGTATTTATTTCTCAAAATCGTGTCATGGAGTTGTAGGTTTCTGCTAATTCGTTTCTATCGAGGTTAGCTCATTGGCTGTTTCTAATATTTAGGTGATTACATGATCAAAGTCGATTGGTGGCACGGTGTATCACATCACGTACATGTTATGAATTTGTATGTAACATTATTATTCCATGTGCGATATAAAATAGGGATCGCTTTCAGACTGATTTGTTCGTACGTATGATTGTAGATCAAACGTAAATAATATCTGTCTAGTTCAGAAAAGTTTATTTAGATATACTGGTAGTTCAGTTTAAATATTTGGTCTTTTCCTTTCAAACATAAGTTTCAGAATGAAAGATAAGGACAAAGCATATTTTAATTGATTGGAGTCTGGATAAATGTTCCTGAACGGTCAGTAAATGTTTTATTAAACGGAAAGTAAGTACCTAAGTAGTTATAGATTATAAGTTTGTAAAAAATAATAAATATTTTTTTCATTTATGTGTTTGTAAGGGACCCATAGCGGGTCCGACTCGTACTGAGCGGGTTTTATTATGATGGCGTTCATCCATTGCTCTACTGATGATGACTTCTCACTTTGTATTTGGAAGTAAAGTTATGTATGCTGACTTTTTGCTATTTGAAACAAATAAATTAAATATTTTTATTTTCTGCATACTAATTAAGATTTAATAATTTTTCAAAACCTAGTTATAACATTACGAAGTATACTTAAAACAAAACCCTAAATGCATCTATCTTGACTTTCAATAATTGTGTGAATAACATCTTATATTGAATAAAAAATTATGACTTTTGAATTTAGTTTACATATCTTTCTTTCCATCTTTATAATCAGTGGAGACATATTATTCAGTCGTAATTCCTAATGTCTTCGAGCTAAATTTAAAAAAAAAATTAATAATTAACTAACGCCTGGAAAACAAAAAGACTTAAAAGCGACTTATTAGCGGTCATTTAAGTCGCTTAAAACGTTTAAACAGACGCGTCTGTATAAAAAGTATATAACTAAAAAGTGAGAGTAACTTTACATACTAAATAATTTCTCCTCAATGTGTTGCGACACTAGTAATAGAGTATATCTAAATAGACGAAATCGTGGACGACCGCTAGTTTAAAGAAAAAAAAATTATTACAGTATATAATACTAAACAATAAACCGAATCTAATGACAATGACGTAAATATGACATAAAAATTTAATATTTTGTTTAAAGGTCTGAATTAAAAGAAAAGATAAGAAACGCTAAGAAATGATAAAAAAAAAACTTAATCTATGTTTTAATTATCAATAGAAACACAATTTGAATTTGTTGTGATGTGCTATGCCTTTATATCTGCAGAATTAAAACACTTTCCATATTTGATATTTGAACATTACACAACTCGTCAAAAACTATAGGTAATATAGTGCGAGTGATATTATATGTTTATTGTTTTACTCGGAGTCTATTCATTTCTATCATCAGAACATTACAAGCTCGGTAGTTTCTAAATACTACGGAACCATAAGAACTTATTCAAAAAAATCCAAGAGCAACCCACAGCTTTTCCTAAATATTGTTGGCCTCAAATAAGTACAAGTTGCGTTACAAAGCAATACAAACAAGATTTTACAAAGTCATTCTTTATGGAAATTTTAGTAGTAATATGTCGGTTGCCATTCAAAGCCCTGTGTAGTGTAATATCACGACATGGAAACGCGTCTTGGGAAATATTTTCATTAAATGCACGCGCCCTCGATATCGATTGTCAGTATGTGACAACATTGGCTCACTGTCTCGTCACTAAATCTATCAAAAAGAAGGGGAAAACATAAAAGTACGAATTGACTCGCGGGGTTGAAGACCGCACGGGTCCCCGCGTGCCGGTCTTCAACCCCGCGAAATTGTTTGACGTTTTGATACTGTGAAGTGACATTTATGACTCTTATTTATGGGGAAAACAGTTTACTTCTGATAAGACTTCTATGGAATTGTCTGGAACAATGAATGAGTCTATATTTGTCATCAAAATAGAAACTTTCGTTAGTTTTCTATTGCCAATCTTAGAGTTTAAATGAAACGCTGTGTTTGTCCAATCTGCGCATAGAACGCGTGCGGCTGGTGTGCTGATGAGGGAACTTCTTTATTTTATATTTATAATATATAAACGATATAAAAACATAAAATTTCAGTGATGCCAAAACAAAGTTTTAAAGCTTTCCGCACTCACACATCAAAGGAAGCTTACCTGTTATAAAACACAGCAGGCACGGTAATTATCGCCTCGATGACTTTCCGATATTTTTGACTCAATGTAAAGAGGTGCTGTCAATGACATGCCATGCTGGCACAACAGTATCGTAGTAATTTGTGTAACTGGTTTTAGTATTGGTATCTTCGGTCGATATGGTCTATGAAGCGACATGGAAGTAACACATGCATATACTCGTATGTCATCCGAGAATAATTTGAAATAAAATCACTTTTTGATAACGAACTATCAGGTAAGTAGGTCTTATAAGTAAGCTACACAGATAAGGTCCGAATGGGATTACTTATCACACGTAAATTCATAATATTATATTAATTTCGTTTTTACCACCGACTAAACACGACGATTTTTAAGTAGAATAGGTACCTTGTAACTGTGATAATATCCGGCCTCCGCACTGCGACGCAACACATCATTAAAATTTAATGCGAATGCCGCTGCTATACCGCATAAAATGAAGCTTTTTAACAAAAACTGTTCTTTCTGCGCTAATTAATGTTCAATATGTTTATGCTTTTAAGTGTGGATAGCTACAATGCTGAAAAATTATTATTGTGAAATCATAATACTGATTAAATCCCAGATCCCGTCTGTAGCTTAGTACAAAATAGTTCACTCTGTAATAAATTCATTGATATATACATGTTACTTTAACACTCATAACTCAATTACTTGTCTCTAAACTTTATTCTTCTCCTTTGTTGACATTACTCCTTCAAATACGACTGATTGACTGACCGATTGGCTGAGTGGTTAGAAACCCTAACTGCGGAGCCAAGGGTCGCGGGTTCGATTCCCGCCCGGGACAAATATTTGTGTGCATGAGCATTTGTTCCGTGTCTGGGTGTAAAATTATCTTTATATGTATGTACTATAAAGAATACTTAAGTATGTATATCAATTGTCTAGTACCCCATAACACAAGCATAAAACTTGCTTACTTTGGGACTAGATGGCGCAGTGTCCCAGGTATTATTGTCCCAAGTATTATTAAATATAACCCAGTCGTCAATGTCCCGTTTTTTTGAATTATATTTGAAGTTTCGGACGTTATAACAGTTGCCAGAAAATACCGTTTAATTAAATATTGTTTTTCACCCAATTTTCTAAAATAAAACTTCCTAAGCAGCTAAAAATTACCATTAACAACACAACAACTATAGTTATAATTTTTCTATTTATTGCTCAAAATTAAAAAAATAATTACAAAGAAATATAACCTACGTGTAAAATGACAGTGTCCATCACGCTATATACAATTGACCTAAGTTATTATTAAATGACTATAAATTTGCCTCTAATGGAAACTTGCATCATTGACAAGTTTTAGGTTATTTAGATTTTCACATTTCATGGGGGCAAACGGGACTAAAAATTTGTATGCAAGTATCGGTTTTTTGAGGTAGGAACTTTAAAATTTTAATTTTACCTACTCATAAATAAACAATGACGAGTTTCAGGTTTCTTGAATTTTCACTTTTGTCGGATGGAAACATTTGTATAGAAGTGTCGGTTTTTTAAAGGTAGCAATTTGAAAACTGGAGTAGTAGGTAGCTACTCATCATAAGTAAGTAATGATGTGTTTCAGGGTTTTCGGATTTTAAAATTTTAAGAGAGAATGGGGGTCGAAAATTTCTATGAGAGTAATTATAATTGGTTCCAGCAAAAAGTACGCAGAAACCATCTCGAAGTTGCGGGCGGCCGCTAGTCTGTTACTATAGATAATAACTAGTTTGATAGCGCCATCTGTGGTAAAGTACAGCAACTAATTCGATTTTAGTTTATTTCGTTGCGTCTAGTTTAGTTTATTTCGTTGATCTAGTCCATCGCAATTTCATTACTCTTTTTCAGAAATTATCGAACCCCGCTGCCTATAAAATCACAAAATCAAAATTAACGGAATCTTAGCGTAAATAAATTATTGATATTGATTTTCTTTATTTTTAAACAAATAATCAATAGTATAGATCAATACTGAACTTTGTTCCTTACTGTTATTTTATTGTTTTTAGTTACTGATATGCTGTAAATGTGACTTTTTAATCACCATTTAAATTTTAATATACTGTTCTTTTCTTTTAGTATCTGTCAATACTAATATATAGATGATTTGAAATATAGCATTACGAAATTATCGTGTTAGCGTTGGAGTGTACTGGCAGATGACGGTTGCGTCAGTCAGCGGTCGTCGGTAGGACACCTCTAACTGCTACACCCACGCTTGCCTCTTTCTCATGCGCTGTAATCACGCTGTACTGATATTTTTTTCAGGAAAATGATTATTGTGAAAATTGGTGTTATCTATATTTTTTTTCATAAATGGTGTGTTACAATAATGATTATAAGACTATATTGACTCCTTATAATTTCAAATCGACAGACTAAATTTGAAACACTTTCAAACACTTCCAATGTCAAAATAGCTTTCTAAACATTTAATTCAAAGGTATTTTAGGTGTGGTAAAAGGGGGGAGGTCGACAACTTTTTCCAGTCGAGGATTTCAATCGGAAGTTCGCGGTGAGTGCTCCGGTGCACACATGGCACAATTCATAAAGGGCTCACTGACAATGCGATTATGTGAGGCTTCTGTAAAAGAGCTGTTCTTAAAATTTATTTTTAAACCAACTCTCTGGAGCAAGTTTAGTAAATCCTTTATTTATTTTTCGGATCGTATTTCTTATTTTGTAATTCTTTTTGATTAAAATATATAATCAATAAATGTGCATTTAATTTTATATGTAAAAGCGTGGTCAAAACAAAATACTGAAATATACATTTTAATTTTATTTCTCTCAAACTATGACAGATTCATTGGTTTCATGCATTCATGGTTCATGGTTTCATCCCTGTGTCTTGAATTGAATGTCATGTATACGCATAGAAAAAAGTTGTTACTAATGAATGTAAAAATAAAAAATAATAGCTATTTTCGATAACGAAAGGTCATTCTCCCTTTTAGCAAATATTCGTTCGCGTTTTATAGTCCAAGTGATAAGCGACAAGAAAAATGGAAACATTTTCGTAAGGCAGATTTTTTTATGATGTCACCCTTGTGGTGTAGAGAAAAATATAGCCTATCGTCAGTGTGTCGGTTAAGATTGACCTTGGTAAAATAGTTTTTTAACTAGTGTACTGATCGCAAATTTATTATTAGATTTCAAAAAGTAGTTGCGACAGTATTTTTTTTTTTACAAAGTTGAAAACGTCTCCACGCCAAACGCTAATAACGAAACTAACGACGGCAGGCTATTTCTCTACACCACAATGTGTCTTAATATAAAAAAATCTACCTTTCCAGCGATTCCGCCCGCATGTCCATTTTTGTTCACACATCAAAGAATATGTCGACCCGTCCATCGTCCATATTTTTCGTTGGCAGCTGTTCGCAGGCTTGTATGGGTGGCGTGTTTGTGATGTTTGGACTTCACACGAATATTTGATCCAACACGGCTAAAACGCTACGCGAATACGAATAGCTATTTGGAACGCCAGCATTATATCACATGCCAAAACAAAAAAATAACATACAGTATGTTACTGCTTATGTTTACACAATTTTTTCAATTTTTTTTTCAAACATATCTTAAAATACAATTATAGGATTTTAGATTATATAATTATGCGCTACGCTTGTCTTACTACAAAAAATGACGTAAAATTATTGTTACAAAAGTTTCACTATATCTTTATCTATATCGCTAAATTATAATTTATTAATAGCTTAACTGATTATAAAATAGATAAAGTCTGATAAAGTCTAGTGATGCCACAATGCAGTTTCTTGTAGTAGCTTTGACAGACGTAGACTTTATTATTTATGCGGAATAGCTAGCGCTCTCCCGACCTATTTTTGCTCTGATGCCGAGCTTTACGAGTTCAGGATTATTATGAGTATTTCGTAAATAGTCAATGAGGCACCAATTATAAATAATTATAATATTTTACTGGAAATATTTGTAAAGTTAACTAGAATTGGTACACGTTGCCGTTGATGAATTTATAAAGGTAAATAACTATGTAGACAAACAAGAACAATCTTGTTTTTAATATTTTTCCATACACAAGTTGACATATTTTCAGGGTATCGTTAGATTATATGAATCAAGAACACCCAATCACTTCTATTCATGACTCAACATCATATCATAATAAACATTAAATTATGAGAATAAATATAATAAAAAATAAAAAACAATAGCATGTACTGTGCCCAAAAATAAAAGTAAATAAATCAACTTATATGTTATCTGGATATAGTTATAACGAAAAACGAAACGAGCAAGTGGTTTTTTTAACAATTTTTATACAACAGTTAAACTTATTTTTTTTTTAGAAACTTACTATTTCCAAAAAATACTGATTGTATTTGGCAAATCAAAGATAATAGCGTCGCAACGCAACCTATATTGTCGCTCGATCGAACTCCGTTGGATCATTAGATACAAGTTTATGGGGCCTTCCTTCTTAGTAATTTACAATGTAAACATTATTACTTAACTTAAAGTCGGTGTATGTGATGAAAGTAACCTTTGTTACAGATATGATGACGAGTCGGCTGGGCCAGCGGCGCCTGGGCGGGTCGCGCGGCTCTCTGCAGCACCCCGCTTGCTCTGCTGCAAGCGAGCTGGACCTCTCCTCGCGTGCACACCGCACGCATAAAGCTAGGTATTTATACTTTTGCATCGTGCATTCTTTGACAATAAAGAGTTTAAGCTTTTGAAAAGCTTTCCAATCATTAAGGTAAACTTTAACTAACTAACTTTTAAATACATTTGCTATTAATACGGTAGTTATGGCATGGAAACTTAGATCATAATATTGTACTTTAGAGACTGGGCGAGACGAATTTTTGTAAAAAAAACCTAAACAAATGTACCTATCCGATTACTATAGATTATTGTTTTTTTTTATTGAAGTGTTGTTTTTTTTTGTCATATATATTATTTAATTTGTGATCAAAAGCAAAAAAAATATTAAATACTATTTAAAATTTTGGCTGTAAGGATTTAAACTTTGCCTTTTTTTAAATGTTACTCGGCGGTAACAAACGAACGTTTTGTTTGTAACGCATGCGTAAACCGCGAAAAGCAGTCCCGCACCCGCCATCATTAGGTACCTACATTTGAAGTACCTAATTTGCATTGATTTTACGTAAAGTAAAAATAAAACTGTAATAAATTCCTTATCTGCTAAACTTCATTTTTGTTTTATTTTATGATAATCGCAAATGTATTGAAAAACATCGTATAATGCTCGTACTCAGTAAGCTGGCTATTATAGTCATCGGTTTACTTTATAATATCTAGCTTACCGTACTGGCATATTAATACACTACTATTACACTTTTAATTCATTACGTATAAAACAGAAACAAAAATATATTTTCGGAAATGACAATTTTTTTGACGTCCATACTATAAAAATATCGTACAGGTTTTTTTTATTTCTGGCAGAACTTTAATGTAATTTTTATTGTTGACACTTAACACAAATGAATAACATTGTTCAATTAATTTGTTGGCACTAGTAACATCTAATTTTCGTATAATAAGAATGTTACTTAAGTTAATGGACAAAATGTACCATGGATTTATTAATAAAATCTACTACCCTGCGCCGATCCGTAAAACGCATCTATACCATTATATGAAATTCATTATATGGTAGTGTGTATGATTTTAATAAAACTGTTTTTAAATGTTCCCTAAGATTCTAGGAATGACATAGGTTATATTTTACGGTTGAAGTCCAAGCCCCCACCACCGCTGTATCAGATATGTCTCTATAAAACGGCCGTGCCGGAAGCACAGACAAGTCAACCTTTAGACCACGCTTTAATAAAAGTCAGTACGAAAACGAAATCGCCAAAAAGTGGCGGGTTGTGGGGAGAGGTCGGCTAGTTTTCATTGGCTCGTTCAAAATTGACAATTTAATGGCTTCCGACGTGCTTCCAACTGACGGCTCACTAGTGACGTAGTTATGTAGTATCACTACATAGCCTTGGCGAATGCTACTCCCTGTTAAAGCGTGGTCTAAAGGTTGACTTGTCTGTGGCCGGGAGTTATATTCTTTTTTTAAATTCCTTTTTGGCCAATTCAGTAACTTCTTTATTCAAATTGTTAAAAATCGTTATTTTTAAACTTACACCTTGGGCTGCAGTTTCCTTTTTCAATTTCGTTTTGGGTATATATAATTTATTTTGATTCATGTTTTTTTTTCCTAAATTATGGCTATGTACATTGGATCTCTTACCAATAGTCGCTTTTCGTTCATGCATTTTGATAGGTGAATTTATATTGAAATAACAGTCAGGATGCCAAGGCTACGTGTATAGTCTGCTGACTTCCGTTTATTTTTCCATTTATTATACTTATTACTCTTTCCTGTTTAACTAAAACTTTGGTTATATTCCCAGCGGTACCTCATACAGTGAGAGCACAACTTATTATCTATTGAAAGTAGGCATAGTAAAAGTAAAAGTGTCGTGATAGCCTATAGAGCGCAACGACCCTGTCTCAAATTTATAAGGCCATAGGGCCATGTTTTGAATCCGGGCGTGTGCCAATGAGTTTTTCTGACTTAAGTACATTAACTATCACTGACTCCGTGCCTCGGAGAGCACGTTAAGCAGTCGGCCCCGAACGCTGTCAATAGATGGCGGTCGTTACAGTTCCCAACCCGCAGTGGAGTATCGTGGTGGATTTAAGCTCCAAACCCCCTCCTTACCCTGGGGGAGGCCTAAGCCCCTGCAGTGGGATAACATGGGCTGATGATGATAGTAAAAGTTAACTGAAGTCTCTATGTTTAGTTTATAAATATTTGATGATATAAAGTGCTATATCGGAGAAATAATAATTAAAGGATTTGCTATCTCTATTTTATCACGCAATGTACCTCCTTGTCTTATTTATATTTCTTTTAATTAGCACGTCCGCTACCTTGTTCTCTTTAGTTTGTTTATTAATTACTAGCGACCGCCCCCGGCTTCGCCCGCGTGGATTACACTTCTGCTTATAGGAAAAGAAATGCTCCAGGGCCATCTGTTGGCAAGTAACAATAAAGTGGATACCGCGAAAATAATTTCTGTGCTCGAATACTCATTTAAACCAATTTTTGGATAAAAATTGTTATTGTGTGTTATCCCTAAGAAATAGACTTTTTTGTAGACCTTTTTAAGGTGTACAATACTGTAGTACATTATTTTGATCATGAATCGATGTTATCACGTTATTCAGATTGCAATGTATGCGCAAAAAATTTGTTTATTTATATACGACATCATTTTAGAAACCTCTAAAATTATCAGTGTTTCTCTACTATATTATTCATGTTATACACAAATAAACCTTCTTATTGAATTATTCTATCTATTAGAAAAACCCGCATCCAAATGCATTGCGTAGTTTTAAAGGTCTAAGCATACACAGGGACAGACAGACGGGAAGCGACTTTGTTTTATACTATGTAGTGATTCTCCATGTTTCGTTGATTTTGTTTGGTAACCTTTCAATTTTGCTTGAAAATTTTCACTTTGCTGCTGTTTTGGTAAGCTATCGTAAGCACTTTTTATAAAGTTTACTTGCAGGTTTGTTTATTTTCCTTTCGTTTGGAAAGCTGTGTTTTAATATTTCTTGTGTACGTTATCTTAAGATATGATTATTGTAAGAGTCGTCCAATTCCGCTCGTTTTTATTCTTATGTTATCATTGTATTATGTTTTGTTATATTATGTAATTAAGCATTAGTTTAGGGGCGGGTAGGAGGGAGAAAAGCTACCTCACAAAAAATATTTTATTTCTTTAAAGAAAGTGTTCTTTTTCTGTCGTACAAAGTTCTGTATTCATTGTACCAAATAGTGAAAATAATTAAAATCATTATATGTTATGTGTTTACTATACTGATCATCTAATCGGTGCTCATTGCTCTGGAGTATGGAAAGCCAAAACCAACGAAGTCAGTACCGTTCTGTAGGTATATAATAAAAGATTTATTATCTAATTAATAATACGAATCCCATAAATATAAGTTAGTGGGAGAACTTTACTTCGAAACATTAGATTATCTAACACTTCGGTTTCTAAACAGTTGTATCGATACAACTAATTCCCCTTGGTATAACTCGAAACTTTGTTCGAACACAATATACGCATATCCCGCTGCGGCTCACTTAATGTTTCAGAAGGTACAACATACCTGAAAATGAAAATTCTATGATTTTGGATGATTTGTTGGTATCGTAAATTTAGTTTCAGGTTGTTGATCGAAACATATTCACCTAATATGCTGTTATGTTATGTTTTACGATTGTATTTCAACAGTTGTTTGACTTAGTAGCTAAAAACTAAAGTTTCAACCAATAAATAGTAAGAGAGCATCTTCTGTTCAGCTATTTTAATTAGATGGCTCTGTTCATCTCGCGTGTAATGAAAAATGACGTTCAAGTTTATAAAACTATACGTATTGCACTTGTCTGGCCATCGACCGCTGCATGTATACTAATACATGCAGCGGTAGACACTAGTCTACACATTAACGTTTCTCGTTTTCTTTTTATATCTCTTTGTTACGTTTCTATAAAATTTCATATTTTTTCTGTGGAATAAGGACACTTATTCCTCTATAAATGCAAACATTTTTCCGTATTGTAAAATATTGACCAATACCCATGGTCGGTTAATTGTCGAATCGGCGACTGTACCTACATGCGACTCGACTTTACTGGTTATTATTCGATTGATACTCAGAGAGAAAAATAAAGATAAATATTTTAGTCTTTAGTTCTGTACGAGATATAATAAAATATGCCTAAACGGGCAGCTGATGGTAGTTTGTTTACTTTCTGGTCCATTTTGCAAATCGAACATTACTACTACGAAAGGGACCTAACCAAACACGTACGGTGCGTCCATTGACCATATTTCCTCCAAACACAGTTTTAATATTATGTACTGTATTTGCTGTGACAGTGTCACGACAAAATTTTTTTTTCAAACATTATTCAAATTTTCGACGTATTGAAAATCATTTTTCCATTGGAATTAAAATTGTAGTGACTTACATAAAGTTCCCGATTAAAAATTTAAAGCATGTCGGTTTTATTTTTATTTAATTTATCTAGTAGCTAGGAGGGTGATATCATACGGTGACCTCGCTTACGTCATCCCATACAGAATTTTTTGCATAAATATTGTTTAAATCAGTAATTTATAAAGTTAATGAATACTTTAAAAACTGTGAATAAGAATATACTTTTAGCGCTTTTAGTAAAATGCGGGTTAGAAAAATTTTCATTATGATTAAAAGATCTCTGTATAGGTCACAAACCGCTGGAAATAAGTATTTATTCATATTTCTTGAAGCAACCATTACCTGAATTGCTTAATTCTATTAATGTAGAATGCTCAACAATGTGAAAAAAGATGAGGTTATTTAATGTAAACAAACTTTCAGGGTTGGATAATTAGGAGCTTTAGATATGTGACGTCAAGTCTATAAGTTATGCGAGTTTGCCAATCAAAAAGCGTTAGGGATGCAAATTATGCAACTATAAAACATTAATCTAAATTCTATAGTCGGAAACTGCTCAAACCGAGATTATATGCAAACTCTGCATAGCCACAGAGGAGAAAAAGAAGTAAAATTTGCGGTTTATTTTACTCTCGGTAGGATTAATTTTCTAAAAGCACGAATAAAAGCTAGCCAAGCTACCATCTGAATAAATTCGACTAAAAAATGTTACTGAATAAATCTACAGAGTAAGTTAGTTTATCGTTTGGAAAATATAATAATACTTTTCTATCCTCCGTCTGAACTCATTTAGGATAATGACCAGTATGGGGTTCATCTTTCGGTGTGTGTGGAAAAGATCTTTAGCTCTTGAGCGACGTATCAAGCTGTAATTTGGTACCTACAGGACTGAGCGGTTGTTCGAGTGGTTAAGTACCCTAACTGCAGAATCAACGGTCGCGGGTTCGATTTCCGCCTGGGACAAAAATATTTGTGTGCATGAACATGTTTATTTTTTTTTGTGTGTGATTGAGAAATATTTATATACTATGTATGTATTATAAAAAATATTTAAGGGTGTATATCCGTTGTCTGATACCCATAATACAGGCCCTGCCTACTTGAAGACTAGATGGCATTATGTGAGATATCCTAGGTATTATTATTTTTATAAGTATTACATGAAAGTTATGACAAATAGTATGCCATTTTCAAAGCGGTCAAGTACTGCAAACCGCTAATCAAATCTTGGTGGTTCGAAATACCGACAAATAACATTTTAGTAAATGATACATCGTTAAAATATTTTGTTGTTTAGGTTACAAAATATTTTCTCCCACACCCCCGAACATACGAGAGTATGTTAGAAGAAAAGATTTTTGTGAAACTTCTATCACTTCGATTTCTTTAATTTCTCATGTATCATCCATTTCTATAGAACCTCCTATCTGTCTTTCTTTTCTTCCATTTATTTCTTTGTTTATTCTTTACTCTGTGTCAGGCAGTGTCCTCTCTTGTTCCCTTTATTAGATATTCTTCTTATCTATCTTTTCGTCACTCTTTCTTTCCTTTCCCTTAATTTATCTTTGTTTCTTCTTTCATCTATTTGTTCAGTTACTTCTTAATCCCCTTCCTGACATTTCACTTATCCTTCCTCTTTTAATCCTCCACTTTCCCAGCGGCATTCTTTCACCCTCCACTTTCTTTTTCGTCCTTCTCAGCCCACTTGGCTCAATGATTGGTAGCTTAAAAGCTATGAAGGTACAGATATTCATACATATGACCACAAACGTATATTGCTAAAACATAAAACCCTATTTTGTCCTCGCCACAGTCCGGTAAAAGTCTTGGCTTTCGGTATGAACAGACGGCTGATAGCAATATGAATACAACTTGACTGATGATAACGAATAAGCGGCCAAAAAATAAAAGAAAATCTCAAAAAAACAATTAAAACATTTTTTTGAAAGTTTGCATTGTTTCCCTAAACAAATCATCAATAAAGAAAACAATTTTTTTTTATATTTTAATCAAAGCAATTAGCGTTTTGGATCTAAGTTTAGAATTCAAATTCAAAACAATAAAACTGCCGAACTTTTCAAAGGCACAAAATGTCGTTGTTTCAGTTGAATTAATAAAGATTTATATTCCTGGCTAACGGTAAATCCTTTCCGGGTTGGTCGGGACTAGACGTTAATTGTACGTTTATTGTGAAGAGCGGGCCCTCTGTCGGCTTACTACCGAGTTACTTATTTGCATAAATAAGAATGGTCTCTATTTCTTTATCTCATAAATTAGGTTAAGTAATTATTTTTTTATAAATGTTCGTCTACCGTTTTTAGTGAGTCCCCTGTCTAGAGAGATTAAAAAAAAAAGAAAATAGGTTCACAAGTATTAATATAAAGATAAGTAGGCAGTAATATTTATTTTTAACTATGACGTTTGAATTGTTATTTTTTTTCTGTTAGTTTTTCAAAGAAATAAATATAACGACGGTACCATGCCAATACATTTAGGAAATTTCATGCATGCAAGGAAAAATAGGCATACTAACACAAAAATCAGTGATAGGCATTCTTTGAATACGAGGATAAAAAATAAACTAATACAGTCATAATCTAGATTGACTAAGATCAATAAATCGTTTGTTGGTCTGTCTATACGTTGTTATAACAAACTGCCTGAACCTGTACTGAGTTTAAGTGAAAAAAATTTAAGATGTATGTAAAACAAAATCTTTGTAAGAAAGTTTATTATAAATTGGAAGATTATTTAAATGACAAATGTGTATGGGTTAACACGGTAGCTTCTACTGATTGATAATTAATTAGATTATATAGATTAAGTCATTTTATTACTATAATATTATACAATATAAATTCATTCTATTTTAGAACATCATTATGACATTTTTAAATTTTTTTTTATTTTAAACATTTTATAAAATTTATATTACGTATTGTCGCTGTATATTGACTGAAACACAATAGATTATTATGGAGCAATGCTTGATTAATTTATTTTTAGAATATAATTTATGACATTTATTAGTTTTTAATTATTATTTTAGACATTGTTTAGACATTGTATAAAATTCATATTGCGTACTGTTAACACTTTCTTTTTTATGTAGTATTTTAAATCCTTTTGTCAATGTTGTTTTATATTTAGATGTACCTAATTTTAGTTTTTATTGTAACTATACCCTCGACGTGAAAAAGTGTAATGTACAAGTTACCAATTTTCAATAAACGATATGAATATAGATTTTTATTTCTAGTTTTCTTCGTATGCTAAACTATAATTAACTGCGACATTATTCCGTTTAGTGACTCTGATCATTATAAGTTTCTACACGAAATATAGTGCACTCTCTATTATCCGACCTTGCTCTAGTTCGATTGAGTAAACTGTCTCTTTTTTCTATGACTATTCTTTCATTTCATTACATATTATAATAAGAGTGTTTTTCCATTAAAATTGATTCGATCTTATCCTATACCAATGTTAATTCAGTACTTGATCCAACTTTTTCGTTAATCTAATGATCATTGGTATTTTAAGGCCGGATTATAGAGCGCCCATTGTCCTTGTAAATTAATTATCTTGTCAATCACATTCGTGATTCGAAATAATTTAATCGTCAAATAATACGGATGCGGTTGAGATTAAGTCGTGTTTTCACCAACACAATAGCATGGCTGTAGTAGATATATAAACTTAAAGCTGCTTAAAGCTTCAAGCTATTATACAATCCTGAATCTCTATCGGAAAGTTCTATCTGCTCTTACTCAATGTGAACTCAACACTTACTCAAATGCAAATGAGTAAAGTTGCCTCCATGACCTCGCTTAGTCGATGCGAAGCTAATCCTAGGTACAATACTGTACTTGTTACTTTATGAATAGAGTTTTAGTTTATAATCTGGTGTTTAACTAAACACTCTCGGAAACCATTAGGTTTAAATGTTGTTTCTAATATTACTGAGAGAAAATATCTTTTATGTTTTATTTACATTTTCTAAAATAATATCTATTCTAAAAAGTACATTTTTTTATTGAATAAACATATCACAAATTAGTATAATTAGTACATACTGGTACCAAAAATAAAGGGTCGATAAATAAACACAAAAGTGAAATTATTATGCGATAGGACTTTCAGACGAGTCAAATGAGATCGATGATCGCGTTGACCTAGTTAATTGTGCTAGTTAAAGCTGCTCACCGCACAAAGAGAATATTAACTATAAGTGGTGGTTAATTCGACGAAAAATCATGTTGATCTGTACGATCTCTGTATTGATACGGTATATATAATAGTGTGTCAATTATTCTCAATAAAAGTACATTGTTTATAGTTAAAGTAAAATATTTAACCTTCGTTTGTTTATTTGTTTCTTTTTTCTTTGACGCTCTTACTTATACGTTAAAAAGAATTCAGTTTCAATAACTTTTGAAGTGCTGTTCCGGAATATTTAAATTATCAATAAACAATCGGTAATTTCGTTTTGACAGCCTTGTCCAATGCCATTAGTAGGTAATCCTAATTAAGGACACAGGTTGCATTGGTTTCTAAGAGTGATTCTATTAATCGTGTCTCTGCAACGAATAAACGTAATTTTGATTGTACATAAAAATAATAATTCCTAACTTATTAACTTTGACCTCATTGAGCATAGTAAATAATCACCTAAGAAAAAAACAGTGATTGTGGGCTAAAAAATGTTCAAAACTGAATACTCACAGATTTGTATTAACTTCATTATAAATATTTTAAGACCCAAAAATTGTCTTTAAAATAGAACATCGTGAAAACATTTCTATAAACATTTTTACTTGACTTCACATTATCCGAAGACCACTTCATTGTGAACCATTGCATTGACAGTATCTAAAATCCATTTTAAAATCTAAAAAAAAATCTATGGGCAGTCTCAATTCATGTCTTTAATTATCATAAAAATTGTAAAACCTCTCTGTACCAAAATTTTATTGGAATTAATTTACTTCTGTTTTAACGTCCAATAAGTAATTATAATGTTCCACGTACCTATTATCTGTGGTATTATTACAGATGCTTCACGAATATTTTTCCCGTCGCTTGTCGGTCGAGAATACTCGGTTATCTTTGAAAAATATTATTTTCACACCAAAAATCACATATTTTCTGGAAGTTTCTAATTGGATACGTACTTTATTGTAAGATTGCGATAATTTGATCACAAATAAAATGATACTTCTAGGAAGTGCGTAATTTTTTATATGATAATAATGTGTTCCAAAGATTTCCGAGTATTTTCAATAGCAAATATATTCGAAAAACATCGATTTGATGATTTCTCTACTGTTAGTTACTTTTAAAATTATAATAATTTTAAATCGTCATTAAATGAAAAATATACCGATTATAATGGATGGAATTAGTTTTTAGGGTTCACTACCTCAAAAAGAAAAAAGACCTTAATCATTTCGTTGTCGGTCTATATGTCAAGACTCTTTTTCTTTGAAACGTGTGAAGTTAAAATTTATGTCATATATTATAGTTAAGTCTACGGTCCCTTGAAGTTGTAAAAAAATATAGCTTCTAAGTAAACGTAATCAAAAAATACTACTATTTATGTCCCATATTTCGACACTTACAAAAAAAAACCTATAGGGCACTTACTACTCATTGATCTAGAATTATGAAATTTGGCAAGAAGCAATGTCTTACAGCACAAATAAATTCATGATTTTACTACTATATCACACACAAAAAAAAATTCTTAATATTTTTAATTTGAAATATTAGACTATGGCGCATTCTGGCGGCGAGTAGCGATAAACACGTCCTCATTTATAATTGCATAGAACCGACAAGGCGCGAGTCCGACTCGCACTTGGCCGTTTTTTATTTCAATTCGACATGCGTTTTTCGCCATCTGGTGGTCAGTAGTTATATACCAATTAAAATACGTTAAACAATAATACGGAATCCTCTAGGCGCGAGTTCGAATCGCACTTTACCGGTTTCTTAAGCTGGTCTGTATTTAATGAAAATTGTAAGAATAATACATTCAGCAATGCCGATTGGCTCAATTCTTCCATTCGCACGCTTTAAAGAAATGATTCTCGTATTGTAAGTATATTAACTTCAGAACAATTTGTGGTAAAATACGTACTGAAAAATACGAATACTTCTCTAAAGCCTGTAGATGTTTTTTGCTATAGAATAATTTGATTGAGGGAAATGATATCCAAGTTAATTTATCTACTTCATTAAACGCTTGTAAATGTATTGTAGCCGGTATGCACAATAGCTATATTTAGATTAGTTAAATATAAAAATATATTTTCATAAACAATTATTTAATCAATTCAATTATTACAAATTCTCATATTTAAGTCACAAATTAAAAAAAAAAACTACATAGTTTTGTGATTTATAGGATTATTATTATTTGCTTTCAGTATGGACGTATTTTTTATATCAGCAAGCTTATTATGTGTTATCTACACTTGTAACTAAATTTGTTAAAAATTAATGGATATCGATTTTCACCCACTACTAGCTGTTGTATCGATTTGAAATTTCGTAAACGATGTAATTTTGATGACGATGTAATAATGTAGTACCATAATGCTGATCTCGTGATGGAGCTGGAAGGTACCTCTCAATAGCTATTGGTAGATATATCGCGTTTGGACTCGTCTGATTTGTTGTGATGGCTCTTATAAATTAAACATGGTAACGACGATCTCATAATGAACGTGGAAGGTGAGTACTGGAACTCCTCAATGATTACTAGTAGACATATCGGAATTGAACACGTTTAATGTATTATTATGAGTCCTATTCACTATACGAGGTGATAAGTTTCTCAAGATGAAGCTGCAATGCGTGCACTGGAAGTCGAAGTACTTCCTAAACAAAATCTGTATGGAGGAACCGGACTACCCAAAGCTAATGTGTAAGTCATGCATTGGCAGAGGTGAGGTGTAGAGAAATTGTGCATTCTGAAGAAAATCGAAACAAAAAATGGAAAACAGCCTAAGGTACAAAAAAACAAGCTACGTGTCGAAATAAAATAAAGCAATTACATTATTATTGATCCGCAATCAGTTGCAGTTTATGTGAGACTTAAAATTAAGAAAATAAATAAATTGTTTCAAAACTGTTAACTCGTTTTAATAAGTAATGCAATTATAACAAATAGTAACATTGAAGTAATTATAAGTAAAAATAATTTAACTTTTCAGTTAGTTCATTTTAAAATCTTAAAGAGCTAAGCGGAAAAACGTGGGGCGCTTGTTGAAATTAAATCAATGCAATTGTTCTTCGTAATCTCTGCTCCAATCGTTATAACTGCCCTTATCTTGTTGAGAGGGTTAAGTTTTCTGTGCTCATAAGAACAACGAGATCTAAACGCTTGTTTCACGTCCACACAACGTCAACAAATGCCGGTATGCGTGTCCCGATCAGGCGCATGTGTGACACATACAATAAAATATTATTAGATGTTGACATTTTCTCGGGCTCACAATCATCCTTTAAAAAAGCTATTTTGAAATTGTTGTAGTTGCAATACACAGATCACGCTTGATTCATCGCAATTCGAATAACCTGCTGGCGGTATTGAGTGCACTTCGGAGACAGTTGGTGTAGTTTTTTATATATTTTCACTTTGTAAATTCATTATTTGTGACTAGTTTATGGAAAAATGATTTATTGTTATTTTATTTTTTAAGCGCATTACTTTAATTTGTGAGAAAAGTTTAAGGAGCATAGTTTTAGTAACTCTAGTATATAAGTTTATTTTTTGTGTATTGCTTTTTTTTATTATGTTCTGTTTTTTCTCCTTATACAAATAAAAAAAATTAATAAATAAAATAACCCTGAAAAAAACATATTCAGAAAACGGCCTACGCTTTTGTGTGGCTATTTTTGATTTTAAAAGATAAAAAACGATAAGTAATTTTTATCGATTGTTTATATTTTAGTCCATTACTTATAAAAGCGAGGGTTTTCGTTTTTTTCTGAAACTACTCTTTATTTTTAGCGCATATTTTTTGTGACTTCTGATACTAAGGAAATGTCACAAACTTTTGTATTTTCAGTCTGTCCTTTCGGTATTTTCTACGTTTCATTTAATATTCCACAATAATTTGGCTCAGGTTTATTCTTTTGTTCTTGGTCTGAATAGTGGGCTTGCTAGCACTCCGAATCGTTCGGCAACTCTGCATCCTGTAACGAAGTCTCGTTTGCATTCGCTTGCGTTAATTCTACAATTAATCTTCTGACGACTACAACAAAAGACCTGCAACTACTTTCCATATCTCTGTAGATTCGCTAGCGAGATCCCTTAACCAAGTTACCTGAACTACTACGAACGTTACACAAGTCTGAATAGTGCATAGGTCACCATATAAGTTTTGAGATACTCATATTTGCAAGATAGAACGCATCTATATATGTTTTTGAATAGTTAATTTGTTTATGTATCGAACGTAAAAAGCCATTCACCACAATTAAAATTAACACATTTTTTTTGGTATTTATTCTCTCATCGCTTTCAGCTTTTTCGTCTGCTACGATAGAGCTCAAGCGAAAAAATTGGCGTGCTATGATATATTATGATATTAAATTTAGTTTTTCTAAAGTATCAAGCTTTGAATTTTTAAAATCAACTTAAGGTCAATCTGCTCCTCTGCGGGCAATAATTTTCAGATAGTTTAACGAATATAAAATGAGCAGAACTAGTCTTGAAGATGAGGTCAGAAGTGGACGCCTGCCAACGGCAATCGCTGCAGATAATGTGTGAACTACTAAAATGGTCTGGTCCGCTATGGCCCACAAATCACATTTAAGTATATAGAGGAAAATTAGATATTAGGTTAGTTGTGTCCTATTAAATGTTGTCTCTCTCATGGGTTTTGTGAATAATATGCAGAGGTGATAAAACTCAATTAGGTGTTATTTATTATAGGTATTAGTAATTATTATAAAAGGTAATCAAAAAAACTACAGTAATAAACTCTGAAAGTGTTAAAATAAATAATATAGATTATTTGGTCTAAGTACTAGGAGTGATCAAAAATTAGTGAGAACGACATATACACTTCTTGGTAAGGAAAAAAAAATACTGGCAGGTATAGCTCAGATATTTGTAATATTAATAAAGAAAAGTCTTCGATTCTCTTTTGTTTTTTTTTCTGAAGTAGTCATTTGTTTGCTTCGTGTCGGAACATGTTCTCGATAATAGAGAAAAATGAAGTGCGAGCCGTTATTAAATGTCTCTGTTTAAAAAAGTTAACGACGCAAGAGATCCACTGCGATTTGGAGGCAACATTAGAAGAGTCTGCTCCGCCGTATTCCACTTTCGCAACTTCGCAAAGTGGGCTTCTCAATTTCGAATAGGAAGAACAAGCGCGGAAGACGAACATCGTTGCGGCCGCCTATCGACGTCAGCCACCCAAGAAAATGTTGTTAAAGTCGAGAAAATTGCATTGAGCGATCGAAGAGTTACCATCCGTTACTTAGTTCAAGAAACGGGCATTTAATATAGAAGTATTCAATCCATGTTGAAACAATCTTTGAATATGAGAAAAGTCTCCGCAAGGTGGACGTCGAGAATGTTAACAGGCAGAAACTAAATCGACTTGACATTTCGAAGACATTGTTAGACAAGTTTCAAGAAGATTCTGAAAACCTTTTGTCTTGTTTCGTAACAATGGACGAACCATGAGTCCATCATTTTGATCACGAGACAAAACAGCAATCTTCACAATGGAAACAACTATAATCACCGACCCCGAAGAAGTTTCGTGCCGTGGCATCGGCTGACAAGATTATGGCTTCAATGTTTTAAAACTCAGAAGAGATATTGTTGATTTCTTACCTGGAGCGTGAAACCACTATTACAGGCCAATATTATGCAGCATTAATTCCCAAGTTGAGGAATACCATCAAAGAGAAAAGGAGAGGAAAACTTCGAAAGGGTGTGCTGTTTCATCACAATAACGCACCCGCACACAGCTCGGCAGTTGCGATGGCTGTCATTTAACAAGCTGGCTTCGAATTGACTGACCACCCCCCTTATTCACCAGATCTGCCGCCTAGCGATTTTCATCTGTTCCCCAAATTGAAAGTATACTTCAGGGAAACAGGTACGAAGATGATAACGAGGTGATTGATGCCGTGGAGAGCTTTTTTGCAGGCCCAAGATAAAACTTTTTTTTTTAAAGGGATTGAAGCCCTGGAAAAGCGCTGGACTCGGTGTGTAGAGAGACTCGGAGACTATGTAGAAAAATGGATCATTAAGTAATCAGTAGCAATTATATTCTATCCCATTCTCACTACTTTTTGATTAATCCTCGTATAGGTTTGATTGTTTGGCGCAAGTTTGAAAAAATGCGTAAATCCGGAAAAGCGTACGATAGTCTGAAAAATCACGCGCAAGTCGGAAAAAGCGTGCACAAACTCGAAAAAGTGTGCGCAAGTCTAAACGAGCGCGCGCAAATATGAATAAATGCGTATAAATTTGGGAAAGCGCGTGCAAGTTTTAATAAACGCGTTCAAATCTGAAAATTGAAAATTATTTATGTACCAAAATCAAATGATTTAAATAAATAGATAAGATAAACACAGTAGCTAGACGTTGTACGCATGCGGACATGTACCTATATTCTGTTGAGAGAAGTTTTGCGATTAATATCATGTTAAATTAAAAATTATGCGATCAGCTAGTTAATGCTAAACAGATAAGTATTGTTAATTTGACGAATTTCGAATATTTTTTATTAGCAAAGTTTATATGTCGAGTCACGCCATTTTGCTTTGTCGATTAGTCGTCGAGGTTTTGTGTTTGAGGTAAACTTATATTGAATTGTGTTTAATTATATTTTGGTTTTTATGATAATGCGTGCGTGAACTCGCGTGTTTACACTGATGAGCCTGATTTTCGGACAACCTTTTAAGTAGGGCCGCGTCGTGTCTGCCTTTTTTAGTTAGTCAAGTTTTTAACTCAGCTGATACTTGCGGTAAGGAGATATAAACATAAAATCAAGGTATACACGAATAATTTTAAAACAGATCTTTGAACATAGATCAAATAACGAAATCAAAAACTTTTGATGCTCTAAAGCGACATTTTTCCTTCGTAACAAATCGTTTGAAGTAAATCGGTGTCGCCCGCGGCCGCCCCTAATGTATTATTGAACGCTATCAGCTCGCAAACTGGAATCTGTCATCCTGTTACACAGCCAAAGGAGATATCATAACTTTAGAGATAAAACGCTTCCTCCATTGGGATTGATACGTTTATTGGATTTAAACGACGGCGAATAATGACAGTTCGTATGTGGTTTTAGAACTTTTTTTTACTGATATAAGAGAGCCTTCTTAGTGTTATTTAAAAAGGACCTACCGTTTTGAGGCCAATCAGATGCTGCCACTCGCACAACAAAGTCGACTATTAAAAATTTTTATTGTCTGCGGTTATGTTATTTATTGTTAGACGACATTATTGACATTATTAGACAAGTTGCTTTTAATTTTAACAATCGTTCTAAGATCAATGCAAAAATATTCAATTATATATGAGATTTGATATTTGAACCAATTTGAACGAAACAATCTAACGACATTTATTGACCGACTGACCGCTTAGCCGAGAGGTTAGAGACTACGGAGCCGAGGGTCGCGGGTTCGAATCACGCCCGGGACTAATATTTGTATGCATGAACATGTCTATTTGTTCCGTGTCTGTGTGTAAAATATCTATATATGTATATGATACATATTTAAGTATGTATATCAGTTGTCTAGTAACCCATAACACAAGCATAATACTTGCTTACGTTGGGACTAGATGGCGTTGTGTGGAATAAGTATCCCATGGATTAGTTTAGTGAATTAGTTATGTACTTGAAATAACTAAAATGAATAAATGATCTGATTATATTAAACGAAAGTGAAAACGTTGTGTTAAGATCAAGGCTTAGAGAGTCTCAGCAGTCATGCTGGAGAGGGCTACTTGGCCTGCGCACTTTGCTTGCGCTGTCGGTAGCTTTTGTTCGATGGGGTATCCGATTCACTAGCGCAGGTTTGATTACCTCAAAAAAAAAAATCCTTATTATATTGATGAATATGTTAATAAAGCATATGCTAACAGAATTCACGTTAAAAAAAATAAATGATATGCGTAGGTGCAAAAAAGTGACAGAACTGTGATATATAACTTCATAAATATATTTTATGTTGATGTTTTAAATGCAAAATCAACAACCCTACGCGTATCTTGCGTTAAAATTTTATGAAGCAGCACTAGTAGGACAGATGTTCTACTTAAAGTCAGTCTTCTATCTACTTCGCCGCTGAAGATTAAGAGAATATTACTTTATGGATTCCTTCTATTCTGTAATATAAATTCAACCATACACTTGCGATAACCAGAACACCTGAACAAACCTGAAATATAAAGTTTAAAACGTTACTAATATTAAAAGTACCGCGTATCTCTCAGGTCATCGTTTTTAATGTTTTATATCAGACGTTAATATGTGGATAAAAAAAAATTCAAAAAAAACCTGATTATTATTCGAATATCTTTTTATAATTTTTTGTGGTGATCGCTTACTAATAAAAGATATCGATGATACTTATATCATTCTAATAAAACATCCTAACTGTTATTTGACTATCTATAAATCTCATTTGATAAATGTTCTTACATCATTAATTAACGTTAATAATTAATTCATAAAAATGGACTGTTTTTCAGATTATAAATTATTTTCATTTATAACCGTAACATTGCTGTTAAAAAAGGACATTTAATATCAGTATTACTCGTATGATTATATCACTACATATTATAAAATAACTAGCGACCCGCCCCGGCTTTGCACGGGTAGCAGAACATATAAGCCGTAATGTTTTTTCTGTCGTAGTGTCATATCAGCTTGTTGCGTCGAACATATGGATTGAATTTAATTACTTTTAAATGTGACGTAAGTTCATCCGGTTTCCAATTCCATAAATATTTAAAAAAAAAGAATAAACACATATAACATAATTACGCGTGTCGCGTCGTACTGTACGGCCGCCCGGCTGGTCGCGCGATATTTATATTTAGCGATAGCTCCTAAAATATTAATTTAAATTGTATAGTGTAAAGGGCAATCATAATGTGCATAAAATGCTGAAGATAAATAACGTATTTAATTTGATAAGGATTAATACTGTATCCGTATATATTGCTTTCCAATTACCTCATCATATGACACCATTTTGTAAACATAAAAATAGGTATAGTAAGCCATCCATGAAAGATAGACATATGCCATCACGGACTTTTATTTAATCCTATATAAGATACACAATTCCTTCATACATTGTTTTGTTATATCTCAAAAGGATTAGGCAGCGTTTTCGATGAAAGATCCCAGCTGGCTTGATTTTTCTCCGACTTCTGAAGTCCCCCGCCGCGTCTGTCTGTCTGTCTGTCGAAACGTGGTAAATTTAAAAACTACCAAACGGGTTGGTATATTATTGACAACAATGGACAAAATTATTCAAGAGGAAGGTTTGCGTATAAAATTTATTAATGTTTTATAGAAATTTGTTGAAATATGACGATCATTGTAGAAGAAGTCGGCAAAATCAAGCCCGCTGGAAACTGGCAAAATCAAGCCGGCTGGAAACTTTCATCGAAAACGCGGCCTAAACCTTGTGAGATGTAACAAAATAATGTATGGTGGATTTTTATATCTTTTATAGGACTAAAGAAAGTCCGCGATGGCATATGTCTATCTTTTACGGATAGCTTACTATACTGATATTTATGTTTGAAAAAATGGTGTCATATGATGAGATGATTGGAAAGCAATTTCTAGGGATACGGTATTAATCCTTATCAAATTAAATACGTCATTTACCTTAAGCATTTCATGCAGGTTATGATTACCCTTTGCACCATACAAATAAAATTAATATCTTAGGAATTGTCACGAAATAAAAACTATCGCGCAACAAGAGGCCGAGTGCGGCGCACAGAAACAATATTACTATGTAACAGACGGTGCAAACAGTGCATACGTGTACAACAGTGAACAGTGCGGGGTGCACGCGAGGTGGGCAAATGAGCCGTACTAATCAGTCATAGATATACGATGTCGTCGTCACAGAGGAGACATGCGAAACTTTGGTTATATTCTGCCTATTGAATTGAGTAATGTAAGGGAACGTAGTAAAATAAATTGAAAGAGGCAAAACTGATGGTTTTAATTACAATGTCTATTTTAATTAATATTGTGTATACATATTTTCCCATATAAGTAAAACAATTATACATTAAACTGTAATTGGTACTGAATATAGGTACTAGAATATGCGCTTCCACTGACTACACACGACACTTTATTTCACTTTGCTTTATCGGTAAAGAAATGAACGAAGTGCAATGAAAATCAACGTTGCAATGTGATATAAAGTTTACTTACCCTTAAATAAAATTAGCTTAGTAAGTTTCTGACTGAAAAATACGGTGTGACAGACAGACAAACAGATGACATAGGTTGAGTAATAAAGAAACTAAAAAATAATCAGTTATACCTCAATCATATAGTTCCCCAAAATTTTATACCTACGTTATCCAAATTGTACGGTTCACTCTTCATAATCTATGATTTTCATAATGGCGGCAAAAGACAAAAAAATGTTTTGATTGATTGCAGTTGATGGTTTGCTTACTTACCGACGACTTCTTTTAAAGTTGGAATCTTCCAAGTTGCCTCGTTTTTACACGTTTTTAACACACACGACGGCATTTTTGAATCGTTGTTTAATTATGGTGTAGTTATACTTTCGGCACGTAATCAAGATGATTGTAAATGAGATCGGGGTGTCGTCGCCCCATACCGATGCCACACGCGTGGTTAGGCAGAAGCTATCAATGTTATATATAAAGAAATATTTTAGTTTGTTTTTATGTATATATTCTTTACCTTTTTAAACATTTACAAAATTGAAAATGAAATACCTTAAAAATACTCTAAGTAGGATGAAATTACGTTACATATAAATCTAATCCACATGTTCGATGCAACAAGCTGATATCACACTCCGACAGAAAAAACACTACGGCTTATATGCTCTGCTACTCGTGCGAAGCCGGGGTGGGTCGCTAGTAATAATATAAGTTCTTAGTTATATATGTTTATGTAAAACTTGACAGTTACTTGATCGATTTCGATAAAACTTTCTGGACAGTTGAAGCTTGTCCATGTCACAATGAACGCGTGAGAACAGTAACAGCGACGCCGCTGACGTGTAGTTCAGGGTTGTACCAATTCATTTTATTCCCGTGCCTGCGATCGGCTGGATTAGATTGGACTTTAATTTATAGTCATAGTAATTAAATAAAATTAATTATTTGTGTGTAAGCCACCTTAACTGTACAAGCATAAGACACGTTTTGTGTTACTTTTTTTTATTAATCTGTATGAATATTCGCAATAATTTGAAAAAAAAAAATGTAACGCGATTCAGAGCTTTATTATATCATTTATCGTCTGGAACCCCACAAGGCTTGTCACAAGTGGGCCGAAGGGTTTCCTCTTGTTTGCGAAGACGTTAGAGCCCTTCCGTTAAGTGTAGCCTTAATCATAAGGGGCAGTCGATGACTTCCTAGCTTTCGCGAGGGCCGAGATGTATCTCAAGTTGTGATAACACTTGTCTGCCTGCGCGCGGCTTCGTAGACGCAAATATTTTCAAGATAATTTAAGCTGTGTAAACAATCTCACTCGACATTAACGCAAAGCGCAATCTCTGCAATGAAATTTATTAGTTTTAGAGCGTTCGTAAATTTTTACAAACTAGTATCTTTTGTAAAATTATAATCGCCTCGATTGGGGATTGGGTGCGGACATCGATGTTAAAAGACACTAGGACTATATATTATGTTTTATAAAAAATGTTACCCAGAAAATTTACTGTCACGAGCGAGCGGACAGTTTTCATACCTTAGACTGTCCTCGTTCCCGTCGATCCGGCTTTTGAGTGGTTTATGTCTCATTTCACGGTACGACAGCTCGGGTCCGCCCCTTTCGCCCGCAGTGTCCCGACGCCCGCTTCCTGAAAACCAATTTCGAGACCCAACCGTTCATGTGCTTTACCAAGTCGATTGGATTCAACACAAAATATCTCCTTCGACAGAAAATTTGATCAAACAATATAGGGAGCATAGTTTATTTAAAATGCGGTTTATATGTAACTTTTTGTTTGTTAATAAGTACACTGTAACATTATTATGATATAAATATAATATTATATATTATGAAAAGTTTTTCGGACCGTGCTGTCTATCTGTTACTATATCGGCGTGCTACACGTGAAGGTACAGCATAGAGAAAGGAACCCGTATCTTTCTAATATAGATAAACCATAACAGTTACGAGAAGCTGGTAGCATACGTAATGCTTTGTTGTGTAAGTAAGTACGCGAAAAGTGAGGCGTAATTGCGTTGCTTTGGTAACTCATAGAATTTCAATCCCAATTTCAAACTTAGTGCATTTCTTTAGCATGGGTAGCTCAAACGAGCGTAGCTCCATCGTCAATAATTCCCTCCAACTCCCTCTAAAATAGATCAGTTTGATACTATTCGAAGCTTTCAACGATTTTTCTATCTTAGAAGCGCTCGGGAATCAATCCACTTCTATTTGTATAAACACAATATGCAGTCTTTATTTCTGGAATAAAATCAAAAATATTTATGTTATATATGAATATCTGCTAATAATTCAAAACCTTCACAAAATCGATTTAAAACGTATTTATAATAAGAATGAAATTTGGCTCGTCCAGCTTTAATACATAATCCTCAAACGCTGTCGTCGGGCTTCGGGTCATTAATATAACAAATGAACATTCCAGTTGCGTGGTTTTTGTCCTGTATGAGAGCCTTCGGCTTAATTTATGATTAACCACTTGCACGGTTCGTATTATCTAATGTCATCCCAACACAATATCCTTTAACACAATAACACGAATCGTATGAATATACACGAATGAAGGATCATTCGTGGTTTATATCGTAAGTACGTTTTACGTTCTTCATTGATAATGTACCTTTAGAGACGTTATACCATAGATATCTAAATAAATGGGTACTAGAAATTATAATTTAATATTATTAAACTATTTACCAATGTCCTACCGGTTTTATACATATTAATTTTCATGTCCACCGCTACAGATGGTCGGAATTAATGATAAACAAATCATTATTTTTTCGCTTGAGTCACATATCGCTAACACGCGTGTCAGGTATAATCTATGGCATTTGTTTGAAGAGTGTGATGCAAAGGTAAAATCATGCGACATGTAATTTGTTTTTAATTCGACCGCCACTTTAAATCTCACTGTTATCTTATACCGATCTGACACGTTATCGATTGCGCTAATTTTTAGGGTTCCGTAGCCAAAGGGCAAAAAAGGAACCCTTACAATTTCGCTATGTCCATCCATTCGTCTGTCTGTCTGTCTGTCTGTCTGTGATTTTTCTCGGAAACTATTGGCAATATATACATGAAATATGGAAGGTAGGTGCAACGTACGAACCGCTACACTACGACGTAGTGAAATTAAGGAAAATTTTTTTTGGGATAGGACGCCATACATGTAACTGAAGTACGAAAAAAAAATCATCGTATATTAACGCGAGAGGTATCAAACGATAGGTGTTAAAAATGATATCAAGGTTTCAAACATTTTTTTTTTCATTTATGTCAACAGTTGTTGAGATATGCACCCCTAAAGTCCTAATTTTTGTTACAGTCATGTGTTCCCTCTACCAGCTAAACCGTTGTTTTTAGATATGTGGAAAAAATTTATGACAGAAGTATATATAACGTAGTTAAAAGGGAAACTATCACAGCTAACTAGACTGTATTATTTAACGAGTAATAGAATAACTTATAAAATGTACTTTTATAAGTAAAATTTTTGTAAAAATTCCATAGAAAATGACAGGCAGCGTTTAGCCAATAAGCGAAAACTTGATGCATTTTATCTTTGTGATGTTATTGTAAAAAAAATGTTTTTTTTAAATTTATGATGGAAACTACATTGTATTACTATGTACTATAAATTTACGCTTTCCTTTGCAGATCTTATTCTCTTCACAATCGATACTAAAAGTCAAAGGTCTACTGTAATAAAATAAGTAATAACAATTCTCTCTAGCTATCAGTGCGCTAATTTTATTACTTTTCGGATTAACCAGAGAGGATCGAGCGCCTTTTAAATAACTAACGAAATAAATATGAAATATATTTATACAATGATTCTTAAATTACATAATAATAACGATTAATGGTAAAGTTCGATGAACGTCGCGCTCGATTTTTTATATTGTATGGTGATACGGAACCCTTCGTGTGCGAGTCCGATTCGCACTTGGCCGGTTTTTTATTTAAAGGTTCGGATGTTCTGGCGTTTTCCAGAAATTTAACCTCAAAATAATTTTGTCGTCGTCTGTATTTCACTGAAATGTCTGCAAGGATAACATGTACACCGCCACAAAATTCATATAGAGCTACTCGTTTCAGTATGCGATAATGTACTGACAAAATTTTGCCGCGGTGCACATGTTAGCCCTGCTAGAACAGATTCAGCCATAGAGAAGTGTCGATAATCGTTATATAAGGGTGTGCATGTAATGCAACAGGTATTGTATGTTATGTAGTAATTTTCATCCACAGGTTAAAGTTACTGGGTGCTAGCGGTGAGGCGCCATTGCTAAGCGGATGGCGCAGTACGCCGCACACGCCACACTTGCCCGCGACGCCGGCAACGCCCGCGCCGCACCACTCGCACAACTACCTGGCACCACACTGCAACGGCACTGACAGGTTACTTACTGTCCAAATCCAAACATTAAATATATATATATTGTGTGCCACAGGGATGTAGAAAAAATTTAAATATGCCTTATTGCATGTTCAGTTGTCGTAAAAATTACATCATTTAATTTATTTGTTTACATAAATGTGTGTGTGCCAGAACTATCAATGCGTAATCGGAAACAAATAAAATAGTGCGATTAGGTAGTTAGGTATGTCTTTAAAGCATTTATTTGTTGTATTCGCATAATAGTTTAAGTTACCATCAGTTCAACAGTGAGAAAAACAATATTACACAATAAGTACCAAAGTAGATAGATAGTACTTCAGCAAATCACAACGCCCTTGATCTGTTGAGGCCATGGATATCAGAACAGGTTAAAAATGCATTGTCTGTGTGGTACCTACATATGGAGTTCATATGCGATCACATGCGTCTATTCCACAGTACCTACTGTCTATACAGGGTTACTGGTAATTGTCACGATTCGCTTATAGGGAGGTAGGGGAGATCAATAGCCATTAATTTACCCGAGAAAATTTTCAGAATTTCATTATATTAAAAAATCCCACATAAGTACGAACTTATGAATTTAAAAATTAAAGGAAAAATATGCATCCATTATTATTTTTTATTTCTAGACACTAATAAATCACAAACAGCAATGAACATTTGTAATTAAGTTTGTATACTTATACTGTCTATACTTTATTATGCCTTTTGTTACTGTTAGTCTCCAACAAAGTAAATAAAAAATAAAAATCTTCGAACATTTTAAAATGAGGGCTTCAAATCTGTTTAAATTTGTCATGTTACAATTTTATTTACAAAACTAGCTTTCCGCCCGCGGGCTTCGCTCGCGTTGACCACAGTTGTACTGAGACAGTTAAAGGAACGTGATGCTCCAGAACATTGCAACACTTTCTAGAACATTTTAAAACTTAACTACCTAAGAAATCTCTATACCTAATTTCATAAAAATCCATTTAGGCATTTTAGTATGAAAAATAGCTATCCCCCAAGTCGGTCCCAAAATCAGTCAGACATTTTGGAGATTAACTGGAACAGACTAACAGACACTACGATTTTTTATATGTATGTAAAAAAAATTGCTTTTCACTCCAGACAACGCCCTTTTTATATTTGCAAAATTTCAATAAAATCGAATCAGCCGTTTCAACGATTAGTCCTAACAAACAGACACACAAACAAACAAACAAAAAGTAGCGTATGTCACTCCTTACACCAGTCTTTTCACGTCTGCGAAGTTTCATAAAAATTAGTTTAAATGTTTTAGAGTTTAGCTCAAATAGACATAGAGACAGCCAGATAGACAAACAAAAAGTATTGAATGTCGCTTTTGACAATCTTTTAATCACATCTTTGAAAGTTTCATTGAAATAAGTTCAGCCCTTTCGGAGATCAATTCGAACAAACAGACGGACAGACAAACAGACAGATAAAAAAATTTGGTCATGTAATCACATAGATATCGCCAAACATGAAGTTTAAGTACCAACACGATAGGTCTGCGATTGATCGTATCGAAAAAATAAGCATTTAAAAATGTAGTCACATGGTCACATAGATCTCGTCAAAACATCATGTTTGCGTACCAACACGATAGGTCTGCTATTGATGGTTTCGAAAATATAAGCATTTAAAAATTAGGTCACGTGGTCACATAGATCTCGTCAAAACATCAAGTTTAAGTACCAACACGATAGGTCTGCTATTGATGGTTTCGAAAATATAAGCATTTAAAAATGTGGTCACGTGATCACATAGATCTCGTCAAAACATCAAATTTAAGTACCAACACGATAGGTTTGCGATTGATGATTTCAAAAAAATAGGCATTTAAAAATGTGGTCACGTGGTCACATAGATCTCGTCAAAACATCATGTTTGAGTACCAACACGATAGTTCTGCGATTGATGATATCGAAAATATAAGCATTTAAAAATATGGTCACGTGGTCACATAGATCTCGTTAAAACATCAAGTTTGAGTACCAACACGATAGGTCTGCGATTGATGGTTTCGAAAATATAAGCATTTAAAAATGTGGTCATGTGGTCACATAGATCTCGTCAAAACATCAAGTTTGAGTACCAACACGATAGGTCTGCGATTGATGGTTTCGAAAATATAAGCATTTAAAAATGTGGTCATGTGGTCACATAGATCTCGTCAAAATATCAAGTTTGAGTACCGACACGATAGGTCTGCGATTGATGGTTTCGAAATTATAAGCATTTAAAAATGTGGTCACGTGGTCACTTAGATCTTGTCAAAACATCAAGTTTGAGTACCAACACGATAGGTCTGCGATTGATAGTTTCGAAAATATAAGCATTTAAAAATGTGGTCACGTGGTCACATAGATCTCGTCAAAACATCAAGTTTGAGTACCAACACGATAGTTCGGCGATTGATGGTTTCGACAATATAAGCATTTGAAAATTTGGTCACGTGGTCACATAGTTACGTCTACAAAGTTTCATTGAAATCGATTTAGTCGTTTCGGAGATTATCCGCAACAGACAGACAGACGGACAGACAAACAAAAAGCAGCCTATGTCCCACTTGATAATACCCTCTGCAAGTCTGCCAAGTTTCTATGAAATCGGTTAAGCCGTTTCTGAGATCAGCTCAAACAGACAGACAGATGGACAGACAGACAAAAAGCAACCAATGTCACTTCCGACAATAACCTCTGCACGTCTGCCAAGTTTCATTGAAATCTGTTCAGCCGTTTCGGAGATCAGCTCAAACAGACAGACAGATGGACAGACAGACAAACATAAAGTAGCCTATGTTACCCGCGGTAATACCCTCTGCACGTCTGCAAAGTTTCATTGAAATCGGTTTAGCCGTTTCGGAGATTAGCCGGAACAGACAGACAGACAGACAGACAGACAGACACTTCAATTTTATTAATATAGATTACGAAAAACAAATGCGTGGAATAGATCTGCGTAACCTTTTAAAAACATTTACACTTTAATAGCTAACAAATAAGATGTAAAAACTACGCACAAGTTTGAAAAATGGTTTAAATGATTCAGGGAAAAATCATCTAATACATATAAATATATATATATAAAACATTTTGAAATTCCTTTTAATTTTCATTCAATAATCCAAAAGTGTTCGTCAAGATATCAGTTTATAATGGGTTTTCAATTTTCAACTTCTATTTTGTACACAAATGCGCATTCATTTCCTTGCCTGACGTTTTACTACATTACTAGTCAATGTGCCTCTAACATAGAGTAAATTAATTTGACAGCAGCATCTGGTTTTCATAGAGTTATAAATGACAGTTCACCGCATCGAAGTGACTTTACACAATTTTGCGGGGTTGAAAATCGGCGCGCGGGGATTTCTCGGCAGTGAACAGCAGCGCGCAGGGATCTAGCGCACTGAAACTCCACTGCCGATCCCTATTTTATCAAACTATCGAACAGCTACCACTTTTTTAAAGTGCATAGTGTGCCGCGGGTCTTAAATTATTGACCGTGTGAGCAGCGGGTGGAGGTGTGGCGAGAGGCGACACATCTGTGCCGGAGTCATCTCGCCATCTTACACCAACTAGCTAGAGTATGAGTAGTTGGACGAAATATGCAGAAGAGGGCTTCTAGTCAATTATTTTTTTTATGGCCTCTCTGTAGAGGTAACATGAAAACTGTAACTGTCTACTAAATTTTGTCGCGGTGGTGTGCTTGTTAGCCCTGCAGATGCCTTCAACGGTCGAAATAGGCGATATATCGTACAACAAACTCTTCATGTAGCCCAGACGTAGTAGTCCATCGGCGTGTGACCTTGACATATCGGTGACTAAGGGCTAAGCCTTCCTCTGTCAATCCACCGCTCTGGAGAATTAGTATCTAACCACGGTAATCCTGAAATGAGCAGGATTCATCATTATGGAATCGCGTATTTTGTCTTATTTGGAGAGGAACGTCTTCAAGAAGCTATGCGATTCCAGCATTGCGGCTGTGCTGAACATTTAAGAATTACCTATATGAAGTCGACAATTCTTTACAATTTTACGTGATTCTTTGCAATTTTCTATACCTGCTCTCTCTATAATTTTCCGAAGTCGGCCCTTGGATTCTTAGTGGTTCTTAGAGTAATTTTCAGTTTAAAAGTGAAAGGTACTTCATAGTAACAAAAATATTGTATTTTGGGTTTGTTAAGAACCAAGCTCCTATACTCTTACGCGAATATGGGGAAGCCAAAAGAAGGGTTGTGATTTCGACCCGTATGTGTGTACGTGCCTGTATAACTTCTAAACTACTTATCATAATTCAATTAATAAGGTATCCTTAGAAGGGTCTCGATTGTTCCCTGTATATAGGCTTGATGACGTCACTCAAAATTTAATATGGCGCCCCCTAAAAAACATAAATTCACGAATTAAAAAAAATATTTGAAAGGTGCCGGTTTGGTCTCAAACGAAAGCGCCTAATAGGCACATTTCAAAGATGTATATAATATTACTAACCGTTGCTCGCTGCTTTGTTTGTATTAACTCGATAATTACGTATAATTTAAAAAATACGCCTCGGATGGCTTTAAACATATTTTGCTTTGTATTTTCGATGCTTTGAATTGCACTGAAACGTAACCAATATTAATATTATCACTAAGCAAAAAAAAAACATGTTTGTGTTAACATTGAACAGTAACATAAGCTGGGTTAACAGGCTATAACTCCCATGATAATGACCCATGCCTTCGGGCTTATGTTTACGTATATCTTTGCGTCGTTCTGTATTCGGTAACGCAGGGGAGCAGCCGCAATTTTTGCCATATAAATTCATCGTGTAGTGCGTTGTTGACTTAAAATATTAATTAATAATAAAATCATCGCAATTCAAAAGCAACTGCACAGCATACGCTTTATCGCAGAAATGAGACCCCAAAATAATTTAAATAAAAAAAAGAAGTTTATAAACTAAAACCCTACTAGGGTAAAAGCGAACTGACAAACTTGAAACAAGATATTCCCGTCTGAAATCAAAGCCTGATGTTACACTTGGGGTATAGCCGTGGTCGGATACTTTTATTTACACTAGTGGTCGCCGAGCGGTCGAAGTTCGACCGTGTTCACTTTTTTGAAAGCACCAATACTAAATAGGCGAGAGTAAGTCGATTCAAACTTCACCAAAGGACAGACTATTAAACTCGTATAGTACAGTAATTGTAACGCATATTAGGTATACATAGATTTTAGCTTTTTGCAATCCTTTTCCATATAAACTTTAATGCCAAATCTCACACTCCTCCATACCTGCTATGTTTTAAAAGGGGTGCAAAGTTTTCTCTTCACAAATTAATATATAGAAAATTATTAAATCATGTAGTTCAATTCCCTGTCAAAGTAACAGATTTTCCAAAGATGTGAATACGCAGTTTTTGTTTTCTCAAAAATCGAGCTCATGACCCCTTTGAACACTTTTCACTATTTCTCATAGTTTAGGATTTGGCCATATAGTTCCATCTCAAAACTTCATCTTGTATATAGATTTTAGCTTATGCCAAATCTCACATTCATCCGTGCACGCAGTGTGCCTAAAAAGGGGTCTAAAGCTTTTCGTTCACGTATATAGAAGATTAGGACGTAATTATTACAGCATGCGATCACGGCGCGACTGTACCCCAGGTATAACATCAGGCAAATATATAAATTATACTATTTTGGGTGTTGGTACGTCAGTTGATTGCTTGATTTTTTGAACTTCAAGGGCAATGGAAGTCAAATTTTCAAATAGAACCTTCCAATGAAGTCGTAGGCAAAATTATCTTAAAAACTTGAATGTAGTGATAAACATACAAACTTACATACAATTTATTCTCTCTTTAAAAACTATTCATAAAACAAAATAATGTATCTACAAAAATAAGTTGTGTTTGAAAACTTTTACGTTTATAATTGTCTATAAAGATTTAAAGAGTAAGTAGTCTGAGAGGTTAGCGATAAAAAAATGCGACCGGTTTCAAAAGGTTGATTTTTTTATGTTATGTCACATTTGTGGTGTAGAAAAATAGTCTGCTGTTAGTCTGCCTGTTTCGTTAGCGTTTGGCGCAGGGCGGCTTTAACTTTGTAAAAAAACTACATACGCCGCAACTGCTTTCTAAAATCTAATGTTTTATTAGCGAGCAGTACACTAATTAAAAAACTGTTTTACCGTTGTCAGTATTAAGAATCTTGAGATCGGGTGCATCAGTAGCGCCAGTGAAAATTCTATACATCGTGAAAGTGTTTACCGAAATATAAAATTCGAAATGCAAATGCAAATTAAAAATATTATTATTGGAAAAGAAAACAAAGTCTGAATTTTACCAAAACAATTGCGGTCAGTAAAAAATGAAAATGAATTGTTTGTCTGTGATTTCGAAATGACGACTTTTTATGCTCATAGGTTTATTAGTACATAACAATTACCCAAACAAGCATTTCTAAATTTTTGTCTATTTATCTGTCTATTTGTTTGTCCGAGCCAATTTACGAAACAGCTGAACCGATTTCAATGGGATTTTCAATGGCAGATAGAGGACTTTTCGAAGTGTAATTTAGAGTACTTTTTGACCCGAAACTATATTTTATGCATATAAAAAAAGTAGCAGTGCCTGTGATTTTAAAATAAAAGCTTCTTCTTTTAAGCTAATATGGGTATTTGTTCCTTACCAAAATTTAAACACGTGTTTATTAATTTTTTTTTTTTGTCTAGGCCAATCTCCAAAACAGTTGAACCGATTTTGGTAGTCATTTAATAAGCGAATAGAAGTTTTTTTGGAGAGTAATCGAGGATGACTTTCATACCGAAAATATTTATATATTATATAGACATAAATAAAATACGAGTGTGTGTTGTAATTTCAAAATAAAGGCATCTTCTTGAACTCATTTGGTTATTACTAACTAATCAAAACTGAATTATGCGTTGTTAATATTTTCGTCTGTCTTTCTGTTTGTTTATCCGGGTTAATCTTCAAAACAACCAAAAAAACATATACAAAACAATAATATCTGTCTTCTATGATTTCAAATTATAGGATTTTTCTTGATATGAACTTATTTCTTAAGTTTAGATCTGTAGGTCGGAAGATTTGATGCGTCGTGACTTTTCGCACAAATTTTTATTTCAATTGCACATTTTAAATAAATTATTCATTACAAATATTCATAGATTATATAAAAAATACTTTTCGTTAGACCGCGCAGTATACGTAAAAGAAGCGCGCGGCGTCCTGTTTTACCAGTTGCTGACGGTATTTGTTACGGTAAATTTCGGACTATGCTTTTTTTTAATAATAATAACAATATTCCCCACTTGTATATAGATTGTCATATTTTAGAAAACACTTTCGCGACGTTTACATTTTATCAGATTTTTAAAACAAGTTGCGACGTATATATATATATATATATTATAGTCGCTTACCTCCCCGACTATGATACCGAGCACAGGTGTGCGTATACAGTGTATTTTATGTAACATCAGTCAAGTGGCGCCACTTGTCGTGAGCGCGGACGTAAACGATCAATCACGTAACTTTGCATGAATTTTGTTTGAGCTTTCTTTTACGACGCTGGTAACGCTGACTGCTGTTGTATTAGGTTATTCCAGTTATACATCTGAGACGCGTTTCATGTTCGGTTATTCAGAAATATCACTTGGCTGCCTGTTCACGGTTTCGTTGAATATTCATACCTTTAACAAATATTTTCGATAAATTTCATTTTCGGAATAAGCAACTATCTGTAACGCAAATTTATGTTAGATTGGCGAACGTTCCGGAAGGTCCGAGCTATGGGTAATCGGTTCCTAGAATCATCGATATTAAATTAATGTAGTGTGGGAAAAAGTGCAACGCCTTTTTAGCACGTTAGTTTGAAAAGAAGGTAGCATTTGCCTGTATGTATTTGAAAAGCAAATACCAAAAAGCTACCGAATTATTTCGAAGTAAAAGAAAATATGAAGTACGATGAGTATTTAAGCATGGCCATACTCTGATGCCGAATTTAAGAAAATAAGGAAGAAGATACTACTAGGTCGCGAATAAAGTTTCTTCATACTATCGATAAAAATTCATTACATTTACATATATTAAATATGTGCCATTTTGATCGATAACGCGTTGCCATAGGGGACAAGATTTGTACAGTACGATGAATGCATCAACACTTCCCAGCCAGAGCCTCTCAGTATTTGCCAAGTGGCTAAAATGTCTGCTGTCTGGCGTTATTATATGAAAGCTGTTTTTCAGTTTAGTGCGTTTTGTCTTAATCTTTGCTTTAATTTCATTAGTTGCTGGTATTATATAACTCTAAACCGCAAAGGTTTTTTTCTCTATGATAAAAGATCATAATGGATTCCAATCCCACCACATACGCAACGTCAGATTATTGTGGAGAGCGTCTCTACTGTGACACGATTATTACGCACGTTCATATTGTCACTGGTCCACTTCTTGTCACTCGTACTCAATCGTTTCATGAATGGTTGATAACAGTTTTTAAAATATTTTTAACGGTAAAACGTAAATGGTTCATAAGGTTTCTTCATAATTTAATCAGTAATAGTGAGTTGCATTGTACACGTTATAATTTCCAGGCTCAAGACGATAGAACTAATTTTGTTTTACCTTTCCTGTAATCGAATAACCACAAACGGCACCTTATGCCATTTTGTCATTGGAAATGACTTTCATTTCGTTGGAGTATAGGGTCGTTTGGGAGTTTTGTGAGACAGGCAGATTGCACGAAGAGTTTTAAAGACATCTAAATGAACGTGGTGTGAAAAGATGCAGCTTGATGAGCTCTACAAGATGGCAAAAACCAATTTGGAAAAAGTTCAAAAACAAAAAAAAATATCGGCAAAAATAGAAAAAAATAGCAATTTTCTTCCTCGGTTTTCATTTTGGGAGCCCGATATCTCGAGAACTAGGGCCGAATAAGAAAAAAAGAAAAATTAGACGGGGGATCGATTGAGACCAAAATTGTTAGAATCGGACAACCGGAAGTAGTGGTTAAGAGTGCCCTTAGTTGGAAGTCGGATATGCGTCGGTGTTACATTTCCTACAAATTCCGTTTGTTCGATCGAAATGTCGTACATAATGTTATGTTTTGAAGTTTTAAGTTTATTCAGATACAGTTGTGTTATTTTCGTTGCGAAAAAAAATTATTTCGAAAAATATTATCCAAAATATGTGTGTTTACTCTATTCCGTTAGGTTCGTTTCCAATCTCGTAAGAAGTTCGTGCGAAAGCAGGAGATCCGTTGATTTTTTTCCGAGCTTGTGTCAGAGTTCAAAATCAAAACTAAAAACCGAGGAAATTCGATTACAACGAAAAATCTATCTCCCCGTCCTGTACATTAAATTGTTTAATTGACATACATTTCTATTGATATTACAGCCACTTATTTTCAATGGAATATGGCAGTTATGATACGCGAATTAACATGTACCGTTGAGCGTAGAACATAATTAGCTGCGGTTTTCAGCACGTGTGATACGTCGCAGCATCCGCGAGCTTAATTCATGGTACATATGTACACATACAAGATACACACATCTCGTCTTATTACTAGGCAGTTGGATAATAATTTGTTGAAGTTTCAAATTATATTCATAACTCGAAGGGATATAGTTACACTACGTTGTGCGTACTAATGATTCTCACGACCCGCATTATTTGGTTTAATTGATTTCATCATCATCATTATCATGAGCCCATTTCTTACCCCACTGCAGGGGCTTAGGCCTCCCCCAGGGTGAGAAGGGGGTTTGGAGCTTAAATCCACCACGCTACTTCACTGCGGGTTGGGGATTGTAACGACCGCCATCTATTGACAGCGTTAAAAAAACCGATACTCACATACTTTTCACCTCACGTTTCCCACTCTTAAAATGTAGAAATCAAAAAACCCTGAAGCACATCACTATTTATTTATGTTAAAATTTTTGTTTCTAACTTTAAAAAACAAAGACTCTCATACAAAGCCCCTCCATCCCTCCCTCCTTAAATTTGAAATTTCCAAATATTCCTTTCTTAAAAATTAATACTCATGTTATAAAATAAACCACTATTCCAAATTTCGGCTTCCCAGACTTAGTATTTTCAGCTTTATCTACGCTGATAGATCAGTGAGGACAAACGACAGACAGCCACAAAAAGTAACTGATGTCACTCTTGACAACCTTCTTTCACGTCTGCAAAGTTTCATTAAAATCTGTTCAGCCGTTTTAGAGATTAGCTCGAATAGACACATAGACGTACAGACAGACAGACGGACAAAAAGTAGCGTATGTCACTTTTGACCACCTCCTTTTCATACCCGTGAAATTTCATCATAATCGGTTTAGCCGTTTTGGAGATTAGCTCGAATAGACAGATGGACGTACATACAGACATACAAAGAGTAGTGTATGTTACTTTTGGCCACTTTTTTTCCATATCTGTGAAGTTTCATCAAAATCAGTTTAGCCGTTTTGGAGACTTATTCGAATAGACAGACAGACAGATAGTATTATTTTATGCATATAGCCTATAGCCTTTCTCAATAAATAGGCTATCCAACACAAAAAGAATTTTTCAATTCGAACTAGTAGTTCTTGAGATTTGCGCGTTCAAACAAACAAACAAACAAACAAACAAACAAACAAACAAACAAACAAACTCTTCAGCTTTATAATATTAGTATAGATACGTTTAACTACAATCAACAACAACATTAAGTAAGCCGCATGGAAATGCGTCGTCATGCTGTTCAAGACAAATGTTAGCCGAACGAATATTTCTCAGCTGTGTTTTCTTTCTGTTTATCACTTCCTCTCTCTCTATTTTCAAACGCCATGAAAATGTTGACGTTTCCTGACACGCTACAGCTGAAACTGTAACTGTAGGCGGCACCGAAGAATTATATTACAAGGTAATTAAATAGCGCGCACATTTACCTATTTCTTGCTTTACATTTTCGTCACATTCATGAAATAAGAACCATTTAGTAATGTCCTTTTTAATTTCGATGAGTATTAAATCGTGATGAAATTTCACAAACCTTAAACATCTTAATGAAATATATGAATCAACATAAAATTCTGCAGGGCAATTATGAAAATTAAATTAGTTAGGGCGGCTCTCCACAATAAATTAAACGATGGAGTTTTTTTCGCCTGCTATAAAACCCTAAGTTGATGCGTGTCCGGAATTGTTTGAAAATTACTCCCTACCTGCCTAGTACAAATACTATTTGAAGATTTTCGAAATGACGGTCATTTTTAAATTTTCACTTTAAATTCGAGTTTCTGAGACAAATTCGTCTGATTTTTATTTTTAATGATATTGTAGCAAATTCAAAACTAGCATACAATCTCTTTGGTCTCAGTAAGTGTTTCATGCGTATGGTCAATTTGGGAATCCAAATTTCACAATCAAACAGCGCGTTTTCTGTTACCCATTTCCTTTGGAACTAGTCCACTAGCTTGTCACCGAGACCTAAGACGTCACGCATCAAATAGTTATTTTTTTTGGGTAATTAGAATTAACTAAATATTACGTAATTATGGGGACAACTATTAATTCATGTAAAATGTATCAACCAATTATTTCATTACTTAGGTATTTTTAAAGTATTATGAATTTTTTAAACAATTTTAATTTTTTTTGCGATGCCTAATTAATAAAATGCTTCAAAACGGTGGTTTAATTATTTGGAATAACTTCATTACATACCTATTTAGTATGGATGGACAAAGTGTAACATTATCATGCAATGTTTTCAAAGAACGATTTCAGAGCATTTCTAATTTATGTCCATAGCAACATGTTAAAAACGCTTCATAGAAAATCACAGAATTTTGTACAGTATATGTGTATCAGACTCTTGTGTCGTTTTCGGCGTATATATTCAGTTTGATTTCTGTCGAAGTTTATACCATGACTATACATATAGATGCCGCGTTATAACAACAAAAAAGTGAGGAAAAAATTTACGCCGTAGAATACGTCAAGTATTACACCATTTGATGCTTTAAACTATTCGCTGTAAAATAGAATTTAGTGTGACGCTGTGTGTAACGTTATGTGTGACGCCCATGTAAGTAAATACTGGAAAACCAAATAAAGCTCATGAAATTATATTTCATGTTTAATTAAACAAATTGTTTGTAACAAACAATGACAATGGTGTATTGTTTGCCTTTACAGAAAAATTTTTTTTTTCTTAAACCAAGAAAATATGATTTCATATATAAAGAAAAAAATATTCTCTGAAAATAAGCATATATATTGGTTGTTGTTTCAAGATATTTTTTGTTGGTCTGAAGAAATATGTACTTATTTTGAGAGAATATTTTTCGTTATTTATGAAATCATATTTTCTTGACTTAAGAAACGTTTTTTTTTGTGTTTGAGTTTTAGATAGCACAATAATCAGGATGGAGCGTATCTCATATAATATCGGAACGACCGAACACGTGAACAAAATATCTATTTCAGTGATTAAGCACACCATACGTCATTATCATTGTTTTGAGCAAACATTTCGTTAAACATGAAATGTAATTAGAGAATCTTTATTTTCTTAGTGCGAATTTTCCACGTGGATCACACAAAATTTTTCTCGACAGCGAATATTACAAAACATTAACTGGTCTATTTTGAGCCTACCTGATAAGTATTTTTTTTGGCTCACACTTTTGTTGACACTCGCACGTCGATGCTTTTGCTAGATTTATACATTTTTTTTTTAAACCAAAAAAGTATACATTAAATATGATACAGTTTTTTTTGTATAACATATTATATAGGCTAAGTTACTCTAGGGTTATTCGTTGACGCTAAAATGGGTCGAAACCTGTTCTATAGCGTCAACAATACATTACAGAAGAATTATACAATGCCAAAATTGGTAATACAGCGTCAACCTGTTAAACTGGGATGTTAATGATATAAGCGCTTTAATTTATTATTAAAAACGGAGTGTGTATATTTGTGTGGAGATGAGAATTTTGTGTTACATACTATTTAAGAATGCACTTTAAGAAACATGACTTATAAGGTCTTCAGTTTGGGTGTACGAAGGAGTTTGAAGTCAGCCCGTTACTATTTTCTTACAGTCTTACTTATTAGGAGTAGAAATTTTAAAAACACCATTTACTTTTTTATAAACAAAGAGACCGAGAAAAGGAAAAAATCTATGGCTAAAGGATGTTCTAAATACGGTTTTAGGATAAATGATTAGGCGATTACGTTTTTGCACAGAGGAATCAATGGTATATGACAATATCGAATGCTGTTTTAGTACTAAGTGAAGAAAATAGATCTGTCGAACTGTGAGAACGTTACAGTATGAGTAGAGGTCTCTCGTATACATAATTCGTACGCAATCACTTCCTTTGCTACAGTATTCTACGATATGATATTTCAAACGTTTTACAACACTAATTAAATTCAATATTGATATATCAAAGGATATCACATCTAAAACAAACACATAAGCACCATATGTTCCGTATATTATTACATCGCACGCAAGTTTCGGGGCATAAGGGAATCGATTACCTCGTAACACCTCCAAGATCTTGCGGCGTCGGGCTCTCAGGTGTTGAGCGAGATATTCAATTATTCCGTCCCCAATTATATGCCTCCACGATAGGATTGCAGGCATCTCAGAACAATCAGCTAATGTAAACAATGCCGAGTAGAGACAATTGCTTTGGCGGACGACAGTACATGGATATTAATATAACTAATATTTGTGCATAGCCGTGAATTAGTTGGTATGGTCTAAGGCCATATTTACAGCACAGAATTTAATTTAATTGATCAAAATGACAGCTCGTAGTTTCATTAACTTTAAGCATTTCATTTTCATTAGGTATCTAAAAAAACCGGCCAAGTGCGAATCGGACTCGCACACGAAAGGTTCCGTACCACCATACAATATAAAAAAACGAGCGAGACGTTAATCGAACTTAACCATTAATCGTTATTATCTAATTTAAGAATTATTGTATATTTCATTTTTATTTCGTTAGTTATTTAGAAGACGCTCGATCCTCTCTAAGTAATCCGAAAAGTAATAACATGAATGCACTGATAGCTAGAGACAATTTTTACTATTTATTCTATTACAGTGAACCTTTGATTTTTAGTATCGATTGTTAAAAAAATAAGCTCTGTAAAGAAAAGCGTAAAATAGTACCTAGTAATACACTGTAGCTTTCATCATAAAATGATTTTTTTTTTAAATTATCTTTTGCAATAACATCACAAGGATAAAATTCATCCAGTTTTCGCTTATTGACTAAACGCTGTCATTTTCTATGGAATCTTTACAAAATTATTACTTATAAAAGTACATTTTATAAGTTAATATATTACTTGTTAAATAATACAGTCTAGTTAGCTGTGATAGTTTTACTTATAACCACGTTATATATACTCCTGTCATAAATTTTTCCACATATTCAAAACAACGGTTTAGCTGGTAGAGGGCGGGGGGGGGGGGACCACATGACTCTAATAAAAATGCGGACTTTAGGAGTGCATATCGCAACAACTGTTGACTTAAATAAAAAAAAATGTTTGAAACCTTGATATCATTTTTTCACACCTATCGTTTGGTACCTCTTGCGTTTATGATGATTTTTTTTTTCGTACTTCTGTTAGATGTATGGCGACCTATTCCAAAAAAAGTTTTTCTTAATTTCACTAAGTCGTTGTGTAGCGGTTCATTGATTACACCTACCTTCCAAATTTCATCTATATATAGCTAATAGTTTCTAAGAAAAACTATAGACAGACAGACGGATGACGGACATGGCGAAACTATAAGGGTTCCTTGTTTGCCATTTGGCTTCGGAACCCTAAAAAATTACAATCAACTCCTCTTTAAAATATTTTTATTGTTTTCAGAAGAAATAATTAATTGTATGGGGTAAATTGAAAGTGAAACAGTACCGTAAGCGTGGTATCTATGGAATGAGATAGGCAAATCTGATCGCATTTGTGGATAATTTTGTCACGCCTAAATTCCACATTTCGAATTTATTCCGATTTTTGTACATCAAGAGCAACACAGATAACAGATTTCGAGAAAATTCATGAAAGCAATAACGAAAGGAAAATAAAACAACAGTATAAGAAAACATTTATGACGTTATACTGTTTTTGCGGATTTATCGAAGCTCGGAAAAACCGTAGCCCTTTAGACATTCCCTCAGTACTCGAGGCAAATTGTTGCTCTGTTGTTTCGCACTTGAGCACGTGTGTGATATGCTCTGTCTAGGTAAAGCATTCTGAGAGCATTGTTATTTATTCAGACGTTTTTCATACCCTAAACTAACACACGAACGGTATACGTACCTGTTATATCGTGGTAATAATTCCTAATACAGATAATATCAAATCAAATCAAATCAAATCAAATCAAAATATCTTTATTTCGTAGTTATGTAACATAATCTTGAAATACGTCATAAGAGTGAATTTTATTACTTTGTGGAAGAAGTTGACCACAAAGGCGCATTCAAAAATGCTGGTTCCTCTCAGAAGAATGCGCAAGAAACTCAGGGACGCTCTTTTTAACAAAATTATTTAAAAAAATTTTAACAATATGTGCTTAAAAAATAATATTATTGAAACAAACTGATAGGTGAGCGGCTTACACCCATGGATTTTTATCATCTAAGTAGTCTGATACAATCAATTCATTACGTTGAAGCTGAGCGGACGTGTGTTTAATAAGTAACGGTTCAGTGCGCATATATATATATTTTTTCTGTCAGTTAATTGTGAATTGGTGAATTCTTAGTACACTGATAATTGCTATATTATTCATTTTAATTCGCAAGTGCGTTTTATAAAATGATGTGCGTAGTGTGTAAAAAAACCATAAAAGATAGCGAACTTATGAGATGTTCAACTGGAGGGTGCAAAAATGTTTATCATTATGAATGCCTGGGGATAACTAAGAGCAATTTTACAAAACAAAGCTCCAAATATAAATTGTCCTGGAAGTGTCCGGATACATGTACACGTATAATGAAGGAAGATGACGCCAAGACACCAATATGTTCAACACAGCTGCACCATGATGGAGATAACGACACGTCTTCATCACCAGTTTCATGTAGCGGCTTAGATCAAAGCATCTTGGAATATTTCGACCGAAAATTTGCTGTCATGCGTGAAAGTTGCAGGAAAGATTTCGTTCAGTTATTGCTACCCTTAAGATCCGAGTTGAAGGCTGTTTCAGATAGAATTTTAGTCTGGGAAGACAGACTCATCGCATTGGAGGTGAAGGTTGGTCGTCAAGAGGAAACCTCGGCTCAATTACAAACCGAAAATATGGAATTGCGTGAACAAATGCGTAACATGCAGAAGCAATTGAATGACATCGATCAATCATCGAGAAACTGCAATATAGAAATTCAAAATATTCCGTACAATAAAAATGAAAACTTAATTCAAATAGTTCAAAATATCGGAAATTTAATTAAAATCGATATACCTACAAATAATATTCGCGCCGTTCACCGAGTGGCAGCGGCGCGCATCGCGGCGGCCGGCGGCGCCGAGTCGTCGCAGTCGGATCGGCCTAAAAACATTGTCTTACAACTCACAACGCGCCGCCTGCGTGATGAGATATTACATGCCGCCAAGGTGCGCCGTAACCTTGCCACGGATCAAATAGGTATAGACGGGGCACCGCCGCGAAAATTCTACGTCAATGAACACCTTAACTTGACTAATAAAATTTTATATAGTAGGGCGAGGCAAGCAGTTAAAGACAAATCTTATAAATATGTGTGGGTTAAAAACTTATGTATCTTTGTACGCAAGACCGACACCTCAAAGATTATTCAAATAAGAGACGAAAACGATCTCTCTAAAATCCTGTGACTGTTTTCTTATTATTTACAATTCATATTGATACGATTTAAGGTTAAGTGCTCATTTTATTATTTCTTTGTATTGTTTATTTTAGTGTCATTTTTTTATTTTATTAAGACTGATATTTGTTACAAAATTATTATGCATTTCATATATTATGCGTTAAAATGTTATCTCACTGAATTTTTTGTACATGTTATTTGTTGTTGCCCACGTATATCATCACGCACATTATGTTTTTTGCTGGATGTCATTATAATTTTAGTGTATGAGGCTGCACCTAACTATGTTGACATTATTGTTTACACCTGGATACAAACTTTATATGATTAATACAACAAATACTTTAAATATTTATTATCAAAATTGCCGCAGTATTCGGAACAAGCTCTTTGATTTGCGTTTGAATCTTCTTAACTGTAATTATGATGTTGTTATTTTAACCGAGACTTGGCTGAGGGGGGATATATGTGATGGCGAAGTAGTGGATGACAGATATGCTATTCATAGAAGGGATCGTTCTGCATTTACGTCAGCAAAAAAAGACGGCGGGGGTGTCTTAGTTGTGATTAAAAAAAGTATAACGGCCCTTAGGCGTAGTGATTGGGAGTGTCCGCTTGTGGAAGAAGTGTTATTATTGTTACCTACGGTTGGCCAGGGTGTTGTTCTTCTTGCTTGCTATATTCCTCCTGTTTCACTTCAAAACATTTACGAAGAGCATTTTAATAAATTGTTGCATGTTGTATCTGATCTCTCAGAGCACAATATCATTCTCATTGGTGATTATAATTTACCGAATATAGATTGGCGTCTTGACTCTGATCAAAGTGGTTATGGCGCTACTAGTGCTCCTTTTTATATAAGTAACATGATGTCACTTTTTAACCTTAAACAGTGTAATTTTATTAAAAACACTAATAATCGTATACTAGACTTAATTTTTACTGATCTGAGTTGCGATATTTCTTTATGTTCCTTGCCACTTATAAATGTTGACCCTCAGCATCCTCTCTTGGAATGTGCAGTGAGGATCTCGTTAAATTCCAATCAGATGCCTGCTAGAAACACTTTAAAATATAATTTCCGTAAAGCGGATTACGTCAAAATTTGTGAGGAACTCACAAGGGTTAACTGGTCGGACAAATTGAATATACTTAACACTAGGGATGCCACTGATGCTTTTTATTCATACCTATACAATGTACTAAATACTCATGCTCCCTTATTAAATTGTAAACGTTCTAAGTATCCAAGTTGGTTTTCACAGGGATTAAAAAAAGAATTGAAAAATAAACAAAAATTTTGGAGACGGTGGAAAATATATGGTAACAAATCAGATTATGATAGGTTTTCATGGGCCCGGGCTAATTGTAAAAGGCTTATTACTTCTTGTTATGATTCGTACACTGACAATGTAGAAGCATCTACCACACAAAATATAAAATCTTTCTGGAAATACACACATGACCTTAAAAGTAATAAAGTGAGCTATCCTTCTTTGATGAAATTACACGATCATTCATCAAGTGAACCAACTGTGATTTGTAATATGTTCTCTTCTTATTTCTCGTCAGTTTTTGAACATGCATCCCAGAATGCATATGACTACTTGTCATTTGTTGAAAATGAACACTGTGATACCAATAACTTGCCTATTGCAGACATAGTTTTGACGTACTATGATGTTAAAAAAGCTTTAGATCGTGTGGATGTCAATAAAGGAGCGGGTGCCGACAGAATTAATTCTTTTTTTCTAAAACGGGCATCGTCTGCTTTATATAAGCCCCTTGCCATACTCTTTAATAAAAGTTTATCTGAAGGTTATGTTCCACCTGTCTGGAAGACCGCCCACATCACACCAATTCATAAATCAGGCGCTAAAAATGACGTAGAAAACTATAGGCCCATTTCTATTTTATCCAGTATTGCCAAAGTATTTGAAAAATTAATACATAGTAAATTATACCCTCTACTTAAAGCTATTATTCCAATTAGTCAACATGGCTTTGTTAAGTCGAGGTCAACTGCCACAAATTTATTACTATATACCAATTTTATTTTTGATTCATTAGACCAATGCATTTCTGTGGATAGTATTTATACCGACTTTCGTAAAGCATTTGACAAAGTGGATCATTTAATTTTATCAAAAAAACTTTTTTACAACGGGGTAAAGGGGAATCTTCTTCGGTGGTTTTCTTCCTATCTGGAATGTAGGCATCAGTCAGTGGTTCTTAACGGTTACACATCTTCTCCTTGTGTGATAACGTCGGGTGTTCCTCAGGGCTCTATTTTGGGCCCTTTCCTTTTTATCATTTTCATTTATGATATCCATAAATGTTTTCAGGTCAGTAATATACTTCTTTATGCTGATGATTTAAAGATATTCAAACAAATAAAAACTAGGAGTGACTGTCTGTTGTTACAGGACGATATTAATAGGTTTAATATGTACTGTTCTTTGAACAAGCTATCACTTGCAGCGGACAAGTGCAAAGTTATAACTTTTTCAAGAAAGAGATTGCAGATTGTTTATGACTACGTTCTGTCCCATCGTGTAATCGATAGGGTTTCCACTATAAGAGACCTCGGTCTAGTACTTGACTCAAAACTTATTTTGGATCAACATATTCAAGCTATTTCTAACAGGGCTTATCAAATGTTAGGCTTTGTCTTTAGGGTTACAAGAAAATTTAAATTAGTGCGTACATATGTTACACTCTACCAAGCTCTTGTTAGGTCTCAATTAGAGTATGCGTCAACTATTTGGAATCCTTTCTATGAAGTGTATAAAGGTAATCTAGAATCTATTCAGCGTAAATTTACAAAAATGTTATTCTATCGATTAAGGATTAAACAACAACCGTACCATGATCGATTAATAAAATTGAATATGCCATCACTCGAGCATAGAAGAGTTTTTCTTGATGCAATGGCTCTAAGAAACATTTGTACTTCTGAGTTTGACTGTCCCGATCTACTTTCACAAATAAATTTTCGTGTTCCGCGTCTTACTTCTAGATCATCGCAAGTATTCTCCCTGCCAACATGTAGAACTAATTCTGGACAAAGGGCTCCTCTCTATAGAATGTGCAAGAATTTCGATAGTTATTTTAACAATATGGATTTGTTCAATACTAATAAGAAATCATTTAAGCGTGAGTTAAAAAGGCAATTAAGTATGTATAATAGGTAAATTCAAGTTATTATTATTGTTAGTCTTTTGTGTTAATATTGTTATTTCTGCAGCTTTATTTGCGTGGTGCACGTTTACTTTAGTTTCATTGTTTTTAAGTCTAAATTTAATTTTCCAGTGAGAAATTTATTAGGTTATAGTTGTAACATTTTTATTTCTCATACTGCACTGTTTTATGTAATATTTTAAACCACACCTGTAACTGTTTTTTCTCCTAATAAATAAATAAATAAATAAATAAATACTTTATAATAAGCTTTTGCATAAAGCTTTCATTTTAGTGTAGTTTTAAACTTATTGAGGGGTAGATCTTGAATGTCAGCTGGGATCTTATTGTAAAAGCGTACACATTGCCCTTTAAAAGATTTCGTGATTTTATTGAGGCGGCTGACATGATTAGCAAGTTTATCTTTGTTTCTTGTATTAACATTATGCCGATCATAATTTTTTTTAAATAATGTAATATTTTTTTTTACGTACATAATGTTTTCAAATATATATTGAGATGGCAATGTCATTATATTAATTTCCTTAAACTTTTCTCTAAGTGATACTTTAGGTCCCAGTTTATAAATTGCTCGAACAGCTCGCTTCTGCAACACGAAGATTGTATTAACATTAGCAGCATGTCCCCACAGCAGAATGCCATAGGTCATTAAACTATGGAAACCACTGAAATACACCAACCTCGCGGTTTCTATGTCCGAAAGGAAACGAATCCTTTTTACAGCGTAAGCTGCAGAACCGAGCTTTCTCGCCAAGTTAGTGATATGAGGATCCCATTGCAATTTCGCGTCCAATGTGATTCCTAAGAATACAGTAGAATCCACAAGGTCCAATTTCTCGCTTTTAATAACAATATTGGTAGGTGCCTGTTTGACGTTCGGTAGCGAGAATCTTATGCATTTGGTTTTTTTTTCATTTAGTAATAAATTATTAGCCGTGAACCATTCTACTATTTCGGAGATAGCATTGTTTACATCGTCGTAGGTAAATTTCTTTCAATTAACTTTGAATACTAAAGAAGTATCATCAGCAAACATTACTATCTCGTGATTATTTTTTACAAGGTAAGGCAAGTCGTTAACATAAACTAAAAATAGAAATGGACCAAGAATTGAACCCTGTGGGACGCCCATCGACATTGGGGATCCTGATGACCTCTCTCCGTTTACATCAACCCTCTGAACTCTGTTTCTTAAGTACGACCTCAGAAGGTCGAGCGCACGCCAAATAAGCCAAAGTATTAAAATATAGCTCATCTCAGAATTCCACAAATAAATTGTCAGTTTTAATAGATTTTCACGTACAGCGTAGAGTGTAGAACGCAGCAATGTGCGAAGGGTGTTCTATAAAAGGGGAAGCCGACCGTGATAATCTACGCCATAGATACCCTGTCATTTATTTTGTGATGATATATCCTATTTTTATATATTAATATAACCTAGACATCAAAATAGACCATCGCAATAGATGTGTATTGCCTAGATTATCCCAGCTCGCTTCCCACTTTGAAGGTGTTTCTTCGCCACTGGAACGCAGAAAGGGATCCAAATCTAAGTTTTAATCTTGAAACGAGAAACAAGTTAAAACGAAATACACCTATTTAAAAAATATATAGTACATAACAACGCCTATTCGTCTCATCTATGTACTGTGAGGGGTATCTTTTTGTGAAGTACCTACAACGCTTCACGTCACATTCTTACGTTTGAACCGGAATGAAAACAAGACCGTACTGGAAGAAAATACAGTTGTCAATCTTTGTTAAGTGTGCATTGAATTCTTTATAAATAAACAATAATAATTACCGAAATACAGTCCTAGCAGTATATAATATTTATTATTTTATATATTTGAGCCTAGAGTTTAAAATGCGGAATATATTTTAATATATTATATTAATTCAACGTACCCGATGAGATATGTACGCAAAAAGATTGAGATTAGAACGAAATGGACCTCCAATTTGATACTATAAATTTTTAATGGGTATAACATTTTCAGAATATTTCATTAATTATTATTAATAGATTTTTCATAAACACTTGCATGATTTAAATATTCAGACCCAATACATAAGTAACATGTTATATTTAAGCCATATATGATAGTTACGATTTATTATAGAATAAAACAAGCCAACTTGGGTTGGCGCTTCCTTTTAGGATTCCATAGTCTGATGAAGAACTTTTATAGTTGGTCTATGTCCGTCCGTCTGTCCAAATGTTGGTGTCGAACTCTAACTTAAATAATTAGACACTTATTTATTAACTAGAACTAAAAGGCTGAAATTTCAGGTGTTTAAGTTTTAAGGAAAATAAATGTTTTATATATCCGTTTCAAGTAGGGTTGCGTAGTTATTTTAAAATGAAATGAGGTTTCTTTAATATAAAAAAGAATAGGTTTTGTACGCAAAATATCAATTCTAAAATGGTTTTATTGCGTGAGTTACGTATCCCCCCAATTTAACTCTCGACCGTGTCGAAAAATAAAAAAAAATAAATTATAATAATAGCATGTAATATGAACTTACTACTAGAAATACTATCTATACGGTAAACTGATTTTCATTCTCACTTATGATTTTTATTTACGATAAGTTTTTGATATTGAAATGAATACGAAACGCTACACCGATTCCCATTTTCACTACTGCCTTTGCATCTATCCTCGTTCTTGTTTCCACCGATATTGGGATCGGGATAGTCTGGGGTCACTCAATTAACAAGTGTGAGCAAAGTTGCTTTAATTGAAGCTCTAATAGTAATAATTCATGAGTTTCGAATAAGCGTGAAATGTAGCACGACCCAACTTAGAAGTTACATCTATTTCACGAAGTTCTTAATTTAACTTTAACTTAATGTAACCCCATGCAATCAATCATGCACAAGAAAAACCACGGTGAATTTAATCATTTGAGGTAAAACGTTCTTCGCCTCCATGGTATATCTTGCATATTGTAAAGAGAGGAATTTTATAATCTCTCTTGTATTATCTTGTATAGCCTTTCTCCATTAATTATTTTATTCAGGATCGCAGCTTTTTGAGCTGAAATAAAAGAATGCTGAAAGGAAAAGATTTTGTATATTTTGTAATCACACCTACTTATTACAATACTTTAATAAAAGCCTATGTTCGCACGACACTTCTATTTTACGTTACGAACGCCTGCAGTCGTCTATATGCAATGAAATCCCACAATTCTCTATGTCAAAAGACTGAGCCTTCCAGGCTCGTGTTCCTAACACATACATAACTTGAATTTTTTCAAATTCAAATTATGTATTTTAAATCGAGCGCCTAGCTTGCAAGTAGCCAGCGCTACAATATTTTTTTATTTTTGTGGTGATAACCTAGATTAAATAGTGTGATAATTGTTGATTTTTTTTGGTATATACAGCGGCAGCCGCAGCGCGCTGAGGCGACGTTCGACATACGCCAGCGGACGGTTACGGGCGGGCCCGAACTGGTCGTTCGTGTTCGACCCGGCAGGCCGGCTGTGCTACTACTGGTCCATGGTTGTGTCGCTCGCCTTCCTCTACAACCTGTGGGTCATCGTATATAGGTTCGCCTTCCAGGAGATAAACAGTTAGTTGCCCATTTACTTAGATTTTTTTTGCCATATAGTTAAAATCACGCATGTTCAGTTAAGTGTTTTGAGGTTAACGAATCGTGGGGTCTGGCCGATAATAATATCACTATGGTTTTTTAAAGCGCCGATTCAAACAGTATTATCTTAAAAGATGTAGAGTCCCTTCCTGTTTCACGAATACAATTATACATTTCAAAAGATACTGTTTTCAAAATAAAATAATAAATAATTACATTCACTATAGCACTATTTATAGAAATATAGAAGTATTACTTTTAATTCAATGTAAAAGCACTAATAGATCTTCTCCTTTTATGACGATTGGACAGTAATTTACCCTATATCGTCTGGAAGTTCATCAATCGAGAAAGCTTTATAATTTGTAAGATTCTATATAAAGGCCATTCGATTCAAACGTTTCCGATTGAAATGACAACAGAGTTTGCCTTGTCGACATGAATGCCTACGAAAATAATAAGAACTCGGCTTTCTTCTAAATCATATTGCTTATATTTGAAAAATATTTGTGATCAATATCTAATCTTAGAAGAAAAAAATTGCGTGGTTTTCTTTAAAAATAAATATACATAAAGAAAATCTGTCTGACAATAATTGCTAAATTACGACCGCTAATTATTCTATACTAAAAATTGGCACGATCTATTGCCATAATAGAAATTCCGTAGCTGATATCTCCTGAATTTTTTTTAAGCGATTTTCAATTTTCATCTGGTATTCTCCAATTCAAGATCGCGTATTCAGGAGGCAGACTTTCTTATCAATGTGCCATTATTATCCATCCTTATTTATACATTAAAATATAGTAATATCTTTATTGTTTCAGATGAGACGCTGGTGGTGTGGTTTTGTTTGGACTATTTTTCGGACTTTTTGTACTTAGTGGACATACTGTTCCACTTCCGAACGGGCTACCTTGAAGACGGCGTACTGCAGACGGATGCGGCAAAGCTGCGCGCGCACTACATGAACTCCACCACCTTTTACATAGACTGCCTGTGCCTGTTGCCGCTCGACTTCCTCTACCTGTCGATCGGGTACAACTCGATCCTGCGTTCATTTCGCCTTGTCAAGATCTACAGATTCTGGGCGTTCATGGACCGCACCGAGCGGCACACCAACTATCCAAACCTGTTCAGATCGACCAGTCTCATACATTACTTACTTGTGATATTCCATTGGAACGGGTGCTTATACCATATAATTTATAAAAACAATGGTTTCGGTAGTAAAAACTGGGTGTACCACGACACCGAGACAGCGGATGTTGTGAAACAGTATCTTCAAAGTTACTATTGGTGCACGCTGGCGCTCACCACTATCGGTAAGTCACCCGATTTGTAATTAATATCGTTGTTTAGATAAGGCGGTCTCGTTTAACACTTTGAGAGAAGAGGGTCATTTTTGAGGAGGGTCCCTCGACGCGTAAGCTCGTTATCGAGTTCACGAGGTAAGCGGCACGTAGCCCACACGGTAAAATAATAACCCTTTAGTCCTATTCATTATGGCGCGGACCCTTCAAAACGTGTGTGGTCCCTTAATTTCCCTTTTAAGGAGAAGTATCGCTTACCTCGGATCGCGACTGTAATACGTCCCACGCCCTTCCCTGGTCTTAGTCGAAAATAATCTTATTTGCTACGTTCGGTCGGAATATTAATGTGTTTTCTGGGTCGAGTGTATTTTAATAAAGGAAACCAGTTACATAAGCCGATCTCGCAATTGACTTCGTTCGTAGACCGGAATCGTCACCGAATCGTATTCGCATGACGGTAATATTTACGGTACGAAATCGTACGATACGATCGTGATATCCAATATTCGAGTCTATTTGTGTGAATCGTAATTGTTTCCGACGGCGCAACACAATGGGGTCACAGCTTTAGTTACATACATCGATACGCTGGATGCGAAAACATCGTACGAAGTACTATCAAGTTTCGAACGCGATGTAATTAGGATCAAACATATATTCCGATTGGTTCGACTAGGCGACCTCGGCTGCTGCTTAATCTACCTTGGTCGACAGTATCTTGTGGTATTCACTATACCAGTGTTACATTACATTAGATCATTTTCATCATAAAACGTTTCTACATATATAAAAAAATAAAGAATTTAACAATTATTTTAAATGATGTTTTATATTAAAAAAAGACACATTGTACCAGCTAACTCATACAAGCGTATTAGTCAGATTATCTCCGTTACCTCATTGGTTAATAATTGTCTGTCCACGCGCCACATAACATGGCAGTTTTTATTTTACGTAACACATAATAATTCTACTGGTAGTAGTACCGAAAAGGAAAACATTTCAATCGGTAGGTTGAAAGGGATCGATTGTTTTTCTGTTGCGTTGCATTTCCTTAAAACAATACATAAATTAATTTAATTTACTTTTAGTACTTTAGTCGAGTAGTATTCAAAATGACTAAGCGGTCAAGTTAAGTATGTTTGTGAGAGATTGAATTGCGATTCTACAGTATACGACAAAAGTCTAATCTGGTACTGGGAAAATCCTGTAAAATTTATTAAATATTTTATATTAAAAAAATTTAAAAACACTCGACTTGTACTAAAAATCTCGACTTGCAATACCTCTCATTATTATTAATTGATAAAGAAAAGTATAATCATATAAGCGTGAGGTAAAAAATATATCCTTCGACATCCTAGTCCATATAAATTACTAGTTTTCGTCTTCGCCCGCAGGGACGTATATTATGTAAGGTTTATATAAGGATAAGTATGTTTCCAACACCCACTTTTTTCTTCTTCTCCATGTTATGAGTTCTACGCTTTGTTCATGTTTGACGGTTTAAGTCAAATTTCGAGTCTTGGTTGGTTTTGAATCCTATGGAAACTTTTGACAGATAAAAATCAATGAGATTTATAAAACCGGTAAAATGCGTATTGAATAATTTGTTTAATGAATTATGTGTGCAACGTCGTGGTGCCTTATTTTATTTTCCAGCGTACACTTTACCGCCATCCTTCTAAATGGATGGGATTTTGAAAATCGCTTCCTAGTTAATTTGCGAATACTTATACTATTATTTACATTCAAGGTGTATTGTTTTCGCTATGTCTTATTAATAATTAATTTTATGGGTGATAATTTGATATGCGACTTAAAAACAAAAGTTTCGACATTCCACATAAATTTTATGAAAATCAACAAAAAAAATGGTTTCATAATAATTTAGTTGGAAGTTTTTAGAATATAATTAAATTTAAAAAATGTAATACTTAAGATTAAATCAATAAACTTTTAGAATATAACTTTTTAAATAATTTTAACCGTACTGAATGGTTATATTACTTTAAAACGAGGCGTAGCACCTATTACAAAGGACAATGCCTATTGTACCGTAATATGTAATTGGCCGAAGTTATTATTACTACGTGATTAAAAGTTGCGTAAACATGCGTCATTGAAAAGTTCGTCTTTTTGAAAATTATAAGTTAAAAATGACATTTTCAAAAAAGTGACGTTCGTAAGATATTGTGCATTAAAACATATACATGTGCACCATATTTATATGTTTTATATACTACATAATAGTAATAATAATATGGTAATAAATAAATAGTTACAATCGTATTTTTTATTTCACGTCATAGATATTTTTTTCGAAATAATGCAGGTTACTAGTCTGAAAGCTCATAATTTTTGTCAATAATGAATAAATAAGGTTTATTCAAGGAAGCTTTAGTGATAGAGCCATCTGTTGTAAAGATTAATAACTAGTTATCATATCACCATCTTGAGTAAAGTATAGGTAATTATTAGATTTCAGAATATTCTTCTGCGTTTCTTGAATCCTTCATCTTTTTTTGATCTACTCCATCGCAATTTCACTACTTTTTTCATGGTTTATCAGACGCCGTTGAATAAAAAACCACGAATCGAAATTAAATTTATTTTCGCTTAACTTTATTTTTGAAATATTGATATTTATGTGAGTCAATCAAAATTGATTGAAACAATAAACAAAGCCCAGTGGCATTGTTCTGTATTTGCTACGCGTAGTAGCTTTAAAATGCTACGCCGTAGACGTACCGTAACAAGGCGAGCATCGGCAAGATTTGCGAAACGATCACTCTGAACTGTGACATGAGATTCTAATATTTATTATACTGTACAACTCAGCACAACTGTTGAACTGATGTACAGTCTAATATATCTAACAATAAAAAAACATCGTGAAATGAAAATAGAGCAGATACAAAAATGTAACTTCTAAGGTGTGTCGTAAGAGTGATGAATAAAGAGTGATGAGATAAGATAAGATAAGATGAGAATATTTAACAATCACGTGAAGGTGACATAATTACATTCCCAAATTCACGATCATATTTTGTTAATAGCTGAACTCTATAAGCTTTCGTGGCTACCTACTTGTGACGTAAATATCATCTCTTATTATTATCTAATATTATGGTCGCACTGTACAATCTCAGATTTACTGAAACACTCTGAAGTTGAAGTTGATCTGTCATGGCAAAAATACACTTTAGTCAAAAGAAGTTCGGATGTCCGCCGGGAGACACACGCCCGAGGCCCCGAGGTCCGCACGAGTACACGACTGGACACAGTCCAATGAACACTGTGAAAGCATTGTGCCGCTATTTCACAGCTTTCATTGTACATTCGTATAAATGAGCAGCTTTAGTGAGCGTGAAACTCGTGTATGATGTTAAACTAAATGGCACAGAAGCTTCGAAGCTCCTCTTGATATGCACTTTTGTATTTACACTTTTGATTGCAAAGTAATAATTACATATATATAATATAATATAATATATATATAACAACGCGAGCGGAATCGGAATCGCGAGCATATGAATTGGGTTGCCTAAAGTTTTTGTAGCACTCATAAACTCTTGTCAAATGAGTACAGTATAAATAACAGGGACACATCTAATTATTTAAGCGTAAATCATTTTCTTGTTTATGGTTATTGTATACTATTACAATTTGCTAGGAATATTATCTAAATGAGGTAAAATTATTATAACCATTTACTATGACAGTCGAAGTTTAGTTGTTATTGAATTAAGATAGAGACGGCGTCGTCGTTATGGCAAGTTCGTCGTAAAGTTAGCAAGGAATCAAAGAGACGATTCTGATCCCGTCTAAATAATTGCTCAACACTCGACATGGGTTCAGTTAGTTAATAATTCATAGACAATTTGCAACTTCTGCCCGTGGCGTCTTTGGATTTTGTGTTGTGAATAATGCTTAAAATTATTTCGCTATGAGTTAAATAATTTAAACCATTCACTTCTGTTAAGCGATTAAATATGATAATAAAAAACATTCGTGCGTGTACTTATGTACTTACACGTAGGAAATTTACGTCTTTAGTGTCAAACTATCGACAAACGACATGAAACATCCTGAACAAAAGTTTAAGTAAATACAATTTAAAAGCACATAAAACAGTAATGATAATAATGATAAATAATTGAAACAAAACTTTACTTATATTCAACATTAAACAACATACATATACATCATCTTCCCATCTTTTTGTTTTGTCTGCCTCTTATTCTACAGCCGTCTCTTGGGTACCACTCTGTTATGCTTCTGGTCCATTTATTTTATTTACATCTTACCTATCCAGCGCCATTTGAGCTGTTTAATTGTGGTTTCTATATGTTATAGTTTCAATTTCTTCTTTATTACTTTTAGCTTTATTTTGTCTTTTAGTTTTATTCCAGTTATGTTTATGTATATACTTTATTCGCATACTTAGTAGTGGACCCAGCAAGCAAGAGAAACAGAAAAATGGAAATCTTTAGAAGAGGCCTATATCCAGGGGACAAGCTGAATTGGTTACCAAAATACTGTAATATGACATGTAATACAATTTCTGTAAATACAGCAATAATAGTTTATATTATTATTATTAATATACATATATTAATTTAAAAATATTTATAGTAAAATAAAATATTTACATTTAGGTACACTGTCTTCGGATGATCGTTATTATGACTTGAAGTGTTTATATAAATCAACGTCTTTCAACATGGCATAAGTCGTTGTATAACTGTTGTTGAATTGAATTTATATATTGTGTTACTGAAATGATCTGAAATGTTATGTTACACTCTTTCAATGAAAAGAATCATAATTCTGAGATGAATTCTCTAACAGTCATATAGATCGTTTGATATGAAGTCCACTCATCTGGGTGACATATCACTTTGCCCTCGCGCTCGTGACGCCGAAACGGCAGGAATACGTCTCTTGTTACCATGTACATTTGTCATGAGCGCTGCCTAAAGGCCCTTCTTTCAGTTCCTTTTATTATATTGGTTTTATTATTTTATTTTTATCATTTCTCTTTAATTTATTTATACATTTACCATATTTCATTTCTAATTTTAGATTATAGAATATGCGTAGAAAAATATATTTTGCTTTTCTGACATTTATACAGGGGCATCAGCTAGTATTTCATGTATTGATATTAGTACTACTTTTCAATAAATATCTCATACGTATAAGAATCAAAGAAATCATTATCTAAATGTAATGTACCCTTAAATTATTGAAATTACTTTGTAATTTGAAAATAGAGAATAGTTTATGGTTTTTAAGAAATATGAATAAATTGTTTTTAATTTTCTTAGTTATTAACTTAGTAGTTTTAATAAAAAATAGTTAAACTAAATAAAAAAAATGAATGAATAAATTAATATTGTTGTATTACTTTCAGGCATTTTTTACGAAACACAATTTTTACGACTCCAGGAAAGCAGAATATATTTTTTCTTATAACTCAGATTCTGTATAAAGACATCGTTGCTTGTTGACCAGAGATATGAACTAGACGTTTGTAAAGAATAAAATTTTATTTTTTTCTATATAAGAAAATAATTCACAGATGTCCCTAATCTAATACAAGTAGTTTTGCAAACCAGTTTTTCCGTATCGCGGATGTAAATGCGTCAGATGGGCGAGAGGGCGCTTGAAAAATTATCAGCAAAACAATATGGCCATTTGCAAGCTAAGAGCTCTCGTCAGCGAGGAGCCGGAACGAATGTCGTTAAAGAGGATGGCGACGTGGATTGCTTTGCCACCTTTTTATTATATATTCATAAAATCCGCGTAAACTTCGCATAGGTTAATGTCGTATTTTACTACACAGTTTCTATTTAGTGTGATGTTTGGAAGCAAGGATAAAAATTTAGAGATTAATCTTATTACGTATGTATAATATGTATACAATATATATATATATATATATATTTATCCAATACATAATATTCTCGTGTCACAGGGTTGGTTGCCATCACACGGCTTAACCGATTTTAATGCAATTTTATATGTTCATTTGGTAGATCTGAGAATAGGTTTTTATCTATTTTTATACCCCTGAGTGATAACGATGGTCCACCCCAAAATTTTTCTTTTATTTTATGAGAATTTTTTTTATTTCTTATTTTTTTATAATGTGACATTAAAAAATACATACACTCCTGAATTTTTACCCTTCCACTACTAACCCTTATTTTTTTTAATAGCAATATTAGTAATTTAATAATTTTCTACTCTCGGCGGTCGATAACTGATCAGTTCTCATTCGATCAGTTCTCCCGCCAGGTGTCTAATGGTGTCACTCTCATTTCGTAAATAACACAGAGTGGGGATGAGAACGAAGCCGGTTTCCTGTCTTTCCACACAATAAGCTTTCTCTCACTCCCTATACTGTTTTCAGAGATGCGCCAATTCACTTTAAACGTCTTCAATTTCCAATTAGATTGGCGTTTGCAATTACTATCAATAAATCTCAAGGCCAAACGATGTCTATTTGGTGCTTAGCACACCACATCATGCTTTTCACACGGGCAATTATACGTGGCATGATCCTGAGTGGGCAAAACATCCACTTTGTTTGTGTTAGCTCAAAATGGTATAAGAAAAAATATTGCACATTCAATTGCGTTAAGGGATTGATAATGTAATTAGTGAAAATATCATAATTATCGACAAAGAATAAATTGTAATAAATAAAATATAAATGTTTAGTATTTTGTTATTTTTATATTCCGTCATCGTTGACAGCGCTCCATGTCTTTTCCACTCATATACCACATTCTCACACACTTAAAATTTATTTTTGTTTGTTTTCTATTGAAATAATCTCTAGAAATAATTTATATGGCAAAACAACGTTTGCCGGGTCAGCTAGTATCTATATATATATATATTAACATTTATTCCAATGATTTGATGGTTATAATTGAATAACTGGACATGATCTAACAAGGAATAACCATTATAATTATCTAATTAAGTTTCGTCTATTAAAGCGACCTATCTACATGAAAGTTCTTTTTACGTATCTACTTTTTGCTCGTCATATTATTGTCATAGGTGAATGCCTATGTCCATCTGTCTGGCTGACTATGTCTGTCTGAAAATCTGTTGTGGTTAGAATGTTTTTGTATGGATATCACGTTATGAAAATGTTAATTTTATTAAATTCTTTATTTGTTATTCTAAATCGGCGATTAACAGACAAGAGACTGAGTAGACTTCATAGAAGAATACGTGTAGAGTTCTTTAAAGACAAATCAATTATTATACGGTTAAAAACCAAAACATAAGATACTGACTGACTGTCATATCAACGCACAGCCCAAACTGCTTAGTCTTGAAGCTTGAAATTCGAAATTCACGTTCCTTGATCAGTTTATGCCAAACTTCTAGTTCATTCTGAAACGAGTCAACTTCTCACGTAGAGCGAACGAGAAGTTCGGCGCGAGCTGTACAACGTACAGGCAAGCACCAAGAAGTCATTCTTTATTATTTAAATTCAAATGGGCTGGATAGGTTTATATTATAGTTTGTATCGAGAAAATCTTAATAAAGCGTGTACGAACTTGAGATTTTGCACAGGGATTACCTGGTCTGAAGAGGTTATAGTAATTTTATTTAAGCATGATGTAAACAAGACATAGAAGAAGGAATAATTAAGGCAGACACTAGAACACAAATCACGCTTACGCTGTCTTACCGGAATCATACTTAATTGAAGTTTAGATGACCAACCAAAGCAACCGCGCTTGTTAAAAGTCTGGTTTCAATATAAATTTTAATAAGAAAAATAATCGAATACGAGGTTGATAACTCTGAAGCTCTATTTCTCCATCCCGCGACTCACTGTCTCTGTACGTGTTGTCTCCGCGCCCAGCCTTCGCCGCATACCTTGCCCCGCATTTGCGATTTACGACAATCTAATAATTCATATGAATAGCGCTCCTTCTTGAAGAAAGCGTGTCTCAAAATCCGAACTCTAACACAAATTAAGCTTTTTTGATACCTTGGGAAAATTCTTTACTGTACGAATAATTAAAAACGTGTTTTATGTATCGATTTTTTAATTCAATCTTCGACGAGATGAAATGCAGTGTTTTTTTTGGTATATCAACACAGCCTGATCCGCTGTAACTTGAAATCTGTGATCTGTAAACTTGAAATTTCACATAGGGATTCCTTATAACGCAGGTATTTAATAATTTTTTTTTTTCGAAATGAGTGTTAAAAGCTTTTCATTCATAGGTACTTAATATTGTCTCAGAGTCGTCATTACCAACACACGCAACCTAACTAACCTATTTTATGATAACTTGTGTATTCATAATAATGACACAATAACTTCATTATTATAACCTATAACCACGCAGATAAAGTCACGGGCGGACGCTTGTTTCTCATACATGGAACATGGGGTTGAAATTTATGCTTTTTTTATTTTATTTTCGAGTAATATGTCTTTGGATTTTCTTTGCTAATAAAACTGAGATTTTAGACATTACCATTTACTCTGATGCTTAGTTTGAGATATGTATATTATGACTTAGAAATGTTATACAATACAAGAAAATTTTTGTATAATAATAGTGATTGTGCTTAGAAAGCTCAATTTGTAAAGATAATTCAAAGTGAAGTGTTTTTCCGGAATAACTTTAAGCATAAATGAAAATATATTGTTTTGTGGTATGACTTGGAAACTTAATTTCTAAATATTCCGATACAAGACAAGTACGCAATTTTTTGTAGCTCTATGTTTGTATTATTTTTATTTGTGAATAAAGATATTTATTGCAATGGTCTTAATTTTTTTTTTCTTGCAATTCGTTTCTTGTTCACGAACTTGAGATGTACATCTGTGACTTGTCATAAAAAGTAAGGAGCACGTGATGTACCGCCGCGAGCAACGCGCCTTCCACTTTAGCGTTTCCCCTTTGAAGTGTGTCTTGTTTTATGTCTAGTGGCGAAGACTATCATGAGTTCTACGACTTCAGTTTATCACAAACAGTTGTTTAATCTTCACGTGGAATATAATTTATTTGTACTAATAATATGAAAAGCTCTGCACTACTTTATTCGCGATTCAAGACAGAGTAAATGTGAAATAATACAAACCAATATATTATTTTCGATTAGATTGAAATATTATTAATATCTGTGTCGTGTTAGCCCGAACCACAGCGAACCTGTTTCAAATCTATAAGGCCGTGTGGTCGTGGTTCGAATCCGGGCGTGTACCAAGGAGTTTTTTCTGACTTAAGTGCATTAACTGTCACTGACTCCGTACCTCGGTGAGCACTTTAAGCAGTTAGTCCCGGTCGCTGTCAATAGATGGCGATCGTTACAATCCGCAAACCCGCATTGGAGCTGCGTGGTGGATTTAAGCTCCATGTCCCTTCATCTTGACGGGAGGTCTAAGCCCCTGCAGTGGGATATAAAAAGGGCTGATTGAATGGAAATTATTTATATCTGTAGTTTTATGCTTCACATAGGTCGTGCGTTAACTACACCGATGTTCAGAGATACTAGATTGCTCCACTTTATTTATTTGCACCATCATCACTGTTTTAGTGGTGGTGAGAGGGGGGGGGGAGGTGAAGTTCGTAATAACAATTATTCAATTTATAAAATATTTTTCAGTGAATACGCATCTGTTAGATTTCTCCACGAGAGTGCATCTTATTTCGTCGTGAGAAGTTTTGTGACTACATAACGAGGTTGAGAAATACAACAAACAAATAGTCAAAAAGATTAGATTTGTTCGATCATTTCTTCCAAGACATTCAAATAAACATTAATCATGCAATTATATTGACTTCCCCTTCATTTAGTGGATTGAGAGTCGATGGGAATAAAAATTAATCCATCCTAACTTCCAGCACTGGTGACAGATTGGGTGTTAGCCGATGGGAACAATCCTTTATTTGATGGTAACTTATGCACCGCCTGCGTGGAGACAGGTAGTTTCTAGTAGCTGTTTAGATTTCTGTGGCATACCTATCCGTTTTCTGTACGGAGCAGGATGTTTCAAAAGTACGATCAGCTACGAATATCGACTACTTCCACCAGGAAATAAGAAGAGGTAAATAAAGTTTCGATGTGTGAACGAAAACTGGTATTTACACAACGTACATACGTTACGATTACCAACTATTTTATATTTGTACAACTCAGTCTAAGACGGCGAAACTCGTGGCGTGTGACGGAGTGACAAACGCCCGCCAACTCGAAGCAACTTTTCTATTACCACGCGTGGTAATAGAATACGCGAAGTAAAACTATTAAACTTATGTGATTCTACCTGTCATTCACTACGAAACGAAATTCTGCGTTTTCTGGAAGTTTGTTCCAATAAAGTAATTGCGTACACATTTTTGTTTACTTTTATCGACAGATTTGTTAACAGGTTTGTACGCGGATACTATCATCATCATCATCAGCCCATTTTACCCCACTGCAGGGGCTTAGGCCCCCCCAGGGTGAAGAGGGGGGTTCGGAGCTTAAATCCACCACGCTACTCCACTGCGGGTTGGGGATTGTAACGACCACCATCTATTGACAGCGTCCGGGACCGACAGCTTAACGTGCTCTCCGAGGCACGCGGATACTATAGTTGTTCATAAAGATACGGCGTTGTGACAATAAAATTCTGGGCAAAGAAAAATATCACATACGCCAAATATACACCTGTCGATGTTTTGAAATATTCGCTGTGACGTAAAATTTTGTGGGACATACGTGTATAATTCGTACTAGGATAGAAGATAATTATTCTAAAATTATATTTCATGTACAAATAAACGAAATGCTTGTTTAAAACAATGATAATTATCCGTATTATAATGCCTATCTAAGGTGGGTACAGAAGGAAGAGTAATGGGTGCAATCGCCCCCCCCCCCCCTTGTTACGAACGAAGCACTTTATTTTGGCCAATTTCAAACGAATCACAATTTGCTTAATTTTTTAGTTTAGAACAAATTTCTGAATGATAGGTAAATACACAAAAAAAAATTGTGACCCCTCTGGAACGAACTTCTGTATACGCTTGTGGTCAGTTCTAACAGTAACGTTTTCTGGACAGATATATCAATCATAACTGATATTATAAACGTGGAAGGGGGGTTTTTTGTTGTTTTCACGTCGCGTCGTAAAGATGGGCGGAATGATGTGATTTTTAACTTGGAGATAGTTGAAGGGACGGTGACTAACAATTTAATACTAAATTATTTTGTTATCGTAAGCAACTTAGTCGAGGAAACTGTTTAGTTTAGTTTTTATGTTTTACCACAATATTGGGGATAGTTTTTTTAAACTGCGAAATATAGAAAGAAAGAAAAGACGTTTATTTATTGCGCTATTTTATAAATTACTAATACGTTTACTAACTAATTTCAGACAATGCATGATTTCTTTGAATACGCCATTAAAATAAAACATTTGATATGTGAATATAGTTTAAAATAAAGAAAATAATTGGAAAATCCAATAAGTGCAGATTTCAAGCGCTCCCGCGATAACTAAAAGTTAGTGATGTTAAAATAGTAGACCTACTCGATGTTAACCACGAGACTGAAATATTATATCGTCCTCTATCGCCCAAGTTTAAACTATAAAACAGTCTAAAGGCTGGCAATATTTCAAAAGTTGTTGAAGTGAAATAAACAACGAAAATCTATTTTCTTTCATTTTCACCCTTTGAACTTCTAAATCGATTCGACCGATTGATCCTTCAACCGATGACACAACGCACCAAGGTCATATTATAAATAAAATAAACATTTATTCTATTTAAATGAAACAGTTCCAAATGTTCACAATTTTTCAGTTAACTATATTATTGTCAGCGAACTGGACAAATATAATAACTATCCATTCGTTTAAATATTGAATTCCAATTGCGGTTTGACTAACGGTCCATACAAATATAATAACACATTTATACAACTCTTTCGCAAAGGACAATGATATTCGCACGGCCGGTCGCGGGATTTCCGCGCAATTTATTACTTATCCAGAGGTCATCATTCCTTGCGCTTGCAAAGGGATCGACGCGACGTTCGCACACTTCATTGCGTTGTGTGAGACTTCTTAATTAAATTGAGAATTTCGGTCGATCGAGAGAGAATTAGACTAGGAATGCCAAGTGTTTACGATAAAATGAATATTAACGGAAACTTTATGAAATTCACTTTCGTTTATCATTAAAATAAGAAATACCTTTATGGGTATATATTAAAAAATAAATGTATTATTGTATTAGTTGTTTAGCATCCGCATGATACATGTTCTGCCTATTTTGAAACTAGATGGTCGTGTGTAAATATCCCAGGTATCATTATTATTATTAAATAGGTCATGCACAGACAACGCATGAATAGATATCCATACAGAGTCCAAACTCCCTAACAACGTACAAAATTTATATCTATTCTCATAGGGTTGCCACCTGTTACACGGTAAAAAAATAAGGGAGAAAAATAAAATAACGTGAGTACATAGTAAAATGTATATTTGAAAAAGTGATAATGATTAGTGAAATTTGACACATTCTAAAATTAGTTAAAAATGATTTGGTTAATCATTTATAACTAATTTTATACATTTATAACTATAACTAAATTAGCAAGTTTTTTGTTGTTTTTTTTCATGTTTTTTTTTTTATAATAACGTATACATGACAACAACGTCTAGGCCCCAAACTAAGCATGAGCTTGTGTTTTGGGTACCAAGCGAAGACACCACATACATATAGCAACCATGATCCGGTACCAGTATCGATATTCATCATATAAATACTGACCCGACCTGGGATTCGAACCCGGGACCTCCAGCTTCGCAGGCAGGGTCGCTACCCACTAGGCTAAGCGGTCGTCATGTTTTACTACTTTAACCGATATTATTTTATTTTCTTTTAAACACTGAAGTGGTAAAATCCATAATTGGTCAACAAAATCAATCGAAAAATTTCACAGGATTTTGTATATTCATGCGAGTATATCTCAAAGCTTATTAAACAAAAGTTTCATTTCAAAAACACTTCCAAAAAATACATACAGCAATATATTAGCAATGGAAGACTTGTTTATGTAACCGTTCATCGCAGACGTCTGGAAAATGCTATTAGCTTCTATATGGTGAGTTGTATAAGGCATAATACTTGGTTACTTTGAGAGTAGATGGCGCTGTATGGAATGTCCCAGATATTATCATTATTATACTCCTGATTGGCCTCATTAACTATGACTTCATTAACTATATGCCGCTTATTAATGCTCCTTTCTTTATAGTGAAAATTTTATTTTTAACTTTTTAGTTTATGTTTTGAAGTCGGTTTTTTTGTAAAATATATTTTATTTTTCGATTTTTGTTGTACGCATCTGTAACTTATTTGTATTTAGTATAAATGGGGCTTCTAAACGCGCTACTTAAATGAGACAGGGCCGCAATTACGCAACTTAAATTCAGTGTCTATTTTTTTTTTTTTTTATAAAATAATATTAACACACACAATCACAACAACGCCTAGGTCCCAAACTAAGCATTAGCTTGTATTTTGGGTACCAAGCGAAGACACCACATACATTTAACAGCCAAGACCCGGTGCCAGTATTAATCTTCATCATATAAATACTGACCCGACCTGGGATTCGAACCCGGGACCTCCAGCTTCGCAGGCAGAGTCGCTGCCCACTGTGCTAAGCGGTCGTCATTAATTTGACGCATCAGCATGTCTAGTAGGTAGTGGTATTCCTATGTAAAACTTTAATATTATTTAGGTATTACTTTTGGGCGAACTGAACATTTTGGCATATTGAATCGAATGAAGTAAGCCCAACACAGGGCAACTGCTGTAAATCCTTGAGGAATTCCCTCGACTGTCTATGGTCTCCATCATCAAACCTATAATAGCACTTATAACCCATATGGGTGCAAAGTTCTCATGAATATAAATTAATTAAGTCGAAACACTAGGTAATTGCTGTAAATAGTTAAGGAGTTCTCTCGATTGTCTTTCAGCTCCATCATTGGATCGACTCCCGACTTTCATTAAATAATAGTATTTTATAAATTACATAAAAAGTACTTAGAATACGATACCTTAAAATACGATTTTCAAAGGTTCCCCTCGATTTCTCTAGGATGCCATCATCAGATTCTGGCTTCCTTATCATGGTACCACTCTTGGGATATTTAATTTCCAACAAAAAAAAATCATCCAATTCGGTTCATAAACGACGAAGTTATCCCTGAACACACATAAATATATATATACGGCCGAATTGAGAAACCTCCTCTTTTTTTAAGTCGTTTAAAAAGAAATATGGCGTGAATTTATGCGCAAGCTACGAGTCGTTGGACAAGTATTTTTTTATTACCATGTATTTCATTTCAGCCCGGCTCCAAGTAAACTTTCTGTTCGTATTCCTTCTGTCAGCTGAAGCCTGTAAAGCATCACATTTTCATTTAAGTACCTACCCAAGAGGGTAAAAGCAATATTCAGTCGCTTTCAACAATTTGACTTAGTCTCTTTTAGCCATTCAATTGAATGTCGGCATTTGATGATATGTAGATTATTTAAATGAATTCGGAGTATTATAAACATGATGAAGTTAACTATTATGTATGACATTAACTTGTTATATGTATGTGGTGTATTCGCTTGGTACCCAAAACACAAGCTAATGCTTAGTTTGAGGCCTAGACGTTGTTGTGATGTACGTCATTATTATTATTATTATTATTATTATTATTATATATATTATTAACTATTTATTTACGATTTCCAAGAAAATAACAAAAATGTTAAAATTACGATTAGGAGAGACCTTTGTGTTTGAAAGAAAAAACGTATGCTGGATCAGTTTAATTTTTCATCACAAAAAGATAGAAACACAATTACGGAAAAAGATAGTAGAAGATAGAAGTCTCACAATTTAGAATAGAAAACGTACTTCATGTTGAATTCACAGTGATTTGCGTTCCAAATGCGTCCCGTGAGTGGTGTCCCTGAGGTCAGGTAAGCCTCTGGTTTTTTATATAAAAGGAATTGAAAAATAAAGCTACGCTCTCCGTGTCTTTGCGAATTAAGTTGGTTGGATACACTCCATGTGGTGTATAATAATAATAATAATAATAATAATAATAATAATAAGACATTTATTAGCTACAAAAACACATGTGCATCCTTAAATTAAAAAAAAATTTAAACATATAAAACAAAAAGTAATTGATACCACACTGCAGTTTATGTACAAAAAGGCTGGAGCTCAGCATTTTCCGACACACAAATAGTGTGGGCGCTGTTTTTCAGCAACAGCGTGACGCATGCATGCGCGCACATTACAGCAGTACATTACACGAAAAATAAATAAGCAGGCACAAGACATAAAAAGCAATAACCTTTAACATGAGAAAAATTAAAACAATAAGAATAGGTGCAATAAAATGATTTGCATACACTAATTTCCCCCACTCACGTTCCTTCCAAGGATGTTCCAAATGTAGTTGTTTATTTTGGATCCATATTTTGCATTTGTTTTTAAAAGATATCAATGTAGTGAGAGTTTTAATTGGAGGCGGAATATTATTCCAACATTTGGAAGCCGCGAACCGAAAACTTCCTCGGAAGGATGAGAGATAGAGACGAGGCAGCGCGAAAAGCCGCGTTCTAAGACTCATAACAATAGTAACATTTGTATCGTGGTATTAACGCTACATTTATATAGATACAGGTTGTTTCAATGAAAATTCCAGAAAAATATTTATCGTTGTAGATAACTGACATTTGTATCCCATGGCGGATACCAGTTCTTGGATAAAAGAGAATATAAAAAACGAATAAAACTGTTGTAAACATGATTATATTTGTTGTTGCCGCTCGGCCATACGGGATGACGCGACGCGCGTGGTTAGGTTATGTTAGGGAAATAAAATACTTTAAAGATACTCCAAGTCGGATGAACTTACGTTACATTTAAATCGAATTAAATCCAATCCACATATTCGACGCAACAAGCTGATATGACACTACGACAAGAAAAAAACATTACGGCTTATATGCTCTGCTACCCGTGCGAAGCCGAGGCGGATCGTATTAAATATAATTTAACAATTTCAATTATAAAATAGCCTGGACCGAATTTGGGGTGCATAACCTCCTTAGTAATGTTTGTTAATAAATTTTATAGTATATGAAAAATATTTCGCCTGGGTAAACAGTGAGGGATTCACAAGATAGATCGAGACCTTAGACTAAATAGATTACCTGTTAGATTTGATATACAAATCAAAATTTAAATTCCTAGTGTTTATAGTTAAAAAAAAAAATACGTAGAAAACCTTTTATGAACAAGCTTTAATTGTGAACGATTAAAGCTCAAAAATATGACTATCCAAATTATATGAAATATACATCGTATTTTGAAAATTCATAGCGTTACCTCAAATATAATTTTTCAAAGTCGTAGTATTTATTACTAATGACATACTACATAATATACATACATTACTTTTAATATATATATTATTATACTTTTGAGCTTAAAACCAAGATGATTATGTTTTAAATGTGAACTTTTGTTGAAATATTTCAACAAAAGTTTAATTTTCAAATAATTTTTACATACATTTTTTAGATCTTTTAATATGAGAATGTTTTTTTCAAACGGTTTTATTTAGTTTGACCCCGTATATTCGTTTACCCCGTATATTCCTTTCAAACTTTGCGAATGCTTTTTCAACTATTTCTACTAAACGGATCCTTATGAAACTTTGCACACACATTGAGCTCCCGTATATAACAATACAACGTTATGGTAATTTCTACTTGTTAACGAGCGTCTAGTGATGAAGTCAGGAAGTGCACGTTGAAACTCTTCAACGAATACTATAGTGACCCCTTCGTGTTTGGGCTTTTTTGGTTGGTTTTAAATAATCTCATACATTATGCTTGAAAACTAAAAAAAAAATAAAAAACAAAAACGAAAATAGAAAAACGTTTAATTGAAACAGTTTTATTTCAAATTCTCAACTGTACCAAGAACTATAAAATATTTAGGACACATACATGGATCTTCTCGAGATTTTGTTATCTGGAAATATATCTTGACGCCCGCTTAGCCTAGTGGGTAACGACCCTGCCTGCGAAGCTGGAGGTCCCGGGTTCGAATCCCAGGTCGGGTCAGTATTTATATGATGAATATTAATACTGGCACCGGGTCTTGGTTGTTATATGTATGTGGTGTCTTCGCTTGTGGTACCGAAAATACAGCTAATGCTTAGTTTGGGACCTAGACGTTGTTGTGATTGTGTGTGTTATTATTATTACTATTATTATTATATCGTGAAATACTAGCAGTTCTGTCTTCTCTTGATGTAAAGGGGCATTTTGTGTCGCTGTCACAGCAGAATTAGTAATAATGTGGGACTTTTAACAGATATAGAAATAATAAAAAAGTATAGAATAAATATAAAAATATAGAAATAGTGGACCATCAACCAATCTTGGCTGAATTCAGAATTCACCGAAAGGCTTTCCGGGTAGCTAGTCACCCCGCTTCTCTTGATCCTCGCATTGACATACTCAAAGTTATCATAACCTACCCATTTAGAAATAAACTTTTATCTAAGATTAAGCAAGCCGTTATGGTGTATATTGACATTCCCTGGTATTAGACTGAAATGCCCCATATAGAAAAAGAAATGGATTTTCACCAGCAAGCTGTGTGGATATTAACATGCAGTAGTGTATCCGAAGATATATGCAGTTTTACGGGCATTCAAGGTGACATATACATACAAATAAGTGAAGCTAAACAAATATAAATCTCTGGCATTGACACCTATAACAAAGTCTCACAATAGACTCACTTTCACTTCACTTGAAGTATGAAACCCTAAGAATATATACAGCAAAACATAACGGCATTTGAAATTCTAAGCACCGTAGTGTGTGTTAACATATGCCACGGTGCAAAAAGCCGTTTTATTAAATGACGGCCATCGGAGGCAGCGTTCTCGAGTACTTCTGGTATTAACGTTAAGTGGTATACATTTGTGCGTGGGATTTCAAGTGTCTGGGTTTCCAAGCAGGCGCCGCGCTGGTTACACTTTAAACCTTAAAAATATACCTATACAAAGTATTTTAATAAAAAAGAGTGAAATGATTATTCATATTTATATATAATAAAATGTATTATTACTTTTTAGCTTATTTATTATATTTTTTTATTATTAATAAAAAATATTTTTATTTATTTTTTAGCTTATGATACTGAAACATTAAAATTTAAAATTTCGATTTACCGCCGTGCGTGACTATGATGATAAATAGAACTTACATAATAATAATAATAACGTATACATGACAACAACGTCTAGGCCCCAAACTAAGTATTAGTTTGTATTTTGGATTCCAAGCGAAGACACCACATACATATAACAATCAAGACCGGCGGTACCATTATCAATATTCATCACAGAAAAACTGACCCGACCTAGGATTCGAACCCGGAACTTCCAGCTTCATAGGCAGGGTCACTACCCACTAGGCTATGCGATCATGAATGTAAAACTTACATAGAACAGTGTACACGTGTCCCGCACGACAGATGTTTAACCATCGAGATTTTATCCAGTCCCTCGCACACTGAGGGTTCCATTCCATACTACCGTACTATTAGAAAAAACACGTTTATTATATGTGGAAACCCTTTAATTTTATATAACTTTATTTTATTATTATTATTTATTGGTATAAGGACCAAAGTAATACATATTCCATAAATTTTAAAGTGTAAGCGATGATCTCACAATCATCAATCACAAAAAACGCAAAAAAAAAAACACGTTTATTGTATAGGGACCCCCTTTAATTTTTAATTTTATTTTTATTATTTGTTGTAATAGCACTCATAGTAGTACATACTTCGCGTATTGGGTATTGGGTTCGCGGTCGCGTTTGGGGTAGGCGAGCCGAGCACCCGTTTTCTTTGAAGTGGACCGCGTGTTTCATTAACTTCTTTTCTGCCACCGTCGGGGTCAAGAAGGGGCGAGTGGTGCCTGCTGGGGTGGAGTGTGCACGTACAGGGGTGCACGAAGCGGACGCCGGCCAGCGCCGGTCAAAAGTCGGAGCTGTTGCAGTTATAGGCTACCAGAGGGCGCTGCAGTAGTGTTTCTTCAATAAGTCTTTTTCATCAACATTGTCCTAAATTATTGGATATAAGCCGACTGATCTTTAAAAAGTAATAAATAAAAAAGGTAATTCAAAACCTACGACAATAATAATAGCGCAGTAAAAAATGTTGAAACAAGTTGTCTCTAGAGTTTAAGAGTCTTGTAGGAAATCCCACAATGTCCTGAAACGTCGCGTTCCTTTAGCGGTCCCGGTACAAAGGTGTAGTCTACGCAGGCGAAACCGCGAGCGAAAAGCTAGATTAGAAAGTGTATTATTAGCAATGTTGAGAGAGCTATTTGTATTCGATATAGAGTATCAGAGCGCGTCGTTGAATCAACGGCGCGGATATAATATCACAGGGAAGTGCAGCGAGCGCACCCTCTGTCGATAATCAAGTCAGTTATAGATAAGCTCGCTCAAAGGGAAATATTGTATTAGCCCCTCATTATTATATCTATTTTACTTTTATACACATACATCCAGGAACTAGATAAATAATTTTATACTGCAAAGATAACCCGTCGGTTTTACCACCTCGGGTCCTAACTTTAGAAATTCCGAATATACCTTATATATTTGGTAGACTTGACCGCTTTCTCCGGAATTCGGAAAGGGAACTAGGTCATCGGAGGCGTTTGCAGATGACTATTTAGACGTATATATTTTTATAACTTTAATTAATAAACAATTTAATTAAAAATAATATTAACATTCAGAGACATTGCGTTATAATACTTAATACGTGATTTGTTAAAAAATTTTAGCAAACAGAGATTTCATTTGTCATTGTCTATTCCTGTCGTCGTCGGAACTCGTTCCGACTTTTTTAGGGTAAATAATAGGCAAAGAATGTGCCCTGTCAGGTTTTAAATGTCGTTTTTCCGACCGCCGTTTTCCTACATGTAAGGGAGAGATGTAAAATTTGCCACACACTCCTAAACGGACTCTACGGTGATTTAATCGTTCTGCATTCATTAATATACAAAACAATAATAAATAAACCCGTGGGCGTACTTACGTTCGATATTTATTCTTACTTCGAAATTACTCTCTTAGTCTACCTTGAAAGTTATAAGAATCGGCTTTTAAAATCAGCATTAATATTGCGTTGCCTTTCAAGAAATTCGCGCTAATCCGCCTGGTACGTAATGGAGTTTTCTTGTATTAGGAAGAATCTTATTAGAACTGACATTGCTATCTGTATCGCGTAATTCTCACTGATTTCCTTCAACTTCGTTTCTAATTATAGAACGGGAATTTTCAAACAAATTCAGAAGTAACCGAATAATACAAAATTTCCATTCCATCAACGTTTTCTCATAATCACTGCTGACTACGTTATTATAGCAATTATACAGTTAAGGGCAATTCAAGCTATTCCTGTTACAGGGTTGAAAGATTATTATCAATAGATTTGACTCTATAATGCCGTAGGAAACAATTTCTAAGATAAATTGAATTTAAGCTTTTATCTATAATCTTCTTCTTCTATATTAATAAAATTGGAGTGTCTGTCTGTCTGTCTGTTCCGGATAATCTTCGAAACGGCTGAATCGATTCCAATGCAACTTTGCAGACGTACAGAAGGTATTACCGGGGATGACATAGGATACTTTTTGTATGTCTGTCTGTTCCGGCTAATCTCCGAAACGACTGAACCGATTTTAATGAAACTTTGCAGACGTACAGAGGGCATTACCAGGAGTGACATTAGCTACTTTTTGTCTGTCTGTCTGTTTCGGTTAATATCCGAAAAAAAAATTATTATTTATAGAAAATAGTTTTGATTCGATTGAGAATTCATTTATTCTTTAGGTTTTTCTCTAAACTATTAGTGAAGCCCTAGTATTTCGGGTTTTTTCAACATTTTAGGGAGATAAGGGATGGATGTAAGATTTTTGAATAATTTCTTTAATGGCCATTAAACTATGCGATTTAAAATCGTAAAAAATTTTTATATCTCGTTACAAGCACTTTAATTTGATATGTTACATGATGTCAATAGGTACATGATAAAAAAAATTAAGTTTAATTTTTCCAATAAAACAAAAACTATTTACTTATTATTATTTAAAGCCGACAGTTTTCGCCATTGTAAGCAAAATCAGAAAGACCTCTTGTAATTCACCCTACGAACGATATACCAATACAGAAATTGCCAACTCGTTCACTCCGATATGACACAAAGCATTATGGCGGAAAAGGCCTTGTGGGGTGGAATTCTTGTTTTATCTCGGTCTATTTATGTCAGCCAGCGACGACGACCTACTGCGAGTCGCCGCGCCGGCCGGCCGACATTCAAAGAGTTTTCAATTTTCCTACGTAACTTCTGCTTCCGTGGAATGTGAGGCCATGCGCGAGTCCATAATTGACCGTATAAATGAGACGCTTTTAAGTTGCCTCTTTAAGTACATTTATGCGTCGAAGCATATTTTTTTAATTACTCGTTTAATGCCGTCTTACCTGGTGAAGAATACCTTGACTGCATTCCTGGTAATTATTATCAGCTGTCGTAATTTAAAAATACCTTTTATAATTATGTTTATTTAAGAAAGGACTGAACGCACCAAAAACCCACAAGCTGAATTTTCGATATATGATGTTCTTTGTTTCGCACATTCCCACAGAACGGGATTTCGTTCACTACGAGTGACTGACATGTATATCCTTCTTGGAAATGAGAAAATTATACCTATAAAAACTGTACAAACCTATATAATGGTTATATATGTTTTGAAAATGATTGGCTAATAAAAAACATTGGCTATAACAATTTTTTTTTTATATGTAATATTAGTTATTTTTTATAAGTAGTTAATTTTAGTTTTTAATTAGATTTTAATTTTACAATAGATTTATTTCATTTATTTACTACTAGACAAAAATAATTAATTACAATCAATAATGTATGGCTTTCCAAACTGCTAAACTATCTACTAAAAAAAAAAAGTACAAAACTAGGTCATGTGAAGTAAAAACGTATGAAGTGCGAGCGGACTTCTATGCGTTTGCGCCGAAAAATGTTAATATAACAAAATATTTGTATTTTTATTTTCAAAACAAAAATTACCATTACAAGTGTATACCGTTTTCAAATTTAATTTATAATAATTATTCACATAAAACATTGACGTCAAAAATATTGTATTTTAGTATTTAAAAACAAAAAACTGTCAAAATATCGCATCTTATACAACAAAAGAGTAGGAATTTGAAAAGGTTCAACCAATTTCAAATACATTACTCTAATTGTATGAAAATTCAGGATTTAATCCATTCTTAAGGAGTTAACGAGCATTTCTATTCAAAAAATGTAATATGTAAATATAACTTAAATTATTAATTACAAAAATATGAGAAATTTTAACGTTAAAAAAATACGCAAATACTTTATAATAATAATTTATTATGCATTCACAAAAACGTCTAATTTAGTGTTCGTCTATTTACGTAGGCACGTCATTTAAAACCCGGTTGTTTTAAAACTATTTGCCAAAGAAAAATGAACTTTAATAACGCTGTTAATTAGTCCCATGAGGGCACACTTAGAACATTATATTTGTTCTGTGTTTACGAATCGCTTTATTTGTGTTAAAAAGATGAAGAACCGCGACCGAGGGCAAATGACAGGCCCTTCCACCCCAACATTAATGTGAAAACTTTTCACCAATCCTATAACTTTCTTGTTTCTCTAAAGTTTTGTTCTGCGCCGATTTATAATATTGATTTGCGTGCAATATTTCTTTTATTTTCATATTTTCGTATCGACTAATTTCCTATCGACTTATTTACTATTATTCACTAAGTCTATATACAAACAATTTTGACATTTTCGCGGGTTCGATTCCCGCCGGGACAAACATTTGTGTGCATGAACATGTCTGTTTGTTCCGTGTCTGGGTGTGAAATATCGATATATGTATATATTATAAGGCATACTTAACTATGTATATCAGTTGTTTGGTACCTATAATACAAGATATGCTTAGTTTGGGACTAGGTGGCGCTGTGTGGGATGTCCTAGGTATTATTATTTTTATTATTTAGGTTGGGGTAAAAGGACCTGTCTTTTTCCAATTCATATAAATATGCTTTTCATCCTTATAATAATTAAGTATTCGCATATAAATATAATAGATACCAGCATAGTCATACTTTGTCATCGAAACTTGTGTCTAAGTGACATGTGATGCCCGCTCTGCACATCGCTCGAGTTAACGCAAGCGCCAACGTATTTTAAAGGTCAAATTGGCTTGACTTGTCATTATGTGGTAGATGGAGCTTTATGGCTTGTCAAGCTTGTCTACAAGTTGCCTTAGTTGGGCTGGCTGGGCCAACGCATAGAGGAGCTGTAAGGTTGACTGAGATAATGTCGTTGGTTTCTAATTTGGTTATTCCCTAGTTATTTTCTGAGTTTTTACCCGCCTGTGCATTATGATTATGAATTATGGATACGGATAATTTGACGACCGCTTTGCCTAGTGTGTAGCGATCCTGCCTACAAAGCTGGAAGTCCCGGGTTCGAATCCCAGGTCGGCTCAGTATTTATATGATGAATATTAATACTGGTACCGGGTGTCGGTTGTTATACGTATGTGGTGTTTTGGCTTGGTACCCAAAACACAAGCTAATGCTTAGTTTAGGGCCTAGACGTTGTTGTGATGTATACATATTTTATGTTATGTTAATTTTAAGCTAAATTTGTTTTTTTGAAGATTATTTTGGTGTCTGTGGGGCCGTCGGTCATAGCGTATTTTCTCTGAATGTACTGAGCCTACTAAGTTGTTTGAATATAGCGTAAAGTCATTTTGAAGGCAGAGTAGAAAATAAAAAAGTTTCAAGTGCATCGTATGACATAATAAATGAAAGTATTCGTCAAGAGAAATACATAGTTGAAAAGATATTCAAGAAAGTGTACTAAAATTTCCCATTCACCCCTCTAAGTATCTCCGAAACAACTGGGCCTAAAATTATGCTAAACAACAAAATATAGGCCCTCGCTTATTTTTCACTGGAAAACCTAAACAATGCACCAATTCTCATTTTAAGGGTTTATTTTGGGGGTGAAATAGTAAATTAAAAAAATAGATCAAGTTCATCATAGGACATCATGAAAGAACTCTTTATGAGAAATGCAAATATATTCTAATATTACACGAAAATCAATTAGTTTATAGGAAAACCTAAACACTATATTTAAGTTTTCAAAATGTTAAATATAATTGGTCTGGTGGTTACTATGATTGCTTTTTAATAGAAAGGAGTCGAATTTAAATTGTAGCCTAAAGGACAATCCTTGAAATATCCCTGTAACGTCTAACAATCAAAGCTATCTATAAAAAAAATATTGGATTTAATCCTGATTATTATGTATGTTTTTGTACCTTAAAATCATTGCAAGCAAGAATAGTAATTAAAAAGTATTGAAATGTGAATAACGCGATGAAAACTATACCAAGATGACATTTTGGGTATGGCAGACCATATTTCTAAAATTAGTGCGAGCTGAATACAAGTTCTTAAGCAACTTATTTATAATTTTCTTTTGTTATATTAAAATGTTTTCAATAGTTAATTTCGATGAATTATATGACTAATTTACAAGGAAGCATGTATTACTTGTTTTTTTCTAAGCTGATAAATAAATTATATTTTGGGATTGAATGATTGACATTTGATATTCGTTGTGATTGAAATTGGGCCGGATGAGCGAAACGTAACCGTACTGTGGTTATTTGTGGTTTATACCTAAATATTCTCAGATATGTAAAATAAAATGAAAAAAAAAAAAACATTTAACTCTGTGAGTACAAAATTATTAATTTACTATAAACTAATAAAATGACGCTTATTTTAATAATAATGGTAGACTTCGCATAGGTATCTTTAGTCAGAAATGAATATATTTTTATAAATAATTTTTGGCAATTACCAATCATTTTGTTGCCTATATTTAAATTCTCAAAATTTTTACCACTAAATAATTTTGTGATTGATTAGCAGATTAATATATTAGTAACATATTATAATATTCACTCTAATTTCAGGGAATATCGCCATACAAATCTAGGATTGTCTTTTAAGTCATATTCAAAAAGAAAACATAGTAGGTTGCAATGATTTATATAGTATGGAACCCTCTCCACGTGAGTCCGACTAGCACTCGAACGGTTTTTTTTACCCCCCTCCCCATCTCCTCCCATATTACATCACGGCTGATTCTATTGTTTTGTTATTTTTGTACAGTTGCTCAATATTATTGTAGTAAAATATATTTTTTTAATGCACTCGAATCCTCTCACTATAGCAAAACAACAGTGCTATTATTGCTTGTCATACACATCTAGTTGTCTTCGCATGACAGATTGAGGTTAAACTGAAAATGAATTGTTATTTAGCTCGCGTCGTACTACACGAATCACTATGATGTTGTTTAATGTAGACTTAGACGGCATATAATTTAAAGAATAAAAGCTCATGTAATGGCATGGACCTTGAGTCTATGGCAGTTAAAGTTATTAAAAAAAAAATCATTACGATCTAAAATGTGAGTAAAATGACAGACTGGGTGATTAGCTTACATATTATTTTGACGACCGCTTAGCCTAGTAGGTAGCGACCCTACCTACGAAGCTGGAGGTCCCGGGTTCGAATTCCAGGTCGGGTCAGTATTTATATGATGAATATTGATACTGGTACCGGGTATTGGTTGTTATGTGTATGTGGTGTCTTCGCTTGGTACCCAAAACACAAGCTAATGCTTAGTTTGGGACCTATAGACGTTGTTGTAATGTATACGTTATTATTATTATATGTAAATTAATTTCAGGATCGTTGTTTTCTTTTTCAGTACGAATTTTACATGTGGTATTTGCTCTGCGGCGTATATTTTTTTGCTCGTGTTTTCGTTGCCACAACGCGCTATCTCTATGTTAACGTAGATTATATTGATGCTAAACGTATATATTACAACACAAAACATCAGTTAAAAGCTAAGTTTGTTTTTATTTGAGATTACAAATTAAATATTATTTCAGTTATTGTAAATTGTATTTATTTCATTTTATTTATTTAGTACAACAAACAATTTGTACCAGAAAACTTAAACTAACGGTAAGTATACAGTTTATAATAAATTGTACAGTCAACCACGCCATCCACGAATTAGTTTACATAAAAATTTATTAAGAGCTATAAACATATACAAATATGTAATAAAGAAATAAATGAAACACACTCAAACTGAAGAGAATTAAGAAAAAATAGAAACAAATAAAAAAAAATTCATGAATGTTGTATTTCTTTGAATGCATAGAAAACGAATTTAGTGACCGGTTTTAGAAACCATAGATATGCACAGAATATATAGATAGAGACAATCTCAAATATATATCCCGTTTATAATGTACGTACTTACAAAAAATTTCTTATTACTCAACGAAAGCCTGATACATTTTATTATGGTTGGTGTATTTTATTTATATCATAAATTGTATATTGTAGTCTCACGCTAATATAAAGGAAAGACAGAACGTCACGAAAAACAATATTTATTTTAAATATATTTTATAAACATGCAATAAAAACATAGTTTCGTATTTATAATTTCCACGTTTATCGTTTACATTCTTCATTTGACGACCGCTTAGCCTAGTGGGTAGCGACCACAGACCAGTCAACCTTTAGACCACGCTTTAATAAACGTCAGTACGAAAACAAAATCGCCAAAAAGTGTCGGGGTGCGGGGAGAGGTCGGCTAAATTTCATTGGCTCGTTCAAAGTTGACAATTTAATGACTTCCAACGTGCTTCCAACTGACGGCTCACTAGTGACGTAGTTATGTAGTGTCACTACATAGCCTTGGCGAATGCTACTCCCTGTCAAAGCGTGGTCTATAAGGTTGACTTGTCTGTGGTAGCGACCCTGCCTGCGAAGCTGGAGGTCCCGGGTTCGAATCCCAGGTCGGGTCAGTATTTATATGATGAATATCGATACTGGTACCGGGTCATGGTTGTTATATGTATGTGGTGTCTTCGCTTGATGCCCAAAACACAAGCTAATGCTTAGTTTGGGGCCTAGACGTTGTTGTCATGTATACGTTGTTTTCATGTATACGTTATTTCACTGGCTAATTTCATTGAAAAATATGCCACGTGTGTATACTTTTCCGCTCTTTTTGAAAATAATTATCCTGTGTATTACAACTAAACAATCGAGATAGAATCGCAACACATAAAAAAATTACAGTTACAATAATATATTGGACATCCCACACAACGCCATCTAGTCCCACAGTAAGCAAGTATTATGCTTGTGTTATGGGTTACTAGACAACTAATATACATACTTAAATATTCTTTATAATGTATACATATATAAACATTTTAGTTATGAATTAGATGTAAATTAATTAGTTAGTCTTGTATTGTGTCCCCAAATAAACAAAAGTATTTTACTCTCTCCGACTCATCTATCTCCACGTCGAAATCACGTCTTTTTGTTGCTTCGTTTCGACATTCAAAAATTGATTTAGTATCCTATGAGAATTTATTTATTCAATCAGAATTTAAATCAGTAGTATATCCTAATTTGCGTTTTTTCAATTATCGTTGTGCAAAAAATCACGTCGTTTCGATGCTCCGTTACGACGTGAAGACAGGACGATTTTATTTATCCATCCGAAACTTCGACTTGTATAAACCGCAGCTTGTTACTCTCCGTCCGTTCAACTCACCTCTATTCTTTGCTTCGTCATAACGTGAGAAAAAATTTATATTCGCATTTGTGATGAAAAATATTTATGTATGTATATCAGTGATCTAGTACCCATAATACCAGCTCTGTCTATTTTGAGACTAGGAGGCCGTGTGTCAGATGTCCTAGGTATTGTTATTATTGTTATTATTATTATTATTATTATTATTATTATTATTATTACTATTATATTTATATAATATATAATTTTTCTTTTTTTTTAAATATTTCCCTCGCGAGTGGTATGAACTATGGCTGCGCTATGGTTTCAATAATGGTGTGCTGGATAAATCCTACGTTACTATCTATTGTTTTATAAAAGTCTTTTGTCATCTGAAACTATTATCTCTTGAACAATAAGAACGTGGAAAATACGAAGTTGGCCGCCTAGTAGTGCGGTCTAGCTGCCTCTGGCTCTGGCGCTCAACCAATTACAACTTCGACGACGTCTTTTAGCAAAAACCCGATACACATTGGATGTTTGTATGCCCTTACTTACGTAGTATGTGTATTGGAAATTGAGACCGAGCTCTGTCTGCGCGCACAACATTGCAATATGCATATTGATACGGCCCCAATTTTGTATGACACAGCCCACGAGAAGTTACTTAAGGCCCTGCTCTCGCAAAAATTAGAAGGAGAAATGCTAAAGGCAATACCCATAGAAACAGAAAGAAACTATTATGAAATATTAGTCGCTTGCTCTTATGCATTTAAAATAGGGTTATTTGTAATAAATATTTATTAATTTGGAGTTCAAGCAATAAATGAAATTATCGATTACTAGGTAATTTTATTACGCATCTTATAAAACCATATTTTTACTCAAAATAAATATTATGAAGAGATATTATATTTTAAATAATAATATAAATCATTTTCATATGCAATTTTCATCGATATTTAAATAATTTTTTCTTAATTTTGGGGTTTAATCGTGGCTTTTTCACGATCTAAAACACATTTTTTTTTATAACTGTAATATTGCAAACAAAAATTTAAAAACGTTTGAAGGCGATGCTTAAATTGAGACAAAATCCAGAGCTGGCTGGATCTTAATGTGTTTATTTCACTTTGCAACCATTTACAAAGATATAACTCCAACTCGATGTTAAATCATAGGTCACGTCGACATTTGACAATGTATTTATTTCTTGTCGGATTTTGTCGCTACATTTCGTTATGATCATTCACTTCGTCAACAAATTCGTCGACTTTTGGAATATTTAATTTCGAAATGTCGCTATAGGCTCACGAATTCGAAGGTTCGTACGTTCTAGTGTACAGAAATATCCCGTAAAATTAAATTAGACATTTTAAAACAAGCTTTCTGGAACCGAACTAGTGATGGAAATGTGTTGATAATAAAGAAAATTTGAATAAAAGTATTCAGTACAGAAAAGAACTAAGAATTTACAAACAAATGTTTATGTTTTTGCTAGCGAGTATCGACACTAGAAACCAATCGAAACTCATAGTACGTTACATGAGTGCGGGAGTGATAAAAAAACGTAACTACTAAAAGTGCGTAGTTTCAACGAACCACTTTTGCTACATACGCCACGTCCACTTGCTGACCGAATGCCTTAGGAATGAGGTGTTAACTCATAGCTGCGTTAGGTACAGATGGTTGTGCCAAATGTACTGAGTGGATTCCTTGAGCTTTCCGTTCCGAAGCCATGATGCTGTAAAATTTTATTGCCCGATAAATAGGGTAGTAAACCGGTATTGAAAGTATTGTACTTCTCAGGAATGTAATTAAAATACATAGATATCATATACGCATGGGAGCAGCGTGTTGGTTTGAGTTCCAAGCCCCATCATCCCGAGGGGAGGTCTAAGCCCCTGCAGTGGGGTATTAATGAGCTGATGGAATGGAAATAAAATACGATAGAAAAATCAATATACGTTGAAAATTATAGGACTTACAAGTTTTTCATTTCCATTTTTACAACAAAAAGTTCTACACGTATTTTTAATGGTGTTCAGGAGTAACGTCAAAATTTTGTGTTATCCTCTCTGTCTTATAAGAAATTTGACACTCATAACTTCCAGTCAGTTTTTGTTTAAAAATATATTTCGGCTTTCGTATTTATAATTAAAGGCATTAATTAAAATCAATAAAAAATATATTAACTTATCGTGAGAGCGGAATTTTAGTTCATGTAAAGGCAACCTTTAAAGCCGAAATGATGCGTAAATCGCCCATCGAAATAGTTATCTAACCTACACTTGCTTTCCGTCCACGGATTTGCCCGTGTGGTCTACACTTTTGTACAGGAACCGCTAAAAGGACGTTCCAGGACATTGTGGAACTTCTTAGTAAATTCTGAAACTTTCTTGATAAACTGAACATTCTTAATGATGCTGTCACAGAATTAGCTCTTATTGTAGTACAGTTTTAGACTTAACTGTAAGTCCCTCAAATATAATGGTTACCTAAAAATGTAGTCTATTCCAAGCCTACCATGCACTCTTTTTATAAAAAAAAAATAATTAATTCAGATTTAATTACACAAAAACAATAATTTCAGACAGTTGACATATCAGAACATGTTCATTTTGGGTACAGTTACTGATACGAACAAGCTATTTCATTTTATGAAAAAAAAAATTACCAGTGAATGCTTTTGGACGTAGTTTCTTAAGATTCATTACTGAAACAAGATATAATGTCATAAATAAAACTAAAAATATAACTTTTCATACAAATACAAGAACCAATGTGGTATACGTCAAAACAGATTAATCCATCTGCTCACTGAGAATCTTGTACGCGAATAACGTGATATTTTGTGAATGGTTGTGGATGAAACTAAAAATTTACAAAAGTAATCATTTACTTTATACTTTAGTTTACAAATACAAAGTTTAGATACAAAGGAGACTAGGTCAGTTTTAAAAATGCATGCTATCTATCTACCTACAAAATTTCATCAAGATCGGATTATTAGAATGGCCGTAAAAACGTTACAAATAAACAGGCAAGTGTTTAAAACATTTCTTAATATTTTCATTAATATTCGTCAAATAGTTTATAAGTTGAATCCGAACAAACAAACGAACGAACGAACGAACAAACAAACAAACAAACAAACAAACAAACAAACAAACAAACAAACAAACAAACAAACTAACTAACTAACTGACTAACTAACAAACAAACAAAAAAACGTACATACATACAAATAATTGTGTGTTATATCATAACAGTACTTTTAGATAAAGTAATACAGGCCGCATGGAACAATAAACACATGATTCCGGAGTAATCACTTTATTAAATGGTGGGAGAATGGGCGAATCGGATGACGCCCGACGCGTTGTGCACGAGTACGAAAATGTGAAAAGTATTGTTTTCTGCAATACTTAAACACACGGCTCAGAGAAGCCAGCTAAAAATATTGTAGCGTAATGTGACTGGCCACTTAACGTACAGGCCATACGCATCATATATTAAAGTTCTAGGATATATTTTTAAAACGTTCTTAACGTAGATATAGACAGCCGGAATTGAGAGATATTCAAAAAACCATAAAGGTATATATACTAGCGTAAGAGAGGAACACAGTGTGCGAATGACATCCAGCTCTTTGCGGAAATCCTACATGCGAGAAAGAAATGCAAGAAAATCTGACATAAAACCTCTTTGAACACATTTAGTCTTCATTACTCACTTGTCAAAATAAGGTCCAGCTTTGTTTTCTATTTTGTGTTATAACCGTTTTGAATTCTACAAAAATTAATTCTTGTGATAAAAATGGTGTCGTGGTCAGTTTTTGATTGCACTGTAACATATGATAATAATCCAAATAAAGAGAGATTTCACATGTAAGTACTGCCAATAACATACTGTAATCTTAATGCTTATTTTTATAAAAAGCGATCCTAAATTTACTTGGTTATACATCAGTAGTATACGGTAAATACTTTATTTTGTAAATAATTTGTTATTTTAAACAATTATGTGTACGATACAAAAATATTGTGTAAAATTACAATCAAACAATTAAGCATAGGGATTGCACAAAATCTATCGATATGTCGATATTTTCAAATATAAATATTTTGTAAATTTGATATTACCTAATTGCACCTGTTCCACTGGAATAATGTCGTTAACTGTTTTTAAACATATTGTAAGGTTTATTTAGCCTGGCAGCACATTGTAAGAGAAAGTATGACATCTATACATATATACTACACATAGGGTATATATGTAAATACAAGACTTTTTCAAATGAAAATATAAGATGTAAACACAATTAATTTTAATCGTTATTTATTTATGATTTAAAATCTGATGCTCTATTTAATTTTAATCGTTATTTATTTATGATTTAAAGTCTGACGTTCTATCTGTTCTCTGATTATGAACGTCGTAAATAATTTAACTTTGAATGACAAAACTACTGTATACAATAGTTTAACCTCATTTTCCTCCAAGAAACTGCGGTGTTAAAAAATGCTTCCTGATAATTCATAATTTCATAATGACTATTTCATAATATCCAGGTTTCCTGTAAACACGGTTAGCATAGAACAATGGAAAAAATGTTAAATAGAACAGGTGGGACTCCTCGAAAACATTCTTTGGTTTGCAGTAGACATTTTACGTATAACTGTTTTGTCTAACTAAATCACCGACGACTTTTGAAGAAAGGATCTATACCTACTGAATTTGTGCCGTTAGGGGTTTCTTTTTCTTCATATGTGCTTACTAAGTATATTAAGTAATATACTAATAATACTTAATATCTAAAGTCAGAGCATTTATGCCAACTGTAATTTCTGTACAGGTCAATCTGAAGACCAAGCGATCGGTGTCAGCGTACGTTTACCGAGATATATCACCAGGACCTTCAACTTTAGAGCCTAAACCTTTATTTCAGCACTAATATAAAATGGATTTGAAGAAAAAGTCCATCACAGTGAAAATATCAATTTCAGGCAAATTATCACTTTGTCTTTTACAAAAACTTGTTCCTTTATATTCAAATAAAACTTAATTACCTATTACATAAAGAAACAAAATATATTATAGACTAGTCCAAGGCATCCAAGGCATAATTTGTGGTGTAGTGAGACGACGCGACACTCAATCGAGTAGACAATGTGACGTCATGGGCAGTAAGAAGCCACCAGTCAAACCGCACGAAAATACATAATAATAATAATAATAATAATAATGTATACATCACAACAACGACTACGTCCCAAACTAAACGTTAGCTTGTGTTTTGGGTACCAAGCGAAGACACTACATACATATAACAACCAAGACCCGGTACCAGTATCGATATTCATCATATAAATACTGATCCGACCTAGGATTCGAACCCGGGACCTCCAGCTTCGTAGGCAGGGTCGCTACCCACTAGGCTAAGCGGTCGTCAAATTAATAAATATCAATAATTTATTTATCAGTCATTTATTGACGAATTTAAAAAAAACCTTCACTGTTTTATTAGTTTTGGTTTATCTTTCAATTCTATCGAGTTAAATTGTATATTTTGAACGTCATGAACTTCTCCATTGTAAATGTTTTTGTTTTGTACTTTCTCATTTTTTTGTTTACAAAGAGTTAAAATTTTGTTGTTATGCGTTGCAACGTGACGTATTGTCATTAAATATAAAAATCGTTTTTTTATATTGTTTTATTTATTACTTGGCTTGTATTCAACTAAATATTAAAATTTCCATAATGATGTTAACGCTTTCTTTACTTCTGCAAATTTTTTATTATCAACTGTTAACAAAAAAAAATATTTATTGGAGTAAAGGAAATGGCATTTGAATTGACTGATTGATGATTTGTCATTTTAAAAAACTAAAAGTTAGGAAAAGTAACTTAAAACAAAAATTATGTAGTATAGCAGATTCAAAATAATAAATAGGATTGCCGATTTCGACTTATGATAACGCGGTAATTTCAACGACACATTATCATGAAAGTACTACGTGCTATCGATAACATAAAAAACACCTATGCACATCACTAAAACTGGCTCAACCACATGTGAATTTTGCACACATACTCATTTCCGTTTCGGTCATGCGATGTTTAGATGTCAGTTGGTCTCCTACGCTAGTATATATATGTCTATGCAAAAAACCTATGTACGCGGAGTGAGCTAAGCCATATAAAAATGTTGTAATGTCAAATAATTGTTATAAAAGATACGTGGAAAACACAGTGAATTGATTGAATTTCTTACGCTCCCGTTAGGATTCCTTTACTGGTATGGGCGCCGGGTACGCGATTTAATTCTGCAATATAAAAAAACCTCTCGCACGCGAGTACGAAAAAATATATGCTAGAATCTTAATATATGATGAGTACGTCCTGTATGTTAAGTGACCAGTTACATACGCTGCAATATTAAATTAAATGTATTTGTTGGACATTATATACATACGGCCTCTAGTCAGTAATGTAATACAAGCTCGGTGCCACAACCTTTCAATTATTTAAATATCAGAGTTGCAGATAAGCGAAACGGCCGTTTCAGAACAATGGCCCTCTTCTTCATTAGTATAATAAAAACGCATTACAATTTCTTTTTCTGAATATTTTTTTTTTCGTTTATTGTCAGTCGGCAGCGAAATGGTGATTTTTTCGAGCAATAACGAGCGAAGGTCTCGTTTCGAGAGCGCATGTTATAATCTGGAACTGAACTTACGGAACAATGAGTGCTACGACCCAAAAAGCTCTTGGTGGTCGCGATATTGGTTGACGTAGTGCCGATGCTTTCGAATATTCGAAATAGGTCCTTTTTCTTAATTATTATAAAGAATATGTTTCAAATAGGTTTCTGGAGAATCGTTCTGTAGTAGATTATGTACAAACAATGCACTAGCGTTTGCTCTTGGCTTCACTTGCCTCTATAAGATTCGTATTTGGTTTTTAAACCCTGTAAATCAAAGATGTTATTACGAAGTCCCCTACCTAACACATAAAATGTAGGAACACTTGTTATAGATTGACCGATACCGCTGTACCGTGTCTTATGTGCACGACGATGAGGAAGGCAGCTCCGCTATGTCGGTCCGCCGACAACGCTTATCGGCGCGGTCCTGCGATTTTGATCAAACCATAGCTGTGAGATGTTTATATACAAGTTATACAACGATTATACAATCTTTTTATTGTAAGTATACAATGGATATGCAACCTTTATCTTCAAAATAAGTTCTACAAACAGTTCGTACTAACTTAAACTCTACATCTTTTCTACAGCTACATCTATACTAATATTATAAAGCTGAAGAGTTTGTTTGTTTGTTTGTTTGTTTGTTTGTTTGTTTGTTTGTTTGTTTGTTTGTTTGTTTGTTAGAACGCGCAAATCTCAGGAACTACCGGTTCGAATTGAAAAATTCTTTTTGTGTTGGATAGTCTATTTATTGAGGAAGGCTATATGCATAAAATAATAATATCTGTCTGTCTGTCCATTTGAGCAAATCGCCAAAACGGCTGAACTGATTTTGATGAAACTTCACAGATATGGAAAAGAAGTGGTCAAAAGTTACATACACTACTTTTTGTATGTCTGTATGTGCGTCCATCTGTCTATTGTCAAAACCGCTTAACCGATTTTAATGAAATTTCACAGGTATGAAAAGGAGGTGTTTAAAAGTGACATACGCTACTTTTTGTTCGTCTGTCTGTCTGTCTGTACGTCTATGTGTCTATTCGAACTAATCTCCAAAACGGCTGAACAGATTTAAATGAAACTTTGCAGACGTGAAAGAAGGTTGTCAAGAGTGACATCAGCTACTTTTTGTGGCTGTCTGTCGTTTGTCCTCACTGATCTATCAACGTAGATAAAGCTGAAACTACTAAGTCTAGGAAGCCAAAATTTGAAACAGTAATTTATTTTATAAAGTGAGTATTAATTTTTAAGAAAGAAATATTTGGAAATTTCAAATTTAAGGAGGGAGGGATGGAGGGGCTTTGTATGTGAGTCTTTGTTTTTTAAAGTTAGAAACATAAAAATTTTAACACGAATAAATAATGACGTGTTTCAGGGTTTTTGGATTTCCACATTTTAAGGGTGGGAAACGGGAGATGAAAAGTATGGTAGTATGGGTTTTCCTAAAGGAGTGGGGAGAATGAAGATTGAAAGTTTGAATGGGTGTACCTAATATTAGTTTCAGCAAAAAGTATGTATAAACCATTTCGAAAGTATATTATAATGACAAATGCCACACTTATGCCCTTATGCGTCTTCTTTAGGTTATGCTGTGATTGTATACAAATGTGTAGTTCTTAAATGTTTAAGTTAGTGTACTAAATGGGCTATAGATGTGACTCGTGGCGTATCTGCCACAAGGTTTTAACTCCTAAACAGTTAGTCGAATTAAGTAAGAATGAAGTTCTAACCGTGCATAGTTGAGAAGTCACTCTCAAACTTACTTAAAAATTAAACCTGTTGGCGAGCCGAGAAAATAGCGGTAAAATTAAGCAGTCCTGAATTTCTCCGAAAGAGTTCTGAAAATGAATTTTACTTTTTAGATATAAGTTCGCTGTGATAAGAAGAAGAAAGGACAAATACGCAATATTATTTAGCATGTACTTTCTTATCAGAATCAGAATAATTATTAAAAGTCAGCATATAGTTTTACAAATTATACGGACGAACTGAAATGAAATCTTTTATGTTGGAATAGATATTTAAAATTAATATATTATGGAACAACAAAATATAGAATTATTTATGTCATAATTAAAACTATTATAGTTTCCCCAGAACGACAATTTCGGCAAAGTTCAAAGGGATCGGAATTGCTTGTGTTATTCTGGATATAATGTAGTTATTGTACTTTTATTTATGAAATGTTGAAACCAATATGAACGTTTATTCAGCCTTCTGAAGTTCTATATAAATCTAGCAACAGAAATGTCTCAAAATTATGTCTCAATATATATTAAAAAACTGGTTAAGTGCATTTCGAGTCACGCACAACGTAGGATTCCGCAGCCATGCTAACAATTAAACTTCTCATAAACAAAAATTATGAATTTGTTCAGAGTACGTATTAACTTTGTCTGTAACTCGTAAAGTAGTTAACACTAGGTAGTGATTATAATTTCCGTAGTAAGTTTGTAGGATTATGTGATATTATTAAAAAAATATAATAGATTTTATAGTACAGTAATTCAAGAAATAGAGGGGGCGGATACGCAACAAAATACATTAGTAAACGGTGCCTGTTTTTTGAAAAACATAAAGAAATCTCGTTTTATTTTAAACACGGAAACACGGAAATAACATAATGGTTATCGCCATCACAAATTTTAATTTTAATTGCACCTTTATCGTGTAGGAAGGCATTACTCTAAAGAAAGTAGGAAAAGCACTAGAGGGACGCATTTTCACGTACGTAAGCGCTGACTCGTTCGATTCGTTCGTTCAGCGAAGAGCGTCAATTCCCAAGTCGAGTATTTTAACCCAAGGTTGTCGATATGTCTTCGTGGATTAGAATTGCTATCACTTTTATTATTGTATCAAAATGAATCTGTAAAAAACTATTTATTTGTTTGTTTGTATATTCTTCACATTGTAATGAAGCAACGAATGGCACGTCGAAGAGACGTAGAGTAACACAGCCTATTGTTCACTAGTCAAAAGTTTTCCTGGGATACAAAACTAACCAACATTCGAAATCTAACAGACTGATGAATTCATGTAAAGGCATCGGACATCATTAAAAAATTCGAGAAAATACTATTGCTGCCGGTTATGACTGTCTATTCCCTATACCTTGTCTCCAAAATTCTACCATATTCCCATTGCCCCTGCCTCTCCACTTCTCGTCTTTTTATAATTTTTTCCATTTTCCGCTTTTCTGTCTTCTCTTTTTCACCCCCTCTCTACTGTAGACATTTTCTCTGTAGAACCTTTGTCTATTACTTAATTTTTCCCCGACCACTTTTTTTTCGTTTTTTTTTTCCAAACATTTTCTAATAACCTTTTTACACTAGATTTAATTTTATCCACAAATATTGTTACTCTCTTTCCTGCACCCACTTGCATTCTGTTTCCGTTTCTTTGTGAACTATATAATCTGGTGTTCATCTATCTAGTCCCAGCGTCTAATTAATTTATTTCAATCGTACTTTATTTCCTTCCATTCCTTAAAACCCCATAGCTTTACTCCGTATGTCTTCACTCCTGCTACCAAATAATCGTAAAGCGTCATTCTCCTTTAAAAATCACCCTTGAATGTCCTTTCCCAGATTTTTCATACCTGTTTTAATACTCAATTTGCTTTTCTATATTGTTCTTTGACATATGCATCCTTTCCTCTGTTTCTTTTTATTACTCTATTTGAAATTGTGGAGTTCAAGATGTCTGTATGTGAACGACTACGTATGCATATTTGTATAGAGTAACTCCTATATATAACATATATATATAAACAACTTATACTTATAAAATAATAATAATATTATTATTATTATATCTTAATAATACGGATTATGTATAAATGGACAGATTTATAAACCGACGAACTTGTTCGACACCACATGGCCATTAAAATGTAACGCTTGGACGGTTATCGATTGTGCGATGTTACCGCCTGACCGGTCAAACGGTTACCTACGTTACATTAATTAACGTTACCAATTTACGACTCGTTATCGTTTGTGTACCAGAATAATTCCCAGTTCATCTTCTGAAATAGTCAATTCAGTTTAGGTATTCCTATAAAAGATAATTTTGTTTATTTAATTTATGGAAAGACATTTAGTATCGTATGTAGTAATATTTAAAAAAAAGTTTTAAAATGTAATGGTTTTATTTTTAGTTCAGTGTTTTTTCAAAAGCTGCTAAACTTTGTGATTCTTAATATTGTAATGTGTTTTTTTTTTGATTGCCTTAATAAAACTTTACTTATCCCCATGTATGTAGTAAGTGGTAAGAAGTTGGTACGTGTGGCATGCGTAGATTTACTACCACCCGCTATTCAACACGTATCCCATCTTGGACCTTGGGTAGTTGAATACATACCTTACTCAGCCCGGCAGAGAAATCACAATAGGTTTTTAGCAATTTTTGAGGAGTTCTGTGGTCAATCTGGTCAATCTTTCACGTCCCTCATTAAACTTCTATATATGGATATACTTCAGGGCCACTTTTCATAACACATGGGTGTTATGAAAAGTGGCCCTGAAGTCAAATAAATTGAGCCCAAACTATGTGGGTTTACTAATAGCCATTGGTATTAGTAAACCCACATAGTTCTTTTATCCACCTTCCAGCTCTATCATCAGCTCTTCATCATCTATGTAAAGTACTCGTAAAGACAAATCCAATGAATCAAACTGTGTGGTTTACTAGTAGCCGTGACTCGTAATCACTAAAGGGTTCTGTCATTCACCTTCCAGTTCCATCATCGGATCAGTTCGATGGTATCATAATAAATTATTTTGCTGGATTCAAACACAGACCAGAAAATTAAAATTCGAACCGAGAAATTCATACTCCTAGAAACTACCCTTATAATCGCCCCAGCCACAATGAAATACATATGTATATTTTGTTGATATTAATTTAACTATTTCATTATTCTATTCACTTTATAAGAATAAAATAACTATTGAAATGATTCGTACATATTATAGTGAATTTGGATAATAAGAAATTACGTACAAAAAAAATTACGTAGGATTTGAACAAATTGAAGTAAATGTTGATTCACTTGGAATAACGCACACTGCCACTGAACTGCTTGTCTTCATATAAATGTTGTCAAATGAACTATTTAATTAATATTAAACAACTAGTAAGTTATCTGATAACTTATTAGCGAACTAACATGCCAAAGCGTAATAACCGATCGAAATTAAATTGCCAAATGAACTGGATATATAGGTATACGAAGTTCACTGTATTCCACACTCGTTGAGGGTGGAGGTCTCGATCATAATTTCCGCGCCAATTGAATTTGGTGATTGCTTAGAACACAGAGAGTCAAGTAGGTTAGAGGTGCCATGTGACGGTATTTGTTCAGAGATACGTGTCCCAAAAATAACTGCTTACACAACGAATATAAGTAAAAATATTACGCTTACGTAAATAGTTTTGTTCCAAATTCATATCATTTTAGAAAGCGGTCAAGTTGTTCATTCCTTTTACTTACATATGTAGTATGATTTGATGTTGCATTTTAGAATTTAGGTTATGAAATCCTGCTTAAGTATCCAACATTTTGCATACCCGTATACCCACATAGCGTACCCGCCCACATGCCGTCTCTAACCTATTCTAATGCTCAGTGGTTTAGAATGTGTTTTCTGTAATCATTATCCTATTAGCAATTACATCTAATAGTACGTAATGTTTTTTAATTATTCGAACATCTTATTCTTGTAATACTCGTTGGTTTGTGGTAAATATTTAACTCTTACTGTATATTAAAAGGCAACATTTCCACAATGTTTCCACGGTTCATACGGCACGGCTGTATTGTTGTTCATTTATGAAATACTTGTGTCCATCTACGGCTTCGCCCTCGTGGTGCACTAATGCTGGAACCGCTAAAGACATTCGGATTTAACCATTGAAGCCTAATGTCCTCCCTCGGGGTTCAAGTTATCTCTGTATCAAACATTATAGCACTGGAAAGAAGTAACAATTATAAAAGCACATTTCCGTGGTAAAGAGTACCTTTCGGATGCAAGCTATCTTCCTATTAAGTTTTATCAAGATCAGGTCACCGATTTAGCCGTGAAAATGTGACGTACAGAAAGAAATATTTTCGCATTTATAATATCAAATATGGGCAAACACTCAGGCCTCAAAATTTTTCCTTCGAAGAGTCCTCCCACAGTTTTCTATTACAGGATCCTTTGAAAATACGCGGATTCTTATGTTCTTAAAATTAATAGCTATGCACAACGAGTCATTAAAAAAAACTGCCCATAACTGATCGTTCGGCTCTTAAAATCCTACTTGTTTTTCCTGAGCTATACGCTATGCTTAGATTTTCGTTTATTATATCATGGTAAACTAAATTATTGGGGATATCTGCACGTTTCAAAATAAATTGGTGAAAACCACATTTACATAATTTCAATGTAGATGTTATCGACGTATTGTGAAAAAAAGAAAACAGGGAACCATTTGATTTCATGGCATACTATAAGCTCGCAGCAACGTTCGAATCGGTTAGAGGTTTCGACTAAATAAGCATATATGGTCTATGGTTTTGCGATTATTTCGTATTACATATTTTCTTACGTAGATGTTCTGCTTTCTTTCCGATATGTTTATTTATGGTTTTAATTGATTCATCGTGACATTTTCGTGTCGATTCTCTGTATATATATACACGCATAATTATAGTCCATAAGTTATATCTTCTCTTTCCTTAGTGTTTTCATTATTAATCGTGATTAAATTGCATGTTTTTTTTTGTTCTCTGATGGAAAAATGGAAATATCATAACTTTAAGTGATACTTTAGGTTCCAAAAATCTCAATATTGATACTTTCAGTGTGATTCAAACAGTCAACGAAGAAGGTCCCTTAAGCAAACCAATGAAGTTATTATTATTCCTACAATGAAATAAAAGTAGAAAACGTTTTATTTTCAGAATAATATATTATTATTGGTTGCGAATTTTTGGCGAAATCCTATGATTACATAACTATTTTTACATAAATCCAACATTGCAGTTTTGACCAAACGTTTTGTATGAACAATGATGATAAGTTTCGTTACAATAGTTTTATTTTGTAGAAATGCACAATTTACTTCAGAATACCTATTTTTGTGTTTTAGATGAAATAAATAAATTTACATAATAATTTTCTACTAAACGACATGATGCGCTAACAGGGATAGAAAGCAAAGAATATTTTTGAAGTGAAAATTTCTTTAGCATCGTAGTGATTTGGAAGTCAATAAAACGAAAAATGACAGTAAAAAGAGACAGACACATAAATTCATAAGATTTAACGTGGCTAAAAATGAGATACAGAGCATTATACAGTGCTTCTTATGTTCGTGGTTCTCTTTGTGCTCTGCTTCGTACCCCTTCCACTCGTGTTTACCAAGGCATAGTGGGAGTTCGCTTGAGCCTCAGCGTTGTACAAAGTCCAAGCTTGAGAAAAGGCATCACAACAACCGTGGTGTTTTGTATACGTGTACATACTCTGTATCATTTATCGAAAATGAAAGCTCTGAGTCTGAATAAATCTATGTCATATACACGAATAAAATGTAAAATAATTATCTAACTTTGTATCACTACGATCATTACTAAAACCTACAATTATCCACTTCCCGAAATTTTACATTCGTCTCATTATCTTGAAACCAATTGAAAGTTTCACTTCTACCATGTGTGAATTGCACACACTTTTTTTTTAAAGTGATTATTTTTGATTGACAACGTTTTTACGCCATTTCTGTTTTCTGTTTCCATTTCTCAGTGACTCTATTTTACTTATAAAGCTTAAAATAATCTTGTTCAAGTTGTCTATCAAAACTACAGTATTTTTGACGTAAACAAGACAAAAATGTTTTAGGTTTGTGATTTGTGGCTGTATTCATTTGACCCATCAGTGGAACAGTTATCTTAATTTTAAAAATCTTAGTCTCATTGCTCAGTGGAGCTTTCCTTCAACACGATTTCTGATGATTAAGAGTAAAATTTGGAAATGTACTTTGAAAGTTGTGTTTGTAGTTGAACTATCTTTAAATGGTATAAAATTAAAACGGTAGCGTTTGTTTTGGTTGTACGTAGGCTTAGTTATTTTAAAATTTGGACCTTTGCAAGCATTGATAATGTCCTGGCTTTCACAGGTGATCTTCCACGTCCGAGAAGTAAAGGAGAGTACGTGTTCGTGATTGCGCAGTTGCTGTTCGGACTGCTGTTGTTCGCGACCGTGCTGGGTCACGTGGCGAACATCGTCACATCAGTCAGCACCGCTCGAAAGGAATTCCAGGGTAACTATATTTATATTTTATTATATTTTCAAATCATACGCCACCGCCTATGCCATCCAAAACATTACTCCATTATCTGTATCATAAAATTAACGTTATTAAGATATCTCTCCTGTTGCCAATTATTTTTTTCAATTTGAGAGCCAATCTTTGACCTGTACATGTTTTCGTTCCTACGGAAGTGATAAAAGTTACACTAACGGCTCAATTCACTCATATTAAATTGTATTACTTCATGGACATATTACTTCAAAACATATATTTATCAAGAAAGAGCATAAGATGCTACACGAATAATAGTAAGTGTATACCTACAAGTGGTGTCAGATTAGCAGACTAAGCACCGAGACGTGTGGCACGTGTTTCTCGGGGCGCTTCGTTCCGACCCATCTCACACCCTCTCTTGAAGAAAAACTGACGGTCAAGCGTGATTGTGTTAATATTTTATTTTTGAATAAAATATTAATATTTATTGTTAAAATTACCGTGATTCTATATCGGCTCTTAATTTTTGACGCAGCGTGTTTAGCATTTCTTTTTTCGAATGGTGTGTAAGGTCGAATAAGTTGATGTAAAAAAATATGTAAAAAGGGCCATAGTAAAGTGCCATATAAATAATAATAATATATACAATCACAACAACGTCTAGGTTACAAACTAAGCATTAGCTTGTATTTTGGGTACCAAGCGAAGACACCACATACATATAACAACCAAGAGCCGGTGCCAGTATTAATATTCATCATATAAATACTGACCCGACCTGAGCTTCGTAGGCAGGGTCGCTGCCCACTAAGCTAAGCGGTCGTTAGGATATAATAGTGAACAAATAGTGGAAAAAAGTGTGAACTACAGATTTTAGTAAGTATAAATATATAAGTTAAAATCATTTTTAAAAATCCTAAAAAAAGCAATTACAAACTAAATACTTACATATTTGTTCCATAGAGACGTAAGCAGCAACTGTTGCGGTCCTTATTTGAAATATTGCCAACTAAAGGTTAAAAGTATTTGAAACGTACCAGCATTAAATTTCGTTGGAAAACAGATAACGCACGTTAGGGTTTTCGAATAAATGCTCAATCTTTGGTAAAACTTTGACGAAGTATTAACAGAGCGTCAGAACTTCTGACGACGAAACTGATTTCTAACGAAAGAACAAATCGATATGTTGTCATGAATAAATTTGTGATGTGAAGAGTATTTGAAGAATCTTTCGGTAATCGTTGTTATAAAGAAACTAATCAGCATTCGTTTTTGTAGTTGCAAATAGCTCGTTAAACATCAAACTTTTAACATCGCTCATGAATGAAATTTAAACGACAGAAATCGGAATAGGTTATGAATGTCATGTGGACGTTTCAAAGCAAGCGTACACTCTATTGCGATCACATGGCATAAATATTAAAAACCACCGATTTTCAAAGGTAGTACACTAGAAGGCGCGTAATTGCTAAACTTAATTACACAAAACCAACAAATTTTGACAATTTTATTTACTTTAATTTTGTTTTACTGGTATCTGTCTTTTATTCAATAGTATATAACTACTGGCGGGTAATACACAAAGATTAGACACAAAACAAACATATAGGTAATCAATCGCGTGGCTCATACGCGCCTCCCACCCGTCTCATCCTAAAGCTCCAATGTTATAACTTTGGTTCTCGTACTAAACCGCCAGCATTACTCCTCTGTTGAACTAATTCATTAGTGATTAAGCTGTACGACAATATAACATTTCAAGTATATTTCAAATTTATTTATTTAAGCCTCTTAATATCGGATAGAAGACAAAACGAGCAATTTGTAGAGAAAATGGCGAAGTGTCAACAACTTTAATTAGCGCTGCATCTCGGCCTATAGACAATGGCGCCGCAACGGCACACGGCGGCGGGGCGGATCCGTGACCTTCCTCGGCGGCACTGCAGCGAAATAGGTCAGCGGCTTCAGTGCTATAAATAGCTTGGCGAGAGTCGGCCTTCTCCCCTCCTCCTCTCCTTTCCTGCTTCACCAAACCCCTAACTCGTCGACCCCCCCTCGCGCCGCAATCGATCCACCGGCGCAGTATCCAGCAGCGAAACCGTTTTAGCTAGATTTTCTACTAAATTAGTACAAATAAAAGGAAATACATAATTTCTAATAAAAATTGTACAATTGTACTGATGTAAAATATAAAACATGTTACTAATTTCGGATAATCAGCCTGAAATCCTGAACGTAGAAAAAATATTAAGGGGTTCTCTGGAGAGCCGGTCTCACCTTTCGTAAGGCGGTTTCTACTACTTCTCGGGAACGAAGTTTTTGTCCATAGACAAAATCGCTTAAACTACCGAAAAATTGGTAGTTAGTATAGAACCAAGTCCAGAGGGTACAAAGGGTGACGGATTGTTTATAAGTATGATTCGTATAGCGTTGCAACGGTCTATTTTTTGCAGTGTGACATTTACGTTATCGTTATATAGATTTAAGATTTTAAATAACTGTTGTGAGTGACAATGATAACTAAATCCTATTTATGCAGCCTATTTATCCCGCATAACTTGATTTATTTATTTAATTTTTTTCAACAGACCGATTTTTTATTGTTCTTTTATTATTTCTGTCGTTGTAGGTGTACCCGCAATAAGATGGTTATACGTGTAGCTTGATGATGTTATTGAAAAAGTTATTTTGAAGGAAGGAAAATCCTTGAAATATCCCTATAACGTCCAACAATCAAAGATATCTATAAAAAAAATATTGGAATTACTCCTGATTATTATATATGTTTTTGTACCATAAAATCACTACAAGGAGGAATTGTAATTAAAAAAAGTTGGAACGTAAATAACGTGATGAAAACAATACCAAGATGACATTTTGAGTATGGCAGACCGTATTTTTAAAATTAGTGTGAGTTGGATACAAATTCTTATGCTAGTTGATTACCTTTAATTTTCTTTTGTCTAAAACAGCATTTTATATTAAAATGTATTCTATAATTAATTACGATGAAATATATAACTAACTTATGAGGAATCACGTATTCCTTATTTTTTTCTAAGCTGATAAATCAATTATATTTTGAGATTGAATGATTGATATTTTATATTCATTGTGATTGATATTAGGCTGGATAAGCGTAACGCATGGAACTAATATGTACTACGTACAACTGGAATGAGCTCTACGAAGAAATTTCGAGGTCCTAGAAATTTGACCTTGAAAACGAATTAAAAAGATAAAAGTAACAAGGACGTTAGTGGGTGCCATATTGTGTCATTCTGATTAGGGTGACAAAGTTACGTAGGATAAATAAGACCATAACAGGAACTTTTTAATTTTCGACTAACATCGAACAAAACTCTCTAAGCCTATCTTAACCCGTGACACTGAAGTAAACTTTTTTTACATGAGTATAAAGATTTCTGTATATCCGTGTCAATAACCTATTCGTAATTTAGTAAATTAGAACCTTTAATTCGAACATTTGTCAAAATTGGTTTAGCAGATTTCAAATTAAAATGCTACAAACATACATCAGTATAATTATGGAGTAAAAAAACATACATGAATGATGGGAATCAATTTCCATTCATTATTAACAAATAATTTTAATATTTATAAGGGATCATAAAACACGAACGTAAGCACTGAAAATGAGGTCTCGCGTGGCCACCGCGTAGTACAACTTGCGATAGCATCAAAAATACTGGTTGGATTTGTACGAAATACTGTTAAATCATCAAATTTACAAAAAATAAAATAAACGGCAGTAGCCCGACTCCTATCCACCTCGATAGAAAAGTAGAAGCAAGCAAACAGAAGTTCAAGAGACCTAGTCACTAAAAGCGGGCAACCCGCAGAAAATATGATCAATCGACGGAAGCTCCTCACCTCCAAAATAAATTGTGAATCAGTTAGTAACTCTAAAAATCAAAGCTCCAAATATCGATATCTCAATCACCTTAGTAAATTAGCTGCATGCTCCCTTTATGTATAATACCCTTTTGAAAACAAATCTTCTATTGATTACAGAAATAAAGCTACCTAGAATGTGATTCATAATTGGATGGCTGACCGCCTTTATTTACAAAATAGTTAAATACCACAGAAGTAAATATCCAAGCGCGACAAGTTGCGTAGGTACTTTCGCACGCCGAAGCCCTCAGAACTATCACTCAGAAAATATCCGTTGAAACGATCCCAATGAACCTAAACACGTTATTAAAAAGGTCAAGGATTTTATAGATATATATGTTTGAAATATATTTCTCATATATATTGTCGCACTTCACCGCCTTGAGCGCACGTGGGAACTTGAAAACATAAGTTCGTACAGGCAACCAAGCTCCTTTCTTTCCCGAAAAAACCCAACAATCTCAAAAATTCCCAATCATTCGGCGGATAAAATGGATTTAAAAGACTCTAGGTACCGAAACATTATTTCTAGGGCCGAAATGTCTCAAAATACAACGCTAGTGCGAGACCTAAGGATCTCAAATATTAATATGATGGCCTCCTTTCTTTCGATTGGCACCAGAGATACGGACAGATTCAATACCCCATCGAAATCACACACACAAGTCTCACAAATGCATATATGACGTCAAATTCATTACCCGTATGTTGTCAGATCTGTAACTAGAATGACGTCAGATATTATAACTAAATTATTTTCGTACTTTAACGAAAAACGTTTCTCTTTATAACAATACATAGGTTTCCATCTTTCATATTCATTGAAATATCTGGCAACCTATTATTTCGGCCACATCATAGGCAAAAGAGGGCAAAAGGCAGCTACCAAAGTATTATTATTAACTAATCTAAACATTATGGACACCTTAGTATTATGACGTCAAAAACTTCAACTTTGACAAATGTCAAAATTCCCCAAATTCTCGTTTCAGTTGCCAGCATAAAACCATAAATTAAGACTTTCGTTTTAAATATTAATAAAAATTTTAACAAAAATTTTAACAAATATGAAATATACCATAACAAGCTTTAAAAATACTATTGTCATCCGCATACCAAGATATATTAAAAACCAGAAGTCACAAAAAATTGAGTGTAAAATAGTGTATTACTATCTATTTCTATAAATATATATTAATAATTTAGGTCTAAAAAAATAAGTTTCCTAGAAAAAAATCTACAGATTTCGCTCTTCTCGCAATTATCGGAGGAAATTGAACAAAATTGTACGACAAAAAGTTTTCAAAGAAAGTTATGGACCAATTTTCGATGTGCTACCATACTAAGCCACGCAAGCTCTTGCATTTTTTGACGCTAGTGTTTTCGTCTACCTTTATAACTTCTTGAAATAAGGCCGAATCTTACTTTCTAGGGTAGCTAATCTGATAATCATTAAATGAAAAGGGCACATGCTCAAGTCAGGGTTTTCTTGTAGAAAATCTACCAGTCTCGGAAGGTTTTTTTATTTTTTCGATATTAATTCTTCCGTTTTTGAAACAATCAACTTTTTGTCCGAAAAATAGGGAAATTTCGACTTTTTCACCGTTTTCGATTTTCCGATAAAGTTACGAACTGATTTTAGAAAATTTAGTATCTTACAATGCTCCGAAAGCTCTTGATTTTTTTGCCATCACTGTCTTTTGTCTATCATCATAAATATTGGAAATATAGGCAAATTTATTACACTCCTACACGAAAACGATCTAATAAACATATTCATTGTTACAAAAAGTTTTTATAAAAATAATGATTAAGTATGAGTCATCGTTTATTCTGACAAGCGGAAATATGTACTATGTATTTATGTAATATATAATATGTATGTAATATGTATTTATGTATTTGATATTGTGAACAAGATGAAAATAAATCAAAGTTACCAGCCGATTTTGTTATCTTTTATTGTAATAATTACTGTACTTACTCGAGATTGAACAAAATCTGTACCTACGTTATGGAGAAAAATTGATCTCATTTTCGGTTTCAACACACTAAAAAACATTAACAGTAGATGATATTATCAAATCAAAATTCGAAAAAAAAATTTTGTAGACCTGTGTTATATTAATATTTTGCTAATAGCTTGTCATCCTGCGTTGATGCTTTTTAGGTACGTTTTTTTTTTCATTTATTATTAATTCTTGCTTAGTCAAGGGCTACTATAACTTTGCGTTAACGGATACCCAAATAAAGCTAAATTACGGTACCTAAATAATGTTTAAAAAGAAAAGAAAATAGATAGAAATAAAACTGCAAAAGAAAACAGAAATAAAGTTTAGTAAAAACTCCGCAAAAACAAAGAATCGACTTTTTTGATTTGCTACAGCTTTAAATTAAAAGAACTGATTTCGATAATTCTTTCACAGTATCTACCCTAAGTTATAACATAGTGACTTAACACAAAAATTATCAAAATCGATTCAGAACTTTCAGAAATATTAACGGCCAAACGTGTATAAAGTCCTATTAAATTAAGTCAAAATATTTTAAAAAGTGATATTAGAACGCGATGTGAGCAATCATGGCATTGCTTCGCAATGCTATTATGTAACCTTTATAGGCAGTGGCCTAATTAGTAAATTACCTTCCCTAAAAAAAAGTGTTCATCAATAGTCGAGCAATGGATGACCCCCATAATAAAAACGAGAAATGTGAAGAGGAAAAAATATGCGTCTTTGACTTCACCTCCGCTCGGCGACTGTGTACAACCAGCGACGTGAAATAGCAGCTCGGATATGGAACGGCCATAGTGGCGTATTAGACCAGCTGATTTCGATAATTCTTCCACTGTATCTACCCTATGTTGAAAAATAGTGACCAAATACAAAAATCATCAAAATGGATTCAGAACTTTCAGAAGAAGTGATATTAGAACGCGACGTGAGATCATGCATTGCGAAGCAATGCCATTACCTAACTTTTGTAGGCTACTAATTACCTACCATAAGAAAAATGTTCAACAGTCGAGCAATGGATGACCCCCATAATAAAAAACGAGAAATATGAAGAGGAAAACATAATGCTTTAGCGGAAATTATAGATCCTGTATCGTAATTATCATGACGCAAAGTTTTTTATTCCTCGGTTCACTCATAATAAAATCTAAATTCACCATAGTACTTTTCCCAGTGTAGTGGTATATTTTATGCTAGCCACACAGAAGTGGTGTAGAAAGAGATAGTTAGGCACCCGGTTACTTCCCTTTCGCACTTTTTTTTTTTAATCACCAGTTTACGTATGACCACGCTAATGTTAGAGAGAGCTCCTTCCAGTTGTACGTAGTACATAATAGTTCCATGGCGTAACGTAAACGTGTTGTCATTGCTTGTGGTTTATTTACTCTATGATTTTGGTACCTAAATATATATTCTCAAATAAGTCGAAGATAATGAAAAAAAATGAACTCAGTGATTACAAAATTATTTATTTACATTTATTTTGTTAATAATGGTGATTTTGCATATCTTTAGTCTGAATTGAATAAATTATTTTTATTTATTTATTGTTATTTTCATTATTATTATTATTTTATTTATATATTGTTATTTTGGTTATTATTTGGGGGTTACAAATCATTTTGTTGCTTATATTTAAATCCACAAAATTTTTACCACTAAATCATTTTGTGGTTTCATCATCAGCCCATTTTTACCCCACTGCAGGGGCTTAGGCCTCCCCCAGGGTGATGAGGGGGGCTTGGAGCTTAAGTCCACCACGCTGCTCCACTGCGGGTTGGGAACTGTAACGACCGCCATCTATTGACAGCGTCCGGGACCGACTGCTTAACGTGCCCTCCGAAGCACGGTGTCAGTGATATTGTGTACTTAAGTCAGAATAACTCATTGGTACACGCCCGGGTTCGAACCATGGCCCTATGGGGCCTTATAAATTTGAGACAGGTTCGTTGCGCTCTGGGCTATCACGACACACATGTGTCGTGGTTTATTGGTATATTAATATATTAGTAACATATAATAATACTAAGTGTGGACGTAACATTTTAAGTTCAGGGAATATCGCCATTCAAATCTAGGATTGTTTTTTATGTACTGCAACGACTCCTCTCGTAACCTATAACCGTAAAACAAGTCTATGAATATGCTCTGCAGTAATACCTATGTAACACAAGAAACTTTATCGAAATCGGTCCAATAGTTTCTGAAGGAAATACAATAGTAACAGACGTACACAAAGACATAACCTCATACTCCCAACATATACACGTATACCATCTACTTTCCGTCATGTTTAAAAATAATTGAAAAGATCAAATTATCAAATTTATTTGAATTTAGAACACAGTGACTTTAATTTGAAATAAGTCCCACATTAAAGAACATACACCGGGCAATTTCATAATTAAACCTCTATTATTCATATTTCAACAAAAAGTTTTAGTCTCATTTTTTAATTTTGGTTTGAAATTAATTATTTTTTTTAGTTTAATTTATGTTTGGATAAATTATTTCCAAACATACCAATGGCTTTAATTATGCAAATATTCACATTTTATGGAAAAAAATTAAATCGTGATATTTCAAATAATTATTTAAACTTTGAAAGGGCTTTATTTTGTCAGAATTTGATACTACGTCTCCCAGTAATAGATAACTATGGAACAAATCAACTAGTTGTTTATAAAAAAATCAAAAGTATTTTATTTTAATATTTATAATTTTTCTTATTTAGATTTTAGATTGTAACTTTAGTAATAATTGTGACTAAAATAAAGCCAACACCGACGTGTTCTATCATAATAGACAATTTTACCTGACTATTGATCAACCGGCATCCACCTGACCGTCTTCGAACAATTGAGGCTTGTCGATCATTAAAATTCCATAAAGTTGAGAATCAATTAATCTGCCTTTTCATCCTATATTATTTCAAACTCTCATTTAATTACAACGTTCCCATCGCTTGATTAATAAATATTGCTTATGTCTGTAAACAATAGTTAACCATTTGGTATCTCAGAGGAAAAAATATTTCTATCCTTAGATTTCGACGAAAAAAGGTAAATGTAAATGTGTATATGTGAACTTGCAAAAGTGATACTCCGTTGTTGTAAATTCCGTTGAATTCAATAAAACGTGGTGAATTGCACTCCAAAGCATCCTCATCCCGAGGGAAGACCTAAGCCCCTGCAGTGAGGCATAATGGGCTGATATTGATATTGAACTGGCATTTTGAACGAATAATCAAACCCACAAATTACCGATTTTTCAAATGTAACCCGAAAGTGGGTGTAAAAATTTATTAGTTTTCACCACGAATCGGCGGAGTGGAAATTTTAGTGTGAAGTAGTACCATTGAAGAGGGCTTGTGGCTTTATGTGAACAAAATTGCTAAACTCTACATATTAAGTGGATTATCGCGCGTTTTCCTCTTTAGTTTTACAAAGGCAAGGGAATAGCAAATACAAATTGGAAGGTGAAAGGAAAATCGGACGAAAAGACATGGCAAAAAAAGCTTTTGATGTAGTTTAAAGCATTCGCCAGTATGATTTATGTGAAAACCAAAATAATACAAATCATGTATTCATTGGGATAAACCCGTAAGCGATCTGTATCAGGATAAAATAAAGCCTAAATAACACCTGTGCGTACCTAAATCACGTGAACGTAGCCGCGAGTGGAAAGCTAGTACACCATGAAAATCTTTGTATGCATACGTGCGTAAATGGTGCCAAATAAAGTTCAGCCGACGACAAAATACGCCATCAAACCGTGTGCTGAAAGTGTGACATAGAGTGGATCGTGTGCATACGGAATGGAGCGGCGTATTACGGTTTCCGCTATAATCGGAAATTTGCTAGAATTTCGCCGCTGTGGGTAAGTTTGCGCGGGGCCCGACTTGATGAGTTCATCTGACACTTCGGTGATTACAAAATCGATTGTGCGAACTGCTTGTACCGTATCGATTTTCTAATTATAGTTCAGGGAAAGCCTTGTACGTAATACGTATGAATTATTTGAAGAAAATAATTATTTCAAAATCAAAGTTTACGCATATATCAAAAACCAGATTTGTATTGTTTATTTATTTAGGGGAGGGTTTTCGTATAGGGCGTCAAAGATCTGGAATGACTTACCTCCACCACTCCGAAACGAAATGAGTCAGGTTTCGTTCAAATTTGGGTATAAATCTTTTTTATTGACCAGCCGATCTTTATTATTATTATAATTGTACATTATAAGGGGAGCCCACTAGTAGCAAAGGGAACCCAATCCCTCGGCAGCGGGCGGTATATTGTTGGTATGATCATATGGGACTGCTTGGGTATGTGATGTGGGTGTTGTTGAGTAGTACGTGGATATGAAAAAAAAAATTCTTTTCTTTTCGTGAATTTGTATATTGGGGTTATCATGTTTGTGTGCATGTTGGGTATTATGGATGGGGGATAGGATGGAAATAAGAATAGGGTAACCTGAAAATCAGCGCTGAGTTGTGAGCCAGTTAATACTGAGCACACAGCCAGCAACATGCTGAGGTTGCCCTAATTGTCATTGAATATGTACCTAGAATTGGGGATACATGTAGCTTGTTAAGTTTTTTATTTGCTTTGTAATGACAATAAATGTTCTTTCTTTCTTACTTTATTGTTTTAGATTTAAAAGTTCTGCTTACTTCTTTACTATCTTGATCAGAATTAAGTTAAGAAAACAGGATAAGGTGGGAAAGAAAACATCAGAATGCCATCAGGTACTAGGCAAGGGGAACCAGTTCTAACTAGAAATGGAGGCGAAAGTGAGAACAGAGATAGAAAAATATAAGTTTAAGTAAGATGAAACGAAATATAAACTGGAAAAGGAAAAGTATTGATGAGCAGTCAATAAGCTTAACACGCGCGATATCTATATCACCAAAGTCTGGTTAAGTCACTTTAACTCAATATTCTAGAATAATAATGCGTATATTTATAGTCCTTCAACTGGCTATTGAAATTTAAAATGGTATGAACTGTGTCGTCTACACAACCGTAGATAAATTACAATATAGGTGGTGTGAATTGGCGCTGAATATGTCTTTATTGTTTAGTCTTCCCATGATGCTGATGATGATGGGATCGCCATGCCTGCATTTCGCTGCTGCGTAAAAATGTCAACTTCTTTTTCATATAACTCTGAAATAGATTCTCGTAGAGTTGAGTTGCCTTGACAGCGTTTGTTTGTTTTGTTGAATATTATTCATGGCAGCCAAATTTCGAGGCGATAACTTTCTTTGAACGTGCGGTGTAAGATGTAGTCACGTCAGAATCTTCCGACTGTAAGATAAAGTCTTAGGGTATATTTTTCCATTTAGAACGTTATAGAAAATCCAAGCATATATCAGTATAAAGTCGAATAAACTGCAAACTGCGCGAATGAAGTGAAGCGTTTCCTAAATATATGCGAACTTTTACAAAATAAAATGGCATCCGTTTTCTTCCTTTCGCCAGTCTTAATCGAATATCTGCTTGGATAATATCGATTAAGTCGCGCTTTAAAGTGAAAGCACAATAAAGCTGAAAGTTTTATTAAAAATTTTATGTAATTACTGATGAAACTTACAGAAAATGAGTAGAAAAAAATATTTACCACGAAAATACGATGAAGTCACTTTTAATGTACTAGTGAATCAAAAATTGATTTCTAACCCTATTACGGTTTAAAGACAAATTAAAACAGGTCTTTTATAATAATTACCATGAATAAAGCGCCAAAATAAGTCTATTTTGTCTCAAGGTTTAATTTCTCTCTACTAACTATACTACAAGAAAATGGGGAACAAACAAACGATATATCGATGACAACAAATTGGGTCAAAAACAGATTTTTATTAATAGCTATTCCTCCTCCGGCAGATCTACGGATGGTGTTACACTCTGAAGGAAATATTATGAAGTAAACGACAAGCGTACAATGAATTTAGTCATTTCTGTATGCCCATAATTTTACCATTAGAATTGTTTTAGTATATTGGTTTTATCTGCTATATATATAAAAATGAATTGACGTTTGTTAGTCTTACTAAAATTTGGCAAATTTTTGTTTTAAAATATTTGTAAAGTTCAAGAAAGATTAAAAAAGTGAGAAAATATAAATAAATTGCAAGGAAAAACAACAATATAGTAAAAACAACCATTTTATTTTCCCATACAAACTGTTCGTACCTGCATGTCACACATGGTGGGTTCAGAAATTAATTTTGCGACTCAGGACAGATGTTTTCTTATATAACGAGAAAACTTACTTCCGTTTATCATTTGTTTTCACATAACTTCCTGACATAAAAGTGGTAATATGGAACAAGTTAATAAATGAATATTGAGAAAATTAGCATCAATGTGTATTTTTTCGTGGGGAATGTCTTTCTGTATTTTATTTTGTTTTCTGCTAATTTTCAGTTATTAAACTTGAAAAAGCTAGTATATCATAAATTTTTATTTTTAGGGTTCCGTACCTCAAAAGGAAAAAAACCCTTTATAAGATCACTTTGTTATCCATCTGTCTATCTGTGTCTATCTGTCTGCCAGCCAAGACCCTGTTTTCCGGGAACGCCTGGAGGTATCAAATTGGAATTAATATCGAATGCTTATGCATTAATATCGAATGATGTACGGTCCCTTGGAGCTGTACTAAAAACAAGCTTCTAAATTAACGCAATCAAAAATATGACCATTTATTCAGCATACTTTGACACTCGCAAATAAATCAAAACATATGGGATAGGTATATACTTCCTTTTAACCATGAATCATAAAATTTGGCAAGAAGCAAGGTCTCACAGCACAAGTAAAGGGAAAACGTTAATTTCATTTTATATCATATAAATTTTAATTTTTTTTGATTACCCACAAAGGTATATTTTTGGGTAAACACAAAAATATCGTGAACCCTCAGTACGCGAGTCCGATTCGCACGTGGCCGATTTTTTTAAAGTTCTTTTATTATTGCCTGACATGTTAGTTTCGTTACGAAGTATTTGGCCGTGGCCGACCGGTGGCGACTCCACGTTTTATCTAATTTGTTCATTAAAACGCCCGACAAGTTCATTACTCATTAATTTCGTTAAATAACTGTTCACAGTGAAATAAATCTACTAATGTTCATTTCTATAAACAACTTATTTATTCTTTCTTTGAACCTTCTCTCTTTCAAAAACGTAATATTGTAAAAAAATATCTCCATGCTAACCTTTATATTCCCAGTTTTTATCGGTCGGTAAGTTCGTTAAGATGAAATACTCGGTTTTTTAGAAAGTATAATTCATTATTTTTATGGTTACTGATAAAATTGAAATTACGTTTCTGTTGAATTAATATTCAATTTTATTAACACCAACTGCATAAATACCTACTTGGGCAATCATATAAACAAATAAATATTATAAACATGGCTATGAATGAAATTGGGCTTAAGGCCCATTATTACCCTACGTCTCTTGCACGTTTCTAAATACTAACGCTAGAGGCGGCCAGACTAGTGCAGACGCAAATAATTCAAATAAGTTTCAGTTTTACATATTTTTTGAGTTATAATAACTGACAGTAATAAATTTAAATTTATAAGCACTAAATATAATTTATTCATGTAAAAAATAGTCTACTAGTGCAAAAAAAATATTTGAATTAGTCAATTATTTTCTTTGTATTACGAAATAAATTGAAAAAACACGCCGTCTACTAAGTACATGTAGTACTAAGTAAATTATAAGTAGGTAACCTGACTTTTTATAAATTGATTATAAATAAGTTTTGTGGTTTTATACATTATGTTTATTTCTTCATAAAACTAAAAAAAAAATTGATTGGAACGACAATAAAAAACATACTTTACTGTTCTTACAATTTTATTTGTACTAAAACATAACAAGACCAAATTCTGCATTACAGCACTAATTGCTAATATGGTTGTCACATAATCAAAATTATGTAAATATTACATTCTGTTTATTATTTCATATTACTCGTACAATATATTTATCATGATGTTTGTGTTATATAATGTATAATTTATTATTAATCAAAATATCAATACATATTATAAAATAAAGTCCTTCGCTGCGTCTATATGTCTGTTTGAACGCGATAAACTCAAAAACTACCGAACGTATTGGTATAAGGTTGACACCAATGGACGGAGTGATTCAAGAGGAAGGTTTACGTGTATAATTTATTAAATTGTGCAAATTAGTTGTATTAGAATTCTCGTGGCTATGGTGAAGTATAACTCGAAGGTACATACACATAACTTCCATGGATTTCGTTACATTTAAAATACAATAATATTAGTTTTAATTTAGACTATATACAAACTCGTCAGTACTTGTTAAAATATATAGTTATTATGAATTGTTATCATGTGTACGATTAAGGACTACAGAGGCTTTCTTGGAGGATATTTTGAAGGATTTCTTAGGACAATTTAATAAATACAGCACAACATTTGATGAAATAGTTAAGAACATTACTATGTCTATTAACTTATTCGCTACTCATTAACCACATTTGGTCAGATTGAAGGTCACGACTCATTTAATTAACAGAGACAATTATATTTTTATACAACAACATATATTTTTAGTTATCCTAGAGCACCACAATTTTGCACGTACAATCAACGAGAAAATATGGATGTGGCCCCTTAAGTAATTTTAATGTTTATGTTTGACTGCTATAGAATAGCGTAATCAATAGAAATGATTAGCTTGAGGCCATAAATAAAATACGTAAACGAGGTAGCGCTTTGACCGACATCACCAATTCAAATTATCAACTTAATTAATAGTTCGTGTGCCTGAGTGCAAACTTATAATGGATTCAATTTGTACTCGCATCCATTCAATGAGGCACTTCGAATAGCTGTTGCCGCCTTTTACATCGAACAAATTGAAAACTAAATTAGCTTTGGAGCGTATAATTTATTGTGAAACGTCCAATTTTCATACGATACGTAAATAAGAAAGATTAAAAATCACGAATCGTTATTAAGATTTTATCTGTGCTGATTAACTACTTTTGAAATCAATAATTAAGTAGAAATGTTATCGGATATTATTTGTAAATGACATCTTATCGCTAAACTAATCTCGTTTTTTTATTCATCAGTCTAAATACATGCAATTTAATAATAAAATATAACCTCAGTCACGATGGTTATATTTCGTTGAGTAAAATTTGAAGAAGTTACATTCGTAACGTATTTTAAACAATTTTAATTTCATTTTGTGAAATTAATTTAGTCGAATTAACACTTCAAATAATTTATGATTTGTTAAATTATTTGCTTGAATAATATTAAATAAGGGCATAGAGTAATAAAGTATGCAACAGAGTATAAATAACAGTATTTGTATATTTTTTTGTCGTGATAGCCCAGAGCGCAACGAACCTGTCTCAAATTTATAAGGCCCCATTGGGCCATGGTTCGAATCCGGGCATGTACCAGTGAGTTTTTCTGACTTAAGTACACAATATCACTGACATCCGTGCTTCGGAGGGCACGTTAAGCAGTCGGTCCCGGACGCTGTCAATAGATGGCGGTCGTTACAGTTCCCAACCCGCAGTGGAGCAGCGTGGTGGACTTATGCTCCAAGCCCCCTCCTCACCCTGGAGGAGGCCTAAGCCCCTGCAGTGGGGTAAAAATGGGCTGATGATGATGTATATTTTTTTACAGCGCAGTAAAATAGGGCGAAAAAGAGGCTAAAACTCGAGATGAAAAGTGATAAGCTGAAAACTTGTATATACCTTCATTTTGACGTTCCAAATACTAACTCAAAAGTTGCATATGATCTTTTGTTAAGTCCGCTGCACATGCTGCCCCTCGCATTGGTCGTCACGAGCCATTAGTACTGAACTCAAATGTAGACACGTGTTGATGACCAATATCGGTGTTCATAAGCGTAGCGTCGTGAACAGAGTCGTGAACGAGTGCGAGTGCTTGCATGTGTGGTGGGCGTAAGCTTTCTAAGTGCAGTGCAATGTCAGTGTTATTTCATAAAGTGTACAAATAATATAGAATTATTTTTTAATTTTTTTTACTAAATGGCAATCAATGGGTTGTTGAGTCGATGTAAAAACAAAAATCACTGTAAATAATGTTTAGTGAGATGATTAAAAAAAAAAAACTGATTATGAGGAATCTTTGTGAATTAGAGAAGTAAATTCTAAGTACAAAAAGTAAGGACCCTTTTTTAAGTTCCTAATCAATTTTCATTTAACGTGATTTTTTTCAAATGACAACCTTAAATTTTCAGTAACTATTGACAGCAACTTACGATATAAAAATATAGACGAACCTTATTCGATCGAATTTTATTGCAAATTCGAACAAAGGGTCGTGTACTATTACAGTAGCAGATTTTAGATGTCAAAGGGTGTGCTGTACATATCAAATGAAAGTGATAAATAAATATAATGATAAAAAAAGTTGGCCAATTCCTTCTTGTCTCCGAAACTACTGAGCCTCAAATTTTTTATTGTGCCTAAAATGAGAATCTCCAGCGGTATCGTAGAGTGACAAAACGTTATCCCTATGACGACACGAATCATAAAAGTTTCTCGATTGTCAACTGCTTTCGGCAAAGTGTTCAATTAAATAAAATTGCGACGAAGTGCCAGCCTTCGAACCCCACGACCACGAAGCTACATTGGCGGCTGGCAATGTATGCTGAATACTAATTCACTGTGGGCGAGTGTTCAACACTTAAAAATTTAAACTCTGGTAGAACTCTCTGAATTGCAGATAGGCCTTTCATTAGGAAAAATATATAATAGTATATTCAGATGAATAGCGAATAATATTATTTTGATGTTAATAGAGTGATAATTTTTTGATTTCTTTCTTGATAGTGCAAAAAAAATTAGGCTTTTACAAAGGAACTTTATAAAACAGTTTAAAAATGTTACTTTGCACCATTTTGTTCTTGTTGCCAGAAAGCTTGGCCATGGATTCTGGATCTCACAACCTATAATAGCAAACCTATTCCACCATATCCGAAAGTGCTCAGTTCCCAGCTACTAAATAGCTGTAAGTCTATTACAGAATTCAGACCTGTTTGGAGGCGTCAAAGATTCAAAGTTAGATTTTTTTTTATCTGCAGTTAAAAAAAACCTTATCTTGGTATTTAATTCAAAGTTGCTAACACTTAGAGAAGTGCCATATTATTGTGACAAATTAGTCTGTCAGTGAGTGTGTAAGAAAATGTTTATTTTTCAGGAGTCTATATCTCCCGAAAGGAGAATCTTCGATTTTCTTAAAAATTCTGCGTCTTCAACAAAACTAAAGTAACAAGGGGGTAAAATCACGGCGAATGGTTTCGTATAATATATACTGCGGGCTCCAGCCAGAAATTGGTCTGGCGCACTAAATAATTAAAAAACATTATTTCAATTAGAATTTAATATTTTTATTTATCGACTTTTAAGCTTATAATAATTAAGCCGTACTACGCAGGTGTGTCTTTGTCATTGTTTTATCTATTGGTGGCGATCAAAAAACTGTGAAAACATAATTAATTGTACAGAATTTTATCTCCTACTAGTTTAATTATAACTTTAAACACAACTTGCCTCGTAGGATACGTGATATTTGCAAAAAAATAATAATCCATGGGCATTGGCTTTGAATATCTCAAAACCTTTACACTAAAATACATGTGACATTTCAGCCCGTGGTAATAATGTCAAAATTAAGGTATATACAATTTTTCTGCATGTTCCTCTCATTCCAGGTCGTATCCTAATTCCTTTGGACTATACGCCTTATTTCGATTTTAAATTTTGAGTATGAAACTAAAAAAAATATTTGACATCAATTACGAGTTGACGCTTCGCAATAAAAAATAAATGTGCAAAGTAAGAAAACTATATAAAGATTCATACCCGTACAATATATGAAAGTAAGGCAATAACGCGAGCTCCGTGCCTCTTTGTTTTTTCATTTTATATTCGTTTTCTGCACAGTCCTCGCTTGCATGCAGGCCCTTCCGGCCATGATCGTTTTAAAATTAAAAACCTCGCAAAGGCAATAACAAAGCGACGAGCAATATGCGCTCCCCTGAATAAATTAAAAGTAACATAGGTACATATTACATCTACTTCCTGAAAAAAAACTTAGAGCTCTTAAAAATGGATTTTAATATGATAACGTATTTGACAACAGCGTTAACGTAAAACTTCCACGTTAAAAACAGAGCACTCTTTTCGACAAGCGTTATGTGATTGCGGCTGTCCCGATTAATGATTTCATTTTTTTAATCACGTTACGGCTTAACTGGCAAGCATTAACTTAAAGGATGATGCCCATTCTGGGGTAAGAAAAGTGCTTGAGATAAGAACCATAAATGTCGATACTCTTAGCAAAGCAGCATTTTTTAACTACTTCATTATTTTTCTAAAGGTACGTGAAAAATAGAAAATTATTATTGAAAATAATATTCAAGTTGTATTTTGAACGCATCTAGAAATCATTTATAATAGTTTATAATGAATGCATCCATTTGTAATGTTTATTACTCAATCTGGGGTTACCATTTATGAGGATTTTCCCATCGCACGTAATTCTGGAACGAATACGAAAGGAAAGAAGTGTTTTTTTTTTTGAAAGTAATTAATCTTACGTACGTAAAAAATATATTAATATTACACAAATATACTTAAAAAATGCCTTTTAATGATGAAATAATTTGTTTTTGTTAGCAGACTTATAATTATAATCGAAAATTGATAAATTGTTAAACATCGTAATTTGAATGTTTTTTTTAGTTTTACTAAAAACAATTTAATTTCTGAAAATAAGTTTCTTGGGGATTGAACATTTTCGATAATGGCATAAACATTTTCATTGCCGTCATTATTGATATCTGTGACTGTCATTCACAGTCATTCAGGTCACATGACAGACAAGTTGTGACCGCAGTATAGTTTTGATAAGTGTCAACATTTCTTCTTTTATCTTTGGCAATTATCTTGTGTTCTAGACAGTTTCATCTCATGTTTAAGTGTCATATTACTTATTTGCATTCAAAAAGTTATATGTACGAGTTATGGAGTTATTATTTTGAAAATGTCGCCAGGAGTCATTCTATGTGTGTTTTTTGAATAAAACCGAACTTCTAACTCGTTATTATCTCTTTATCATTTAACAGAGGAGTTGCATTTATTTAACCTTTTATGGCTTGATGCCAGTCAATTTCCAGCTTTAAAAAATATATGTCTATATCATAAGGCTTCGTGTATCTATCAAATATCGAATAAAACCGCATGCACAAAATTCAAAGTACCCATAATTTTTTTCCTAGCCCATGTTTGTATGGGACATGGGCGTCCTTCTTTAAATTTTCGACCATCTAATTTGAGTATTTTTGTGTTGAAGGCGTATTTTTAATACAAACAATACAAAATATTATATTCGTTGCTTATAATTTTTCACCAGTAATGTTGCAAAATATGCTTGTGTTTTTAAGTATTTGAAAAGTGTGCTAGAACTCAGCAGGTAGCTCGAGTGAACTCGGAAACCGCCACTTTAAGAATTACTCCCACAGGCAAAAGTATGTTAACTATTACACTATAGTGAGTTCTTAGTTCAATAATGTTACTAGTTCGAAATATTCATAGAAGTAGGCCGCACCCGAGCTACAAACTTAATATTGGCCTAGGTACTGTAATTGAACTGATAAAGTGTTATTGCGTAAATTATTATAAAATATTATTAGACATTTTCACGACTCCTTAACTTGCTGGACTGTCGAGGACATCATGCTTTGCCAATTGATAACAAGTATTAATTATTGACTAGAAATAGTTCTTTTACGATTCTCCTACGTCAAGTTAATATTTTCTTTGTACCATGTTGAGTGACGTGAGTCCAACTGAAATTGATCGCTGTTTATCTAAATATGAAAAAAATTATATATGTATAAACTTTTAGTAATTGTAATAAAACTTAGAAATGCTATTTCTTCGAAAGTTTTACTTTTTGTAATATTTTTTGTATAAAAAGTTTTCATTTTTGCTCCTTTACCGCTTTATGTTTACTAATCTCTATATTAAATATCTTTGCCGTTGCCGTTTCGAGTGTACTTTGTTTGCTTGATTTTTTGATTCCTTGCATTCATTCTATTCTTCATTACTTAGTCCGATTTCGTTAGACGTATGAAACCCAGCACTAAAAGTATAGTTATTTGGGCTAGCAGTTGCTAGCCGAAATTTCTATACTGTTACTGATTTAGTTTGGTTTGGTGGTGGTAGAAACTTCTAATACTGAAAACCAATAAAGCGGAATTAAGACATTGTCATCGTTGTTTCACTTACAGCAATATTAGGGTTTAGTTGATATAATATTATCAATTTCTCAAAAACTACAAATCTAGAATGATCGGTATAATTTTCTTGTAACAAGGTTATTAAACCTTTGTTAAAGAAAACCTTTATGAACCTTGTTTAATTTAGAACTTTTGCTTTAGTAGATTTGGAAATAGAGAACAGACATACATTTTTTTTAAACTATCTTATATAAAATTTTATACTCGTAAAGTATTATTTTAGTGAGAGCCTTATGGCTTTGATCCTTAACCCTTTGAAATCACACTATACAATATACCATGTATTTTATAGAGACCTAGCTTACTCATTACCAAATTTTTAAAATATTCTTTCTAATATTTACCTAGGTACTACAAGAATATGGCACCAATATACTTCATTATATGCGCAATTTTTAAGTTAAAACAAAAACAACAGACAGACAGACGCATAGGCGATCTCACAAGAGTCCCGTTTTTCCTTTTTAATTACAAAACCCAACAAATTTGAAAATGCGAAATTGATGATGAAATTCATTATTTAACCGATTCTTCAATCTGCCATAATCCGATAACTTCCAGCACGGATTAACCCGTCCACGTATTTAGAATAGTTACGAAGCCAGAATGTTACGGCGTATTTCTATTTTATGAAAATGTTGAATTTTGAAATTACTTCAGAAAATCGTTTCTCTCTACTTTTTATTTAGAGAACTTCTGGAATCTGATATAATTTTTGTTCGAGTACCTTGAATTCAATATAAACCTCTTAAAACAGGTGTTCCATATTTTTTATTGAAAGTCTTTTGTAATGGCAATTATCTGAGATGAAAAATCCCTCATAGAATAATTCTGGTGTCGGTGTCCGTCTGTCACAGCGTATTTTCTCCTAAACTAATGTATGAAAAAAAAAATGAAATTCTGTATAAATACATAGTTTTGTAACCCAATCATAGATACATAGCGTAAATAAACGTTTTTTTTTATAATTGCAAAATATATGGTTTAAAAGATATACAAAAAGTTACTGCTCCCCTCCTTATCTCCGAAACTACTAAGCCTAACATTTTGAAAAAAAAAATACGAAATATAGGTTCTCATATACATTTTACAGAAAAACCTAAGCATAAACGAAATATCATTTTAGGGAACTATAAAAAAAAAAATATTTTTAATTTTATTAAAAATTAAAATTTTTTTTTTCATTACGTCATGTTACATTATCAAATGAGAGCGCCCCTTATGATAAACAAATAATACCTAATAATATTTGGTTTTTATCACAATTTATATGAAATGGCCATAAAAATGTGGTTCCCTTATTAGTGAACAAGTATTATCGTATTAAATTTGTAAACATTGTTACATCCCTAACATCAAAAAATTAAATATCGATTTTTCTAAACGTCTTTTTATATGTATTTTTGGCATAAAATTACGAATTGACTAGAAGAAGTACTCTTCATCGCTTACCGTCTAACCACTCATACTCTAGCTAGCTGGTGTACCCGTTTGGCGAGATAGTCCGCGAGGTCCCCGCGCGCCGGCCTTCATTCCCGCGAAATTGCGTTTGACATTTTCGATACTGTGAACTGACATTTCTGACTCTATTGAAACCAAACGCTGCTGTGTTGTACGTGTATTTCGAAGGAATGGCTTCTATGTGGAATATTTAAGAAACTGAATTTTAGGAACTTCGAAACTATCTTGACGTGTCAGTTTTACGACAAGTGATACAAACGTCTTTGTGCGGTTTTCATTTTCCTCGTAAAATTTTTATTATGCTATGGCATAGCAAGAATTTTCCGAACTGCAGACGAAATTTCTACGTTGTCCGCATCACACAAGGAATATAAAAACATGTTACATATTTTTATGAACTCGCGAAAAGCGTGTATGCCTCATTTATTTCGATTCACCTTTTGCTTTGTGTTGTCGTACCTTTGCTCTTTACTTTTTTTTGTAAACGAGATAAAAAAGACCAAAACGAATCTCTTTTATTTGTAAAAAAAAAAGCAATCACAAGTGTGTGTTAAATTTTCTATGAAAGCTTTCATATTTAATATTTTACTTATCTCTTTTTCTCAAAAGAAAAATCGACTATAAATGCATGTCAAACGCACCACCTTAGGTTTTCGTAGCATTTTGCGACTACCAATCTTTGCCTTGAACAAAAGTTTATTTCGAGGACTTTATAATTAAGTTCATCAAATAAAAATCGCAGATATGTAAAAATACTTGCAAATGTATCTCGTTTACAAGAATTTTCATTGAATAAGTATTTGTTATTTACTATGAGTATAATAATCGCTTTAGATTTCTTTAAATCACATAGAAAGTGGAAAGTTAGAAGAACACACACATTTTCAATGATTTCAAAAGCTCATATTTATCGGCAAAAATTAGCTTAGACCAAATTTTTTAACACATATTTAGTTCTTATATTTTTTTCGGAAAATATAGACCGATTTATACCGTTTTCTTAAAATAAAAATAATAAAGTCTGTAATTTTCTTAGTTATTTTTTTAGGGTTCCGTAGCCAAATAGCAAAAAAGGAACCCTTATAGTTTCACCATGTCGGTCCGTCCGTCTGTCTGTCTGTCTGTCTGTCTGTCTGTCTGTAGTTTTTCTCGGAAACTATTGGCAATATATAGATGAAATTTGGAAGGTAAGTGTAATCTATGAACCGCTACACAACGACGTAGTGAAAAAAATAAGAAAATTTTTTTTGGGATAGGTCGCCATACATGTAACTGAAGTAGGAAAAAAAAAATTCATCGCATATTAACGTGAGAGGTTTATTTAAGGCAACAGTGGTTGAGATATGCACTTCTAAAATCCTAATTTTTTTCCAAAAAAAAATCCTGCTAAAATATCCCTGTGACGTTATCTAGACAGATATTCACTATTTACATTATCATAGACTAAATAAAGTCATACTATTTTTATTGATTCATGACGATTACAATTCCATTTTAACAGAGTGACCTTTAGTGGTCGGAGGCACCGTCTGGGACTGCAGTCGGTGTCTCCGACTCAAAGGTTGTGGTTTCGATTCTTCCCGGGACAAATATTTGTGCGCAAGAACATGTTTATTTGTTCCGTCTCTGGGTGTAAAATATCTATATTATAAGAAAATATTTAAATATATATATATATATATATATTTATAATATAATATAAATAAACAACTGATATATATATATTTTATATCAGTTGTTTAGTATCCCCATAGTACAGGTTCTGCCGAATTTGGGACTATACATCGGCCTTCGACAGTTTGCATTCCTGACACATAAGATTTATAGCTATAACATCATGTTTGTTGTGAGTTGAAATAATAATATAATATTTTAATTTAATTTTATGTCATTTGTGCATGTAAACGATAATAATATTTCAAAACGGGAATCGTCCGACGGTACAAATTCACATCAACTATCCGATTACTATGCCGAATACGACCTGTCAGGAACGCAAACTCTCGACGGCCGATGTATAGATGATCGTATATGAGATGTTCTAGTATTATTATTATTTTAAATAATTGTATAGTTAAATTGACAGAACAATTACAGTTATAGGGGTCTAATATAAAAAAAAAATAAACAGTTTCGAAGAATAACCGGACGACACTCATTATTTTACCCAAAAAATAAAGCAACAGTACTACTAAGATTTATTTAAAGTAATATAAATTATAATTCATTTTAATAATATTATTTAAAAATAAACATTCTGCTAACCATTGTTTCCTTGACGCATCAAATAACGACTATCAAACAACAACACTCGTACGTGTCATAATTTGTAAAAAAACGTATAACTTTAGTCTGATACTTAGTCTGATAACTTCTCTCATCTATACTTTGTTATCTTAACTTACTTCAGAAAATAATAAACGTAAGTCCAGAAAATTGCAAGGGATCGAAGTTATAATAACTTCTCATAATAAATTACACTAATCTGCGCAAGTTTCTTTAGACAGTTTATTATACGTACGATAAATACAACAAGTTTAAAACAATAGAAAACAAAACAAAAAAACAAACAAACATATTAGTATTATTAGCAGTGGTGTGCCTAGGTTTAAGACTAACGCACTTTTTATAAATTTTTAAAGTATTCATAATAAAAAAGTTCTGTGATCTTCATAATAACAAAGTTAAATTAATCTTGTTGACTTTTCACTACCTACTTCATAACTTTCATAATAACAATCTACCGTTGACGAGCTAACAAAGCACAGTAATGGCATATTGTACGGTATGCTATTACTACTTAGACATATTTTTCCATGCATATTACCGGCACTGACTTTGTAAAAAATTTTCGATTTCTTTGAGCCTAAAACGAAAACTCAACACTCAAAAGACAAAACCTTTTCTGATTCGGCATACTATACATAAAAATACTATAAAATAATTATAAGTAAATATATTTCGATAGATATTTACTGTAAGTTTTTATTTTTATTTAATATTATTATTATATATTTAGATAAAATTAAATTACTTAAATTTATAAAACCGGAAATATTCCAAATACAAAAATACGCTACGCTGAAAACACCGACACAGAGCTTGAATGAAACCAGCCCACATCCTGCTGTTTAGTACGATCTTTTAAATTGGATAGCCTTTTTGAGTTTTACTACGTTGAATACAAATCAGGTGTAGGTTTTGTAGTGATGAGATGATTTCGATAGGTACAGTTTAGAGAATTCAACTCTCCCTTGATTTGAATACACTTTAAACAACCACAAGGGACAATTAGATTCGTTTCTAAGTATTTAAATAATTATTTATTTTATATTTTTGTTATTTATTTAATGATTCGTTTGAAACTATCTCAACTTATTCAGGTACATAAAATATGGATGGATACAAACAAAATACAATAAAGAGGGCTTCTTAAAAACGGTGAGATTAATTCAAATTATAATAGTAAATTATTGAGAAAAGAGAATGTTGATGAGATTGTTTCTTCTATTAGACAACAACTTTTCTTTTAAACGAGGAAAATTTTCTTTATTTTTTACTTTTATTAAGTTAAATTATAATATAGATTTAAGCGACTAAATTAGCTAGAGCTCTTATTATAAGCCAGTATTAGGAAATATATTTTGGGAAGTTAACTACGTTGTAATTTGCCGGTACTACCGAGTGCCCTGTAATTGCAGCGCAACCAGACGCCCTGTCCGAATTTACTTATACCAAGACGGAAATTTGAGCGTTTCGGTTGATTGGAGACTAATTTAGTCTACGAGTTAATTTTCACTGATTGACATTATATTGAAGGTACGTTCAGACGGTTTGAAACTTTATATAGATATCTTCTCATCGTTGACTAAAATGATAGTTAGATGTGTGTATTATTTATTATGTACTGTCAAGGTTCAATACGAATAAATCAAAAAACAATACAGATGATTCCTTTTACAGATTTTTCTATTTTTTTTTTTAGTGTCTTAATGTCCTCTTCTGCTTTTACTTTCATTGCCACTTCCCTTCCTGCACGTATGTCAATTCAATATTATTTTTTAAAACCATGTTAATGTATGCAGTAATGAATCTTTTGTATCATGTGTGGTTCTTGGCATGTCATTATTTAAATAAGAGGACATTTGTAACTGTAGATATATTCCATTTTTCGCTAAAAACTCTTCATCATTATAATCAGTACCTCCTTTCCAGCCAATTATGTAACTAAAAAGAATAAATCCAGATGCGTTGGAGGAGGTGTAGTTATGGGAGGGAGTTCTGGTTTTTGCAGTTCGGAAGGAGAATAAGAGTTTTATATCGACCGGTTTACAGCGACCTGTAACCAGAGACAGGAGACAAGAGAAGTGGGGTTTTTATACATTGCACGTATGTGTTACGAAAACATATTTCAAGTGCTGGTTTCCTTATTCTTCGTCTATCTTTTAGCAGCCTGGTCCAATTCAGGTGACTCCGCTCGTGGTATTCATATCTTGGCCAGTAAGCCTTTCCAAGTGAATCATAATACGTTTGCCTGTTTTCTTTTTCTTGCAGTATACTCAAGTTTTGTATTTATTATATGTGTATTTGATTTTACTTGCAAACCAAGTAGCAGATTCTTCTGGCTTTTGAGTTCTTTGTTATTGTTTTGCCATGTAACATTTGATGGATTTTTGTTTTGATGCATCTTTTCCGAAAATAAGCATATCTTTGAAATAACTCTCTCAAATGTCTTAGCTTTGTCCGGTTTAAATAAATATGGCTACATTTGGATCGTTAGTCATGAAAGGTGAGATGAAAACCATTTTGTATATTAATTTGTGTATATTCCAATTTACACAAATCTTTCACAAAAATGGTATCCTGATTTTTGCTTTATGTACTAACTATTACACCTTACCTGATTGTACATATCCCTTCTGTTTAGTGCAAGTTCCTAAATACTTAACTTACCTAACTAGTTGGAGAGGGGTCCGTCAATGATTATATCCGATTGCTTAGTTGTGTAGTCTTGAAATTGGTTCTTGACAAGTATCTTAGTATCTAATTGTATATGATGTCTCCTTTAAGTTGTGCATAACTTTACTAATTACAGGAGCATATTCCGTAATATAAAAAAAATAGATCATCCGCGAATGATAAAATACTAAGGAGTGTGATCTCGACATCCTGATCCAGTTGAACTTCGGATACTAACTTTTCCAAAGTTCTCAATACTTCATACATAAGAAGCGTTAATAGTCTAAGAGGTAAACGACATCCCAGTTTAACTCATTTTCCTTTGATAATATTTTTAGTCCTCTGTTCGAAGCATAAGATTGACGTATACTGTTTGTGGTAATTCTATTAAATTGAGTTACATTAATTTGAGTTTGCAAAATATTCGTCAGAGCATCGAATTTAATAGAGTCAAAAGCTTTTCAATTATCTAACTGTTATATTTTCTCTCATTAAGTATTTTTCTGTCGATGAATGTGTGATTATTCTTTGATCGACAAAATTTCGTCGTCGCGTATATTTAGAAGCGTATATTCGCTACACCATATTGTAGTTGGATATTTTTCTGAAGTTACTTAAGCTACGACAGAAATTGAATTGCATGAAACCATTCTTCAGGAAATTTGTTTTTGTCACAGGATTATATATAATGATAATGATGTAAACATCACAATAACGTCTCGACCCTAAACTAAGCATTAGCTTGTGTTTTGGGTACCAAGCGAAGACATATAATGCATACATATAACAACCAAGACCCGGTACCAGTATCAATATTCATCATATAAATACTGACCCGATTTGGGATATAATGATAATGATGTAAACATCACAATAACGTCTAGACCCTAAACTAAGCATTAGCTTGTGTTTTGGGTACCAAGCGAAGACATATAATGCATACATATAACAACCAAGACCCGGTACCAGTATCAATATTCATCATATAAATACTGACCCGATTTGGGATATAATGATAATGATGTAAACATCACAATAACGTCTAGACCCTAAACTAAGCATTAGCTTGTGTTTTGGGTACCAAGCGAAGACATATAATGCATACATATAACAACCAAGACCCGGTACCAGTATCAATATTCATCATATAAATACTGACCCGATTTGGGATATAATGATAATGATGTAAACATCACAATAACGTCTAGACCCTAAACTAAGCATTAGCTTGTGTTTTGGGTACCAAGCGAAGACATATAATGCATACATATAACAACCAAGACCCGGTACCAGTATCAATATTCATCATATAAATACTGACCCGATTTGGGATATAATGATAATGATGTAAACATCACAATAACGTCTAGACCCTAAACTAAGCATTAGCTTGTGTTTTGGGTACCAAGCGAAGACATATAATGCATACATATAACAACCGAGACCCGGTACCAGTATCAATATTCATCATATAAATACTGACCCGATTTGGGATTCGAACCCGGAACCTCCAGCGTTGCAGGCAAGGTCGCTACCCACTAGGCTAAGCGGTCGTCAAATCGGAACACTTCTGCGATTTCACTGAGACATTCATCTTGTTCTTTGATTTTGACCAATATTGCTTTTGTTTACAAACTTAGACACTCAGTTGAATAACTGTCACCTAGTGATGAAAGTCGTAGATTCCACAAAACTTTTTCTATTATGAACTTAGTAATCTACGTTGAACACTGGGCGTTTGTCATGATTACGTAAATAGAGGTTTATTTGAGCACTTAACAAATGATAGAACTTCGTCGAACAGCGTCGAGCGCTGCGACTACACTTGAAGTGGTACTACGACTATTTACTAGAAACTGAATATTATTTGTACTATTCATCAATGCGTTAAAGTGGTTTGATTATTTTATTATTCTTAGTTCATTTAATATAGTAAAGCCGCGTGAAACAGAACTAATGTTGTGGCGTTGCCCTATACAAAAATATCTAGTTTTAGTTAGATAATCTATTATTGATTGAGACTGAAATGATGAACTTAAATCTAGAAATCTAGAGTTATCTATTTTACATTTTAGTGAGTCGCAGCACGTTTTCCATTAAAAAAAATTTTATGACCATAATTTTAATTTCATTAGACGCGTCAAAGGTTTCTATATGTAACTGAAAAATATATCTTTATAGTAGAAGATCTTTGGTAGAAATTTGTTTGCAATAAAATTTCGAAAATTACCTTATTAACCTATGTGTGCTCGCTGCGTCCAATCGTCCACGAAGGGTTTGTCGACGACGGACAACTTACACGGCCTCTTAATATTAATTAAGACGAATTTTAATCACTTAGTTGCATAAAGTTTTGATTCTTACCTTAGCAATTTTATCACTTTTTAGAGTGAAAAACCGCAACCCTTATCACCATGAAATCTGTTCGTCTACCGTAACCTGTTTTCTCCGGGTCTTCTGTATGAAATATGTTAAATTTGGCAGGTAAAATACAGAGAAGCGTAAATGAACACAACATTTTAGAGGTTAATTCAGATAATTATAAAAAAATTGCTCGAGACATGAAACATGAAACACTTATATATTTTTAGAGTTTCAAGATGCATCGTCAAATGATATTTAAGAAAATACCTACACGAATTGACATCCTTATCTCCGAAACCAGAGAACCTGAAATTTTAAAAAAGAATTACAGGAATAACTAAACACAAATCATAAGTTATTTCGAATTCACACAGGAAACGAATAATATTTGTGAAGAGACAATGTGCGTAAAATGTGTTGATGTCACCAAGAGCTAATAAGTTTAATTGATTTAGTGCAAGGGTCGGCAATCTGCGGCTCGCGAGTCGCATGCCACTCATTCGACGTAAAGTTGCGGTTATCCAATTCTACACGCAAAATTAAATATTTTATCATCAAAACACTTATAAATCGTGCAATCGATCCATGAATGAGTCCCGTGTCTATCTCTCGGCCACTCAAGCGTTTTTTGCATGATTATAAGGAAAGTAAAAAGCCAACTAACTAAATAAAATCTAGAGTCGTGTTTGAAATTTAAAACAACAAGTTATAAGCCAAATTTAACCAAACTTTCAAAAGGCATACAAAGCTAATAAATTTCAATCCCCCCATTCAATCCCCAATCAATGCTCTCATTGATAAAACTGTCTATTATTTAGTAATTAAATGTATTTTTATTATTATTTATTAGATTAATTATTTTACTATTCTGGCTAAAACACTTTAATATGTTTTGTGCTAAAAACGTTTGTATGTTTTTGTATGAATAAACATTATTTCATATTTCAAATAGTTGATTTTAAATCTAAAATCGAATATTTAATATTATAAGTAAATATGAAATGAAAATTTTTAGTAGCTCTTTAAAAACTAGGAAATGTGGTAAATTGTAACTTTCGACTCTTATATCTCAAAAGATTGGCGACTCCCTGTTCTAGTGGATATTAAATAGGAAACTTATATGAAAGAGTCAGGTTCAGATTCTGATTTGAATTTGAGAAAAACATGGAATAATATTAATAATAATAATAATATGAATAGTCATACGAACTGTTGATTGCACTGCTTGGTTTCACTATTGAGGCCAGTAGGATTAACTTGGGTGAAACTACTAAGGATTTTTGAATCATTTTGTCTCCACTCGGAAGTCTATTTGAGTCCAACTCGCACTTGACCAGTTTTAATTCAGCAAATAGTATGTCTGCATATGTACAACACCTACAAATCTTCAGGAAATTTGTAAAGTCTTTACTCTGTAGGTAATTTACGCTAAGATCTTTCTAACTACATTCTAAGGGCGTCAGGTGAGATTAAGTACGATTCGCCGAGCACGTTAAATTAATTTGGCAATGTCTATTTTACAGCTTTCGAGGTATGTAAAGTTAGCCGTGTAAAGTTTAACGTGAGTGTAAAGTTTCTTACAAAGTTTATGATGTCGTCAGATCGTCAAGTTTTATTCAAGTCGACATGTCTCTGTTCTGATTCTTAAGAAAGCCATTTTCGATTTTCTTCGTACAAATTTAATTGGGTTTTCACAGCCATATTATACTGAATAGAAATTAGATATCTTTTAGAGTACATAAACTTAATGAAAGCAAAAACATTAACTGCTCAAAAACTTTTTTTTTATTAGATTGGCAAGTAAATTATTTGAATATGTTCGTATTGGTTGTTGGCTTGAAATATTTTTTTTTAGTAGCAAGAAAGTTCCTAAAGCTGTATATTTTGTTGAAGATAACGCCTGGTGCAGTATTGTTTGATGGAACGGCTGGGTCCGAATTTACCATTCAGAACTGAGCCTCGTCACAAATATCCGATAGTGGCTTACTTACTTACTCAATACTATTCTGACTTTCAAGTTTCAAGTTCCAAGTTTCACCGTTCTCCGAGATTTAGGAATTTCACCCTTACTTTCTCACAATGACGTCAGCGACCACGTGGTTACAGCACCAAAATAGTCCAGAATTCACAACGATTATAGATAGATAGGTGGTAGACCATAACGAAGTAAATTTAGTATTTTACGTTTATTCTACGTGTTTCTACAAAGGCTTGCGTCAGCGCCGCCACACAATAACTAGGTCAATTCAAAGTGAAGTTAGTTTCAGAATAACAGCGCGCCAGCTAAAGAAGTAGTTAAAATCACAGACAAGAAATAAAAGAATTAGGTGGGGCACAGACGTATTTTATTCTCAACATAATTATTAAAAGGCCATCTGTCGTAAATTATTAAAAGACTTTAGAAGACATTATCTATGAACTGAGTGTCTAGTACGACGCATAAATGCCTTCTACATACGTTAAAAAATCTCAATTTAATGACGATTTTCATTTTGGCTCTAGGGGACAACGATTCTATTGATCACCGATAAAATATGAACCCATGAAAAATCATCATCTTTGAAAAGTGAAATTGACTAAAATGACTCAATTGATTGAAAGACAAAAATTTTTTTTTAGTATATTTGTTTGGTTTTCGTTATAAGTACTAATATTTTTACACCACTTTTTTTTGTTACAAATCATGTTTAAGCAACAACTTTGTATTAAACAACAACTGTTTTATCAATAACAGCGAAGTTGGACGGAGTGAAGACCTACATGAGAATGCGGAGAGTGCCGACACACCTCCAAGTCAAAGTGATCAAGTGGTTCGACTACCTGTGGCTTACGCAAAAGTGCTCCGACGAAGAAAAGGCCGTCTCCTGTCTGCCCGACAAGTTGAAAGCTGAAATCGCGATCAACGTTCATCTAGATACGCTGAAAAGGTAAAAAAACAATGGATTTTTGTCTTCCGTAGCCTTTACAGCTCGCGCCAAACTTCTAGTTTGGTTTGAAGTCGAAGCAAATAGCGTCGCAGTATGAAAAATGAGTGCTAAAAATCTGGTCCCGCACCTGCGCAAACAACACCCGCGTCAACTTCAGAACGAACTAGAAGTTTGGTGCGTGCTGTACTAAGCTTTTATTTGATGTATTTTTCGTGTGAATCCAAATTGATACAGTAAATAAATAGTACATAAAAGTATGGACTAAAAGTACAAATGAATAAAATACTTATTAAAAATTAACATATTTTTTTCAGATATACGACTGCTACTATAGTTAATATAATTTCCATACGGCGGCAGTAGAATGTCAGGACAACGATAACTAGCACAGTAAAGTAGGGCAATGTGGTCATTACTTCGTTTAGCCTCGATTATTGAGCTAATTACCGTCGCATCGCGTCACCCGCCATATACAAACAATATTTTAGTCGCTGTAACGAAAAATTGTTTTTTTTTTAAACATTTATTTTCGTACTTGCTTTGGTGAAAAGTACAGCATACTCGTATATTTGATTAGTTGCGAAACGTGATTAAATAGAGTAAATAAGAACAACCCGATAGCATGAAAGGCACATGCGTTCTGTATGTTCGATTTTCCGTTAGCTGAATTAGGTTTTGGATTTTTTCATGGCTGATAAGAAAAGTTTAACAATCTATGAATTTTGGACAAACCCCGTGCAAAATTAAAGTCAGATCCTACTTGATAATGAAACTTTATATGAAAATGCTGACCTCATATGTAGCATAACATAGATTTGTTTTGAAGATAGAGTTCGTAAAAATGCGACATGACATTTGGGTGAAATGTTATATATTTTTTAAGTTTTTCGTGTCATGTAATAACTATTACTTAATTGTAGACATACGTATAAAGAACAAGCCTTTTTTTAACATGGAACTACTATTATATTTGGGGCTTTTGCAGCAGCAACGGACGGATTTCTGAAAAAAAAAAAATACATTTTTGAATAAATTTTAGGATTTTGTACATCCATGATTAAAAAAAAAGAAATGTAGGAACTTTCTGGTGTCGGTCTGTCTGTTCGTCTGTCACAACCTATTTTCTCCGAACGAATTCTCAATTAGGTAGGGGTCAAATTATAAAAAAAAAGTTTTGTCAAGCACATCATGAGACATATCAAATTAAAAAGCTTATTAAAAGGAATACAAATAAATTTAACATTTTAATGAAATAGTTTAATATATAATGCATACTTTAATAGATATCAAAGAAAATATACGTTATGGGATAAGGAGCCTCATAAATATTTTACGGGAAAACCTAAACGAAAATCTATATAAGTCATAAATAATAATAATAATAATAATAATAATTTTTTTTTTTAAATATCACAATCACAACAACAACGTCTAGGTCCCAAACTAAGCATTAGCTTGTATTTTGGGTACCAAGCGATGACACCACATACATATAACAACCAAGACCCGGTGCCAGTATTAATATTCATCATATAAATACTGATCCGACCTGGGATTCGAACCCGGGACCTCCAGCTTCGCAGACAGGGTCGCTGCCCACTAGGCTAAGCGGTCGTCAATAATATAACACACACACTCACAACAACGTCTAGGTCCCAAACTAAGCATTAGCTTGTATTTTGGGTCCAAGCGAAGACACCACATACATGTAACAACCAAGACCTGGTGCCCGTATTAATTTTTATCACATAAATACTGACCCGACCTGGGATTCGAACCCGGGACCTCCAGCTTCGCAGGCAGGGTCGCTGCCCACTAGGCTAAGCGGTCGTCATGAAATTCATATATGAAAAAGGTTAGAGAGGTTTAAAATTCGTAACAGATCTTTGTAATCAAGAACGTTAATAACACATAATTATTAATGAGAATCACGCATATAAATCACCGAGTTAATATGGAAAAGAAAGCATAGATGTAAATTTTTAAGATATTCCCTTCCATATACTTACCTCGTCAACCAAAATATTTATATTAGCAATGCAGTTAAGGCTTTGATAGATTAGTTTTCAGGGGTGTGAAAGACATTACATTTCATATGATGTGTCGTTGCTATAGTTACGACATCGATGACAACATCGGGTTCTGTGTGACGCGCAATAAAACGCACTGCAAGTTTTTCTAGTTCTTTCTACGTTTGTTTCGCTTTAGCAATTTACAATCGGCACGTGACTTTGATAAGTTGTTTATTGTTTTCTCTACGCTCGACCTTCACTTCTTTGTATTTACTCGACTAACTGAAATCTCAATTTTATTTGGTACTTCGCTATTTATACGCATTTTACATATTTCAAAATTATAACGTTCTAACCCCTTCCAGAAAACTCTCTTCAAATCTAATTGATCGCTGTCTGTTTTCCACAATACATTCTACAAGCAAACTAGTGATGGGGTAGTGTCGGTAAGAGATGTCTATGATGTGCAAACAACGTGACACGGTTTCTGTCTGTAGAAATAATAGGATTCTTAATAGAGTCGGTGTGTTTTGTACCTCCCTAAAAAGTTTTGATACTCTCAAAAAGTTATATATATAGCTACGATGAATAAGTAAGTTTTATATACTTTCCTAGAAACTCACGCCTCGTCAACTTAATAATGAACATGAATGCCGACCAAATGAAAGAAGTTTACGAAGATGTAGTAAGACTACATCATCGTAGAGAACATATTTTATACATTATGTCCCACAGTTATAAGTAAAACTTATATTTATTTACTTTTTCAACAGATTTTATCGAAAAAAATAAAATATTACTTTAATTACTGCTGTTTTAAGAGTCCGGACCTCAAAAGGTAAAAAAGAAAACCTTATAGGGTCTTCCGAAATTGCTCTTCCGGCGTCCTGTCTCTATATTTATTTAGTCCCGCTAGGTACTTTATAGACATTATTTGTATGGCAGTATGTTGGCGCATCCGTTCGTTCGCGGTTTTTCCAACGGATATTTGTTAAAATTTGGCACAGAGTTTCCATTTGACCTCTAGTGTAGTACCAAGTTTAGCAGTTTAGTAATCTCATTTTGGTAGTTTACCCTTTTTTTAGCTTATTTGGGCAAATGGTTGCTCCATTTGCGAAATTTACGTCTTTCTCCAACGCATTTATTGAAATTTGGCACAGAATTTACCTTTCACCTCTACTTTTGAGAGTACCGTTTTGAAGTTAATTGGAAGAATCGGAAGATTTTGGATTTGAAAGTCATGTGACCATAAAAGCAGCTGTAGGTACTTCTTCAATTCATATGTTTGACTTGTTTATTTAAGTTTAAAATGCAAAAGTGCAAGCTATACAGAAACCTATTTTTGGGCCAGGAACTTGAAAAGTATATTAATATAAATGTTTTCAGATATTTAGCCTGAAATTACAACTTGACATAACCAAACACTTTGACATAACGAAAATGCGAGTGACCGCAGAAAAGATAGTAACAAAATTTGAAACTGAAATGTAATCTAAATGGAGAAGGTTATTAAAGAAATCTTTGGAGGAAAGGAAAAAAAGGTAGAGGAGAAAATTAAGTCATAGAGAAAGATTTTATAGGGAATATCATGACTACAACGGAAAGGAAGGGAAATGAAAAAGGTAAGATGCCGTAAAGATGGAAAAATTGATAGAGAGACGATAAGTAAAAATACAAGGGCATTGAAAATATAGTAGTATAATGAAGGTAAGATATTATAAAAGATATAAAGAATTAAGGGTTAACAAGAGGGTTGGTCTCTTGTTAATCTTTAATTTTTTATATCTTTGAAAAAAGGGGTGAACTAGAAAAAAAAATATGGTGGCAAGATTAATATATGAAAATTCGAAAGAAAAAAACAAGGACTTTATGACAGATGACGATAGGAAATGCAAAGTAAAAAGGGAAACATGAGATTTAGAGCACTTGATGGAGTGCGTAAGCTGGTGAAAAAGGGAAACAGAAGAAATACTGGATTAAAGTGGAGAAAGAGGAGCATTGACATGGGTACCGAGGATAGAAAAAAAAAGGCAAAGAAAGTGGGAAGGGATAGGTCGGATTAGGGAATGTCATGGGAGATAGAGGTAAAGAGAAAAATGGATACAGCGAAATTGTAAGGAACCAACTCCGAGAACTTAGCCAAATAGGCTGTTTTATAAATGAATATATAGACATATAACGTATATATATACAAAAATTTCTCATTTAATAGCCTAAAATAAGATAAGAGAAAAATATTTAATGTTTTTAAAATATGACGTATGTATTTTACAAGCTAGAGCTGTCAAATAACATAAGCTTCAGGCATGTTTTAAACACCTATATGGGGTTTTTCTGTATCTACTATACTTTTGCGCTTTTTATCAACTGAACATTATTTTTTACTTTAAATTCACTGTTTTTTAAACAAAAGCTACGTTTGACTCTGACTCGATATTTACTTGGAAAATAAACTGCCGTTTACATAAACAGAGTGCAGTAACGCGCGTCGTATCGTGTATTGCGTTTCAAAAAGAGAGAGACATTTGCTTTTTTACTCCCATGAATTATGCAAAAGTGTTCGTTTACGAGCCGTAAACTGTGTCGGCAAATGACACTTTTCGCTCGTTCCTTGCTGTTCCGCGTCACGACGCCTCTCCGTCGACACGGTGTCATGGCGTCCCGACGACGTTACTTTTTATTATCTATTATAAAGAAGGCTAATTATAACTTAGCATTATCCCAGAGTATACGCTGACTGCGATAGGAAATGTTTTCCACGTTACACAGTAATGCTCAGTCGAACGCATGGCAAGGCCTTCACTTGTTTATTACGCTCAGACGTCAGTAACGGCAATTCACAGCGAAATAAATCACAAATGCTCGATTCCGATATATACCTACCGCTCACTCTCCAGTTTCTATGACTTCAAATCGAAATGTCACTACATGGTTTGGTTTTTAAACTTTTGACACTGTTTTTATATCGCTTCTAATAGTTTTTTTTTAATGTCTATTTCGAAACCACTACATATTTATGAGTTTTACATCGAGCTTTGCCATTCTGCTGTAATTTTTTTATGATTTTCAGAGTTTTTCTATTTCACCCAGGAATCCTAAATATTATCGGAATAAAAAGTAGCCTGTAATATTCTCTACATATTACTCTAGCACGCCAGTGTAAATACTGTAAAAATTGGGTACACCTGTTTCGGAGATTAGCCCGGACAAATAAACTGAATTTTAAAAACACATGTTTGGGTTTTGGTTACCGGAAAATAAACATATGAGCATTAAAAAAATGTTTATTTTGAAATCACTAACCTTTCCGATTTATTTGTATTGATATGATCTATGATATTGAGGTAACTAAGAAAATTCGTTCTGAATCTATTTTGTTAAAAGTTGTGCAATAGCGGTTACATTGCGACATCCATACGTACGTATACATACATGTATACATACCTCCATGCATCAACTGACGATACTGCAAATCTTTAGACGATTATTTATAACAGTATATTATCTTTGAAAGCACATAAATTATAGGTCTGATTTAAGAAATAAATATCCTAAGTGGGATAAACTTCGCGACCGCGATTCACATAAATAACGCAAAGTGTCTTTTTATTCTTTTGTTTAGAGTGGAGATATTCCAAAACACTGAAGCCGGTTTCTTATGCGAGCTGGTTTTGCGACTGCGGCCGGTGCTTTTTTCGCCGGGTGATTATATTTGCCGGAAAGGTGAGTTATTCGTTTCTACCTGCTTAAATGAGTTATGGAGAAATCAGATTTCATTGTGCAATCGAGGAATATGTAAAATCCTTAAACTTAACAAGTATATTAATTTTAACATTTCACTGTATTTAAATCAAACTTTATTGTTAAAATCACCATAATAGGCGAAGTCCATTGAACAGTTGATGTTGAAATCTGAGTTTTAATTCCATGCAACATTCTTCGCTCATATTATATACGCAAACTGCACTAAAAGGGAACCTCAATCCAATGAAGATTTTACGTGGTCTTCACACTATGTTATTAACCTGCCGTTATATGGTTTGGGTCTTAGCATTAATTTTTTTGGTTTTAAATAAATATATAAATTTTGGTGATTAGTGTCGTGATAGCCCAGAGCGCGACGAACCTGTCCCAAATTTCTATGGCCATAAGGCCATGGTTCGAATCCGGGCGTGTACCAATGAGTTTTTCTGACTTAAGTACGTTAACTATCACTGACTCCGTGCCTCGGAGAACACGTTAAGCAGTCGGTCCCGGACGCTGTCAATAGATGGCGGTCGTTACAATCCCCAACCCGCAGTGGAGTAGCGTGGTGGATTTAAACTCCGAAACCCCCTCCTCACCCTGGGGGAGGCCTAAGCCCCTGCAGTGGGCTAAAATGGGCTGGTGATGATGATGATATAAATTTTGGGCACCACTCATAACCGCACTCATTTTGCTGGGGGGTATCATTTGAATTTTTTTTTAAAATTAATTAACTGTATTAAACTATGTAACTAATACACAGACGTAATTTAATAAAATGTCCATATACTATAAGACAATCAAACAGTCTACTTTTATAGAGGGTTGGAACAGTGGTATATTTCAAGCTAAGCATGTAATGTATATATTTAAAATTTTTGAATTGTCGAAGTGATAAAAAGAGACATTCCCACCACTATCATGGTCTTTTTACATAAAAAAAAGTGTTGAGTGGAGGGCTCCTATATCTGTTTCAGTAGGGATCAAAACAATTGTAATTACCGAACTAGTGCTATACATGTATACATATAACTAAAAACCTAATGCCGAAACTAAAAGTAGTGTCGAAACTTTCAGAAATCAATAACTTCTGATATTTTTGGGAGTCCTACCATTACGTTATGGGCGACGTGTCGTCTACTGCCCAACCCCTACCAATCAAAAGTGATAACTCCGGCAGTGTGTGCTTATTGGTTTAAGCAATCTCTCTCCTTTATAATATATGATAAATAATAAATGCCCAACGTTTACAGGCGAAGTGGGCAAGGAGATGTACATAGTGAACCGCGGCAAGCTGCAGGTGGTTGGTGACAACGGGAAGACGGTATTAGCGACGCTAAAGGCCGGTTCTTACTTTGGCGAAATATCGATTCTGAACATGGGCACCGCAGGTAAACAACTTGGTAAATATCCGGAGCCCGAGACGCCACGCCATTATGTATCCAATGTTTGAGATTGTAAAGCAAAGGTTGAAAGGAGACGCTGCAATCAGGCCGAGGGAGCGGCCAGGACGCCTAGCAACAGGTTCTGGGACATCGGACGGATCGGTTAATACCCGTCGGACTGTGTTTCCTATATTGGACATAGACTGCACTGTGTTTACTGCCGTCGTGAAACTACATACAATATGGTCTGAACGTTGCCTTAAATGAATTAATTTTAATAGATTAATTATTAAACTTGATGTCTCGAATATATAAGTACATTTGTTAATAATTTTATTTTTTACAATTTACAATGTACATTTAAGATAAGAAAATGTCTCATTTTACAGCATTATAATTTATTTTTTTAACTTTTATATGATTTATAAAAAGGTACAAAAATTCATATAAACTATGCTATTACTGTATATAAAGAAACTTTATCTTTCTAAGAGTTACCAAAATCTTCATGTTAGTGTTTTGAATAGTTATATATAACGGAGTCCAATTACAAGTTCAATGAAATAGTCTGTTTTGGGTAATTTTGTTGTAGTTTTGCGACGTGTAGAAAAAAAGTGCCATTCAAATATTCTATACGAACAAATGTTGTATATTTATTAATAATATATTTTCTACAGTAATCTACATCAGCTATAAAAACAACAAGTTCATGAACACTGTCCGACGGGGAAAAGCGCTGTTGTTGCATAGACTCTTTTGTTACATTTTTTTTTTCATATATAAGCAAGGAATGCTTTGATTATTATTTTCAATAATATCGTCAAATATTTTACTATTATGTCTATTTTGTATTACACACAGACGACGTCATGGAATCATGCTTTTTATATATGAATTTACAACATTACACTATGCAAACTTTAAAAAATGTGCCACGTATTTCACGTGCTTATTATTATTTTTCAACCAGCACGTTATATGTGTCATTTATGTCTTTATGTCACATCATTTTTGTTATATTGTCACTCTTTTTTTCTTTCTTATTTTGTTCAATTTAAAAAAAAAATTTGTTATATAAACCTAAATATTATTTTTAACACAACATTTCATTACCACTTATTGCTAAAAACAGACAAAACATTAAATGCATCGACACTTTCTATAGTACATTAAAGCGCCTGTCAATATATATCATCTTTTTAATTACGACATATAGATATTATTAAACTCACTTTTATCGTAAAGTTGTTATTAGCTGTTTGCTTTGGTGCTAAGGTTTATTTTGCTTCGAGATCTCCTTTGATTGTATGAAGGCAGTGTCCCCGATCGCTTTGCATCCAACCTTTAACAACCTCCGTAAATTTGGCGTGACCTCTTGGTGCATGTGGCCCCTCTATTTTATTAGTATTAAGTCTATCGTTTATTCTATAATAGAGAGTGGCTCACATTTACTATTTATTGTCTTTCCTTAGCTTTTTAAGTAGTCGATGCCGGTAGCACAAATGACTTCATTTTCATTAAAATTTTTATTGAGTGAATCGATTTCTTTCGTACCTTCGATGCTTTTTACTTTCTCGTGGGCTGGTAAGGAGTAAGTTGTTTTTGTGTACCCGTTTTATTCACACGAATGATTACCCTCGAGCGGCACGGTACTTCGCCTACCTAGTACACCGTGTTTGTGGTACGTCTCCCTTGCTAAGAATTTAAACTGCTTTCATTTCGGATTGTTATGTATGTGACAATTTTATTCTGTGGATTTGTTAACTTCGCTCGATTACTTTATTACTTCATTAACCCTTTAATAATTTTTAGCGTTAAAAACCTGTAAAAGCTTATGTTACCGCTTTTTATTTAATTAGATGAGAAGAATTTGTCGGAATTTAAAAAAGGAAACGGTAACATGGGTTTAAAAATGACGATTTAACTCTTGTCGGTTGGCACGGAGTGTGTGGATGACACGTCGACAGGCAACCGGCGGACAGCATCGGTGCGGTCAGTTGGCTATTCGGACCTCTTCGTGCTGAGCAAGAAAGACATGTGGGATGTGCTGAAGGAGTATCCAGCGGCGCGGGTGCGGTTAGAAGCCATTGCTGTCAAGCGCCTCGAGAAGTATAAGAAGGCGCCGTTAGAAAAAGGTTATTTATTTTCAATACAGTTAGAATCAAAGTAAGTTGATTGAAAGTCTGCATTTCATAAAATGTATTTAAGACAATTTATTACTCTGCGTTGGTATGTATAACATTAATTAACCGAATTATATCAAGCGTATATTTTATTAAGTTGAGCAATAGTGCTAAGCAAACAAACGTACCTATAATGTTGAATAGAAGGGGGTCAAGATATCATGGACAGACTGTATAGAATTCACAGCTATTGTTGGAATGTGCTTCCAAGTCCTGAACTCATTACTGATTCATGTTTAAGCCCAATATTTATAGAAAGAATTTATTTTATTTTTTTTAAATCTCAATTAAGAATTCTGTATGTAAAGTAAAAATAGATTAGCCCGGTTCCAAAACCGGTTTAAGATAAATTGTTTCTTCGGCACATTTTGTTATTTAAATGTCTTAAGGTTTTATTTCGCGATCTGAAAACCGAAAAACACTGTTTTTTTCAGGTCAAATTTCTCAATAACTATTAAGATATTCTATATTTTTTAAGTCATAATCATACATCACCTATTTATCTAGTTAGTCTATGAAATTTTATTTAGGTAGCAATATAATATAACTCCGTAAAAAATTAGTTCAAACTTACGAAACTTACGAAAGCGAACTACTAGCGAATACTAATCACAAAAAAATCGTACGTACGAAGCATATAGTATATTAGTAAGTGTACGATAAATTATCTTAAAATTTATTTAATTATTACTGTAAAAAAATGTGTTCCATGCTGAATAAACACAAAAATGCCGTGCGCGAGATGGTCGTCTAAGCGTTACAATTTAATGAAAATAACATAAACCTAGAAAAAATAAAATTTGAGGTGTTATCTCCCAAATAAAATTTTTATATTTCATTTTTATTTGCAAATTTGTTTGTAATAAAATTTCGAATGTACGTATTTAAACGCTCGCTGCGTACAATTCTAAAATTGTGAAAAACTACTAAATAACAATTACTTACCGCAAAGCAAAAATATTGATAGTTTCTCAAAATAGTTTGATCTAACAGAAAAAATATAAAAAATAGCTTTACATCCCGCATTATTAAAAATACTGAACAAGATCATTTTTTAACAATCTTTAAACTTTCCGAAATATTTGGGTGTAATTTTTGTTTTGTAAACTTATTGTTTAAAAAGAGTATGTGTTTCTTGCCGGCCCTTCGGCTCTCTCAAAACAAGTCGCAGCTTCATATGATTTGAGATCGTTTGAGAAAAGAACAGAAAAATATATTTTCGTTGAATTTTATTGTAAACCTGCTGCACAAAAAAAAATATTCCGTTTAATGTACCTAAATATCATGAGATATTAGCTGAAATCGACCAACTAACCGTCAATATATTACTTACAATGAAATATAACTATAATCGTAGTGGCGATGGGTCGGTGTCAATCAACGCCGGGCTTGGTGGAGACGAGCGGGCGTGTGCCCATAGAGGAGATGCAACTGCCCACCGTGTCCGGCGCCCCTGCTCCAGTGCCCATCTATCCACCGCCTCCACGCGACCCCCATCTTTATACGTAAGTTATATAATCAAACTTCTGACAATTCCACAAACGACAGTAGATAATAGAATATAAAATAGACTCAGAATATACAGAGTCCTAATTAATTATTTAAATTAATTAAAGTCTCGAATCCCGAAAAAGCCGGAAAGAGATCTAGTTAAAATACTTTTGTACCTAGCAGATTATGAAAAAAAAACTCTTTTGTCCAATTAAGATAATATATATTTCTCAAAGATCTCAACGAACACACATGCATGACATCTGTGCTGTTTATTTTTAGAGAGTAGTCATTGGCGAACCTATTGCGAACTAAGTATGGACAATATCACAACGGTAACTTGTTAGCAATTGATTGCTATTTCATGTCATACTCTTTACCAATATGCCACCATAATTGGAACCAGCGTGATTGGGAGGTGTAATTGATATCGTTGCTCGTGACTTTCCATACAGCTCGTCAATAAGCCCTCTTCGAGTAGGATCACCAGTGGCTTCGTGTGCTTCGAGCGCTAGAAGCAGTGCAGCTGGCGCCAGCTCGGCACGTGGTCACCACGACACGCATGAGGTGCTGGAATGTGAATTGAAGCGCCTGCGGGAAAGACTACACACCGTGGAAACAGAGAACGCTGCAATGTCTGCCAAACTCAGCCAGCAGCAATGGGAAGTTGACCAGAGGTGAAGATTTGCTGTTATGATTGCTTATAATATATATATATATATATAAAGAATTATTACATTACTAGCGACCCGCCCTGGCTTCGCACGGGTAGCAGAGCATATAAGCCATAGTGTTTTTTTCTGTCGTAGTGTCTTATCAGCTTGTTGCGTCGAACGTGTGGGTTGGATTTTATAGTAAGTTCATCCTACTTGGAGTATTTTTAATGTATTTTATTTCGAATTCTGTAAGTATTTAAAAAGTAAAGAATATATACATAAAAACAAACTAAAATATTTCTTTATATACAAAATCGATAAGCAAACAATCAACTAAAATCAACCAAAACACATTTGCCGCCATTTCTGTATGAAAATCATAGATTATGAAGAGTGAACCGTACAGTTTGGATATGTATGTATAGAATGTTGGGGAACTATACGACTTAGGTTATTATTGATTGTTGTAATTGATTATTTGTTAGTTCCTTTATTACCTACTCAACCTATGCCATCTGCCTGTCTGTCTGTCACAGCGTATTTTTCAGTCAGAAACTAAGCTAATTTTGTTTAAGGGTAAGTAAAGTTTATATCACATTGCAACGACGATTTTCATTGCATTTCGTTCATTTCTTTACCGATAAGGCAAAGTGAGATAAAGTGTCGAGTGTAGTTAGTGCAAGCGCATATAGTGCTAGTACCTATATTCAATACCAATTACAGTTTAATGTATAATTGTTTTACTTAAATGGGGAAGTATGTACGCACAGTATTAACTAAAACAGACATTGTAATTAAAACCGTCAGTTTTCTCTCTTTCAATTCATTTTACTACGTTCCCTTACATTACCCAATTCAATAGGCAGAATATAAACAAAGTTTCGCATGTTGCCTCTGTGACGTTGACATCGTATATCTATGACTGCTCATTGCTGCACACGTATGCACTGTTTGCACCGTGTTTTCTGTTCCATGGTAATATTTCTATGTTTCTATGCACCGCGCCCGGCCAGTGTCGCTTTATTTTTTAATTTCGCGATTATTCCTAAGATGTTAATTTAATTTGTATGGTGTAAAGGGCAATCATAATCTGCATTAAAATGCTAAAGGTAAATAACGTATTTAATTTGATAAGGATTAATACTGTATCTGTATAAATTGCTTTCCAATTACCTCAGCATATGACACCATTTTTAAACATAAAAATAGGTATAGTAAGCTATCCATAAGAGATAGACATATGCCATCGCGGACTATAAAAAATACATAATTTCTCCATACATTATTTTGTAATATCTTAAAGGGATAAGGCAGCGTTTTCGACGAAAGTTCCCAGCCGGCTTGATTTTCTTCCGACTTCTACGACAACAATCGTCATATTTCAACTAATTTCCACAAAACATTAACAAATTATACACGTGAACCTTCCTCTTGAATCACTCCGTCCATTGGTGCCAACCATATGACAATCCGTTTGGTAGTTTTTTAGTTTATCGCGTTCAGACAGACAGACACGCGGCGGGGGGCGTTATTTTATAATATGTAGTGATAAGCCCTATAGGGTACGAAAATACATCTGTTATTTGTTATCCTTGATTTTGGTTCAAAGATTTTGATCGCGAAAAAGGTGTACAGATGTTTCATAAAAACGGAAATAATTTGATACCTTTGGAAAATTGGATTTTTGCATTGAAAATCGTAATTCTATGCAAGTTTGTAATTGCCTCGGTACTTTATTATTAAATTACAATTATTCAGTAATAACAAAACCTAAGGAAGATATGTGATTTTAGCAGCGAAAATCATGTTTTCAAAAGCTCTCTGACGTTAGCAAAGATTTGAGTGAAACATGTAATGACGGCTTTCGCAGCTGAAGCAAGTGAAGCTGAGCCTCAATCGCCAAATAATATAACTGATAAATATTTGTTTTCAAATATTCATTGTAAAACAAAAGCTTTGAAATATTTTTTTAAGACCAATTGCTGTAATAATTTCATTTAAATGAGATTGAACCTCATTTGCCTCACCCGTAAAGTCGCTATTAGAAACATATGTCACCCCATTAGGTACCTTTTAGGAATACTCGCGAGAATGTAAATTATAAAATTTGAGTGATCAATAATAAATGATCAATAAATCTTTATAATTTCGTCTTTTCATAAAAAAAATGTAGGCGAAAATTGTGTTAGCCATCTGGTTCCGGTGCAGCGGGCAATGCGGAAGGCCGCCATCGTTCTCGCCGCTCCGTCACCGTAGCGTATTTTGATTTTTACATATTTATTGCTAACCTTTCGATCTATGGTCCCATTAGCCGTGCCGCGGTCCCGTGGTGGGCGCGGCAAGGAGTTTAAGATGTTATATTATCTGTCCGTAGGTTGCAAGAGATAGAGATGCAGATCTGCGGAGGCAGTTCGGGCAGCTCGCAGGAGGACAACGACAACGATAACGAGCGTAACCGGGAGAGCATCATTTAACGCCCGCCCGCCTCGTCGTGGCCGCCACGTCTCTGCGCCGCGTCGCCACTGCGCTCGCACCTGTACGGACGCCACACACCTGCATTATCCGCCGTCTCCTAAGCGAAGCTCTAATCGAACCGATCTCTATGCGTGAACATGAATCGTGTTCGCATAGTTTTTTTTTTTTGTCGTGACGTGAACACAGTGCAGTGCGGTACAGAAACTGCCCTCGAGCGAGGTATAAACTCGAGTAGAGTGGACTCGCCCAGTCGTTGTAAGCGAAGCCAATGGACTTTATCAAATTTATATTATATATACCTAGTATGTACGAGTCGCCAAAGTTGTCCAGTGATCGTGGAGTGAGATTTTGCGAAGACAATATCTAAAACGTAGATATATTTTACGTTTAAGTGAATTCATTGATATATACATGGATCTTCGGACGCGATTCGACTATTTACATCGAGATGTTTCTAATTTGGGCCCTCAATCGAATGAATTTATATACAGCGAGACGTGAACTGCTACCGACTGCGTCTGTTCGCGTAGACGTTTCCCCTTGCACTATTTCGTAGGGAGAAAAGGTACGTGGTACCCTCTCGGTGAAGGTGAAACATACGTTGTAAAGCCATTCAAAAACTTCGTATTGTTGTTCAAAAGTTTGTGTAAAAATATTATAGTGATGTAGTATCATTGAAAGTAACCGTGTGCCAAACGAGATGCCAGCGCGGATGCGAGTTCATTAAAATTTAATATTTTCAAATTTAATTTAATTAAATTAATTAAATTAACGGACGGTAAGTCGTCCGTTAAACGTGAGCTTTAATTATTATAAAATTCTTGAAACCTCCTTTCCTACTACTCTTACAAATATTTATGACTAATTTTGATCTCGCATTGGGGGACACGCAGTTTCAAGATAGAATCAATTTATTTGTACTGATAATATTCGATGATATGTTACGTGGCAGTTCATAGTATGATCAAAGTAGTTCCTCGCGCACCGAGCGGTGTCCGGTGCCAGGGGCCCACTACACAAATATTGATACATGTACCTTAGCTGTAAAACTAAAAATCGGTTTGATAATTAACAATCACTACTGCCAAATAAATATAGGTAGGTAAAATGTTTTAATGTAAAATTATTATCACATAATCGGATGGATACTTTGCGAACTCGACCACAAGATATGCAAACCGAATATATTTTGCTGGTAATTTCTTGTCCCACCAAAACCAAATATATCTAAATAAAAATATTCCTTTTATTTGTAATAAAATCATGCATTGAATTAAAAATTTAAAAAAAAAACTGTACCAAATTTACATGAAAAAAAAAATATAAGTGAATGACTTATTGTAAATATAATTATTACGAATAATATTTATCGTCGGTACCAAAGTAAATTTTTAAATCGGTTGATTAATTTAAACGAGGGAGTGAGTTTAGTTGATAGGCATGAATATGAACAGTTGAGTTTGTTACATCGATTTATGGGCAAATTCATTGTTTCCCTTTACGTTTTTAATTAGATGAAGTCGTTATGAGGCTCAAAGCGTTCGTTTATACGGCAAAAGTTAATTGAAATTTTTACCAGTAAAAATATAAATTATTAATACGAATACTTTTATGATGAGATCGAAATAAGAAATACTGCGCAAACAGAGCACTCAAAGAGATATGTAAAAAAAAAACAATACCTATTATTGTTAAAGGAGCGTACCTACAGTCCGTTAACAATAATTTATTGTTTGAAATCTTATTGTACTTCGATTGCATTTCTTATATAGGCTTCCTATTCTTAAATGCCCAAAACTATAATAGATAGGCGATAAAGCTGTAAATAAAATATTTATTTATTGTTAAATAATTCCATATAAATTATCTTCTTATATATTTCTCGATTTTTAAAAGCTAAGGACGAGGGCATTATGCAATTGAATTTTAACGAAAACGCAAGTGCTTTTTATTATAATAATTATTAAGTCCATAATTCTTACTGATATTATTTTAAAGAAAAAAAAACATTTGATAACTTCGAACTGGACGTTATTATGTAACCCATTACTAGAAATTATATTTTAAGGCGAAATAAATAATTGAAACATTAATTTTCTGTGACAAACTCAAAAGAAAGATTCGGAATGGATTCGTGTTAAAATATAAGGGGGCTTACGCATTTTAAATTTGAATTTAATTATGTGTCGCACACGATTCATTTTATTGTTAAATAAAAAGATTATAACAATATTATTGAAGTTTTATTTTGACAAAATACGTACCCCCGAAGTGATATTTTTACTTCGACATCAAGTTCTATTTGACACATTCAGCAAAACGAACGGCTAGTTCTTATTCTTTTGATTCACGAAAACGATAAGTAAATCTATTAATATCCTCACGTCACTTTTACACTCACTGACTGACTGATTCATTCAGTAAACTTGGCATAGATTCCGTCACTCACTAATAGTGCGGACGTTCTATTACTTTCCAGAAACTTCCATTCATTTTGAAATATTCGAGTTTGTTTTTAGGATTCCGTACCCAAAGGGTACCGACAAGAACAATATTACAAGGCTTCGCTGACCGTCCGTTCGCCCGCCTGTCATAGGGCTATATCGTCCGAATGCAATAGGTAGAAACTTGAAATTTTCAGTGTGTATTACTATAGACGCTATGATAAATAATAAATGTCAAGCAAAATAAACAAAACAACGAATTATATACTATACAGATAGGAACCAATCAACATTGCCAAAGCTGAAGGATTTTTTTGACTTTGTTGAGCGCCGTGCTGTGAGCTTTGAGGAAAGTCAGCGAGGAGAAGGTAAGACAAGTTTGATTACTAAAAGTAGAGTTACCAACTTTTCTAAAGTGTCACCAGCAGCTTGCAGGTTTTGCCAATCACCCGGTCATAAAAATTTTCCATGCAAAACGTTTTAATTAAAAAGCTCAGAAGAGCGGATTGCTTTCATCAACAAAGAAAATATTTTATTTTAAATGTTCAGTCTGCAAAAGCAAACAACGTCACACACTTTCGCATATTGATGAAAAACTTACTACCCCATCAACACGTCTACAAAGTAATATGTTGTCTGCCGGCATGGTGTTATTGCTAACTGCAAAAGGTTAGTATTTTAGCCGAAAATAGTGCTTACGTCATTGCTAAAGGTCTCCTCGATAGTGGATGTCAGACTTCCTTTGTGACTGGCGAGCTGGTGGATAGAGGATTGCCTACGTTCAAACACGAGTTTAAAATATTAGCCTTAGGTCAAGCAGAGAAATCAATTACCTTGGCTGCGAATTTCAAATTATTTTCTTTGCACAATAATAATTATAGTTGCAATACCTTATTTTCTGTGGTAAACACTATTACCTCCTTCTTACCGCAGACAAAGTTCAACTTGAACAATATCATACTGTCTGAAGACATTAAGTTAGCCGATGACGAATTTATTGTTCCGCAGCCAATATAATTTTTACTTGCGTCCGATGTATTCTTTAAAATAATGTTGCCAAATAAAGTAGAAATTGCTGATGGGAATATTTCATTGATAGCCACGAAATTTGGTCATATTTTATCAGGTAGGCTAAATAAAGATAACGTTTGCTTTCAAATATATTGCATACCACACAAACAGTGGTAAATATAGCTAACCTCCTACAAACATTTTGGGACGAACAACACATTCCTGAAATTGCTATGGAGGTTATAGCAAACGCAGTTAATCAAAAATCGTCTTCAGGTTAAACTACCTCTCAAGTTACCAATTGAAAGCTTGCGATTGGGGAGCTCCTTTTCATTGGCAATGCAACGCCTGAACGGTTTGTGTAAGCGCCTTTCAAAGAACGCAAAATTAAAGGCCAGTTATTCAAAATTTATTGAAGAATATTTGGAGTTAAGCCACGCCAGAATTATTGACTTATCTTCAACAGAAATACCAATTGAACAAACACAACAATCGAACAATTTCGTACCTCACCACCCGGTAATCAGGAAAGATTGTAAAAGAACAAAACTTCGAGTTGTTTTTGATGCCAGCGCCCGAACGAATTCAAATAAAAGTCTTAATGATTTGCTACATAATGGCCCTGTCATTCAGCAAAGCCTATTCGACATACTAATACTATTTCGATGTAATGAGTTTGTTGCCCTTACTGATATATGACAAATGTATAGACAGATCAATACTCATCCGACACAAAACCATTTACAAAATATACTTTAAAAGGAAAATATCAACGACCTGACAATGAGTTTACAGCTTTTGACGATCACATACGGCGTAAAGAGCTCCAGCTTGCTCGCAACTCGATGTCTCTTTGAGTTGGCTGTAAGATATGGAGCCCAGTATCCGCTTGCCGTTGCGGTGCTGCTAAACAATATATACATTGATGACTGTATCTTTGGAGGTAATAGCGTCAAAGAATTGAAAGAGGTATGTGATCAATTAATAAAGTTGTTGCAAATGGGTAGTTGTGACTTACACAAGTGGAGTACGAATAATGTTGGCAACTTGTCAGATATTCCCAACGAAAAACATAATTTTAATGAATACGATTTCTGTAATGAAAATGTGTTATTAAAGGCTTTAGGATTATCTTTAGATATGTTGACCGATCAACTTATAATTTTTAAACCAATGGATAAAACTCCCAACGAATGAACAAAACGAACAGTTTTAAGTTGTATTGGAACTTTTTTTTGACACTTGGGACTGGCTGGCCCTATAGTCACCAAGGCCAAAGAATTTATGCAGAAGGTATGGGCAGAGAAATTAAGTTGGGACACCTTACTTACCTAATGAATTGTTATTATTATGGAACTCATTCTATTGTGATTTAATGAACATAGAGCCTATAACTGTATCCCGTAACTTAAAAATATGCAATGCCACTTATGTGGACTTAATTGGTTATTGTGATGCATCAAGTATTGTGTTTGGTTGTTGTATATATGTACGAACCATTCATGATGGCAAGGTTCATGTGTCACTACTATGTAGCAAATCCAGAATTGCTCCAAACAATAATAGGCTAACAATGCTTAAATTGGAGGTTAATGGCGCGGTATTGTTATCAAAGTAAAGTTGTATCAAAAGATAGGCTCTATTTACCATAATGTTAAATTTGGGCATAAGTATCTGTTCGCCGACTCTCAGATTGTACTCTACTGGCTCAAGGCTATAAAAACACCACAATATATTCAACATAGAGTCAATAAAATTAATTCAATAACTAGTAAATGTCATTGGTTTCACATAAATGGAAAAAGCAATCCTGCTGATTGTCAAGAGGCTAAAAGCCCACACAACTATCATTATGCACTCTTTGGTGGCAAGGACCACAAGGTTTGTGTGATTTAAATTATGTGCCTGAAGTCCTACTCCTCGGTAATATAGAAAATGTAGAGTCAGAATCTAGAGATTATGTAGAGTCAGAATCTGGAGATTATGTCGAAAATGTTAATTATATTGTTAGTGAGGAGTTACTTCCTTTTTCAAGGTTTTCATCTCTTCTCAAATTGCAGGGAGTTTTTGGATATGTTTTGAGATTTAAAAAAAAATTGTAGAGTTCACCAAAATGCACTCTACAATTTAGTTCAGTTATCTGCATCTGAAGTGAAAAACTCTATGTCACTAATAATCAAACATGTACAAAATGGACATTTTTTTATGAATTAAAATGTGTTAATAAAAATAAAAAAATTAATAGTTACTCAAAAAACTTTGTCCCTTTAATATTACAATAATACAACAATGTTCCTAGCTTATCTAAAAGATAAGCTAGGAATATTGCGGGTGGGTGGAAGACTTGAAAATATTAAGATACCTTATAATCAGAAATATCCAGTAATTCTGCCAAAAAAGTGTCATTTAACTAGTCTTATTATTTGTCACGAATACATTTCGTTATTGCATTCTGGATTGAAATTAACTATGGCTAGTCTTATGCAAAAGTACCATATTGTTACTATGATTAATGTAATAAAAAAGGTTTTGCACCGATGCGTGAATTGTCATAAATTTAGAGCTGAAAGGGCTAGACAATTAATGGGAGCTCTACCTCCATCCCGAGTAGTACAAGACAAAATAATTAATAAAGTCGGGATCGATTGTTATGGCCCTTTTCAAGTTAAAGAATCAAGTCTAAAGAGAACTATTGTGAGTGAAGCATAAGTAGCGTTGTATGTTTGTTTTGTCACAAAATGTATACATTTAGAATTGGACCTCACAACAGATTGCTTTCTAGCGAAATTTAAAAGATTTTGCTCTAGGTGTGGAATGCCAACCTTCGTTTTTTGTGATAACGCATAAACATTTAAGAGTGCAAACAATCAGTTACGACAATTGTTTTTATTACGCTCATCGCAGCAGCATAAAGATACCGTAATTGATTATTGAACTTTGAAGGGGATCGACTTCAAATTTATCCTGAGCCACTCGGCTACATTTGGTGGGCTGTGAGAGGCTTCTAACAAATCTTTCAAACGCCATTTTAAAAGAATTGTAGGGAACAGCACTTTAACTTATGAACAACTTAACACCGTAATTGTGGAGATCGAAGGAATTTTGAACTCGAGACCAATCACACAACTGTCGCAAGATATAAACGATTTTTCATTTTTGACTCCAGCACACTTCCTGTGTGGAGCCTCATTAAACGCCATTCCCGAGCCAGACATTGCCTCAAAGAATATAAATATATTGAAATTTTGGAAACGTTGTACAAAAATGCAGCAGGATTTCTATAAGGTTTGGCACAAAGATTATTTATCACAATTAATAGGATGCCTCAAATGGAATAACACCACTCCAAATGTTGAAGTAGGAAACTTAGTGTTGTTAATAGGCGAAAAGTAGTCACCTTTACAATGGCCTTTGGCCAGAATGGAGGAACTGTTTTTGGGCAAAGATGGTCGAGTTAGGATGGTTGAGGTCAAAACAGGAACTGGTAGACATAAAAGGGTCATAAATAAAATTGCAATATTGCTCATATATGAAAAGTCACCTTAAATAGTCAAATTATTTATTAGTTATTTATCATTGAAATTTTTTGTTACCTATGTAACTTATTAATTATTACTCAACTAGCTACCTCTACCATTTAATTCAACCTATTGTGAGTCAGTATACTTACTAAAACAATGTAAAGCAGCTTAATTATTATTTTACTTTTTTATTATTATAACAATGGCGCCCCCAAGTTATGTTATAAACAAAAGATAGAATTATGTAATATAGTTAAGTGATTAATATCATAAATGCTGCTGGCAACACTATCCTGAGCTATTAAGAAATTTATGTGCTGGCAACTCTCTCTTCTAAAAACACTAGCACAAAATGGTGCACGCTTAAAACTGTCCAATAAATAAATTCATTTATAATAGCTTCATTGCGAACAGTGAACATTCAAGGAAGTACCCTTAAAAGACACTGTTTTTTTTTGGGAATCGGTGATCGTGAGGTCATTGCTTACACTTGAATTTTTCATTAAATACATACCTACTACTGTGGCCTCTATAACAACAAATGCTAAAAGTAAAATAAAAATAAAAGGGTACCCATACAAGAAACTTGTTTTTTTTTTATATTTTACGACTCATACAATACGTACATGATTTTTAGAATGGCATTTTCTCCTAAAGTATTTTTATAAGCAAATTAATATAGCACACTATACAACGTCATCAATGTAAGACTTGAAATATTTCTTTGCATAGTATTTCAGAAATAGAAAAATTAAACAAATTAAAAAAATAATCTAATATTTTAGAAACAAAAATGGAATAAAATACCTACAAAATACTTCAACTTACCTAAATACGTTGTGTCACGTGAGTGTTATTTATTGCATTAGATTAGAGTATTGTGATTGTCATCATCATCATTATCATCAGCCCATTTTTTACCCCACTGCAGGGGCTTAGGCCTCCCCCATGTTGAGGAGGGAGGCTTGGAGCTTAAGTCCACCACGCTGCTCCACTGCGGGTTGGGAACTGTAACGACCGCCATCTATTGACAGCGTCCGGGACCGACTGCTTAACGTGCCCTCCGAAGCACGGTGTCAATGATATTGTGTACTTAAGTCAGAAAAACTCATTGGTACACGCCCGGATTCGAACCATGGCCCTATGGGGCCTTATAAATTTGACACAGGTGCGTTGCGCTCTGGGCTATCACGACATATTGTGATTATATTACCACGTAATTAGAATGTTGAGCTATAATAATAATAACAACGTACACACGAAAACAACGTCTAGGCCCCAAACTAAGCATTAGCTTGTATTACCAAGCGAAGACACCACATACATTTAACAACCAAGACCCTTCCAGTATTGATATTCATCATATAAATACTGACTCGACCTGGGATTCAAACCCGGGCCCTCCAGCTTTGTAGGCAGGGTCGCTACCCACTAGGCTAAGCGGTCGTCAGCTATCGTGTATGGATTATAATAAAATTAAATTACAACTGATATCAGGCAAAGGTAAATCATAATAATAAATTTACAAATTTAAAAAGACACGAGGTAAAGTTCCGGGAGTCATTTGTATTACCTACTCATTAATGTATGCATGTCCATGTTTTATTTGTACCATTGCCCGAAATTATTTCACACATTAATATACAATAGAGTAAAATTATTTTCTTGTATGGTTTTTTTTTTTTAAATGAAGTCTTTCCACGAGCTTTCCACCAATGTAGACATATCTTGAAACATTTTTTTTTTAATATCAACCCACAGACGTAATAAAAATTATAGACTGTCGGTGAACTACCAATGAAGCACTGCAATGGCGGCTGCGTAAGTATGTCTGAGCGGAACCACCTGTCTTGTAAGGGGTGCATCGGTAGTTAATTTGCAATGCTACGTCCTGGTATTCCTAGGTTCATGTATCTATTCTAAACATTGAAGATTGAAAACGTTTAAAGATTTTTTTTTAGGTTTTATCATTATAAAAGTATGTAGTTGTAAAAATTGCATTGCTGCAATGTAGGCTATTAAAAAGTTCTAAAAAGGGTAGACATAATAGTTTATGAATACTAATATAATTATTCATACATTTGCGCAAGTGAAAACGAATGAAATTACAAGAGACTTATTAAAAAATCAATAAAATCTTATTTAACCTATTTATAAATCAAGATCTCGGAAGGACTAGGTATTCACCGATTAGCTGAGCGAGTCTCTAACTGCAGGTAACTGCAGGGGCAAGGGTCGTGGGTTCGATTCCCGCCCGGAACAAATATTTGTGTGCATGATCGTATCCATTTGTTTCGTGTCTGGATGTAAAAGTATGTATATATTATGAAGAATATTTAAATATGTATATCAGTTGTCTGGTACCCATAATACAAGTTCTGATTAGTTTGGGACTAGATGGCGCTGTGTTGGATGTCCCAAGTATTATTGTTATTCAACATTTTTTTTTAAATTCTGTTATGTTGTGTTATTTTTAATTTTTGTTTTATTTTTTGGTGTGAGAAAATAAATATAAAGAACATCTACAATTAAAAAAAAAGAATAGTTTGATTTCACTCTGCCCTGCATAAATGAAGTGCACATCCATGCAGTTAGAATTAATTATTAATCAAGATTCAGCGTCTTATATTTCGAAACAATCGAAAATGGGAGCGAAATATCAGTCAAAATTCTACTTTACAGTGAATATTATAAAACATCAAGTGGCGTATATGTGGTCAGCGACGTGTATGTTCGTCTGGCGTATATGTTTTTTGTTTACATTTTTGTTGTCACAATACGTTATCTCTATGTTTGTACATCCATGGTACTGAATTAGCTTGACAATAAATCGAAGCGATTCAAGAATAACAATAGAGAAAATATTTTTGGTAATAATTAAAACAGTAACCAGTTTTTACGAGTAGATATATTTAATTACCATGGGTATATACATAAAGATATCGGGTCATGACCACAAAAATGTAAGCTCAAAAACATAGCACTTTGGACTATAAATTAGTATGACGTACAAGTAAAATAGGTATTGTAAAAACGTAATTACATACCATTTGTAATTTGACAACACGTTTAAAATAAACGATGACAATAATATAATCTCAGTGGCTTACAATTTAGTTAGGTTTTTTATCGTTTCGAACTATGAGACGATCAGTCTTGATCCTGATATGTACCATAGGTAAAGATTCATAGCTCAGGAGCCGTTTGTGGTGTAAACATCGCGCTTGTTTCTTAGCTGGAATTGCGCTCGCCCTCTTTTAATATTTCAGCAAGCTTCAACGCGCTGTCTACTCCCGACTCTCCCCGTCTGTTTCTATCTTGATTTTTCCCTCCGATGAATAAATTAAGTTGTCTTTACCTTATCCTACCGAAATATTATTCTGAAATTCTGCTTCCGACTCGAGTGTCCAACTGCTGGTTTGTTTTTGTTTGTCAAGTAAACAGATTAGAAGTTATAAATTTTGTTTATTTTAAATTAAATCGTACTTTGAAATAGTCTCAGATGCCTAGTGTTTCACTAGGCACAATTTTAGCAGACGTAAAATATTGTTTTGATGATCATATTATATAGTATATTTTTGAACAATCGATTATTCCTTCAAAACCTGTACATGACATTTCTCAAATTGCTAAAATACTCCGGATTATCTACAATGAAAGTCAAAATTTTTGCTCAAAACCCATTATCATCGTAGACACGCTCGCCGGTTAGTCGACATCTTAAATTTTATTGTTTTAGGTCAAATATAAAGTTAAATACGTTTATTTTTATTTTATTCTTTTTAAAAAACCACCCTTTTAATTTTTTTACTTACTTATCGGCTTTTTGTCGTGAGTTTTGTAAAAGTTATAATTTTCCTTTTCTATTTATTCCCTAAAGAACCACATATACTTCAGCGCGCTCTGATGGGTTAAGTTTTTAAATTTCTAGTCTACAAATATACTAACGTAAAATTAATCATGGATTAAAATATTAGTCTGCCATTTTAGACAGACACGACTACTGCAGCGTTTCTTAATGGCCTAATTACGTATCTAAAAACTGGGTTTCAGGGATAATCTATTTAAAACAAACGCAGGATTGAAATCGGCGTAACGTTTCGGAATAACTTCAAACTGCATCATTGCCATCTGGTCGCCACAACTGTAAAACATATTTAAGAATCAACTCTGAAGTAGGATATATAATTGTTGTAATGTATAAGTTAAAAAAAAAGTATCCATGCGATACAAAAAAAACACATCAATAACATATTCTGTGAAACGTGTTTAAAAAAACTGCTCTAAGGTGGTACTTATAATATGAAATACCGTATTCAAATCGGTATAGTAGTTTTTTAAAGAAAAGATAGCACATTCCTATGCACAAACAAACACACAACCTCTCACCTTCTCCCTCCTGTCGTGGGTAAAAAGAAAAAAGTTTTTGTCACAATACAAATACCATCGGCATGCATCCTTGGTATTCACTTATAAGTCTAAAAACAAATAATTGTGGGTACAAATCCTGCGTAAGAGATAACGAAAAAAACCAAGGCACACAATACACCTTCCTGAGTAACTTTAGTTTTTATATTCTCGTATTAGCACTGCGTAATGAGCAGGAGTGCCATACATGGCCACGATGGTCATGTATGGCCAGTATAAACTTCAGTATATGTTGTTGCATCAGAATCAGACTTGTTCATATTATACCTACTCATCGTATTACTACAAACAGAGCTTCCATCAGAAATCAAAAGTGTTTCATTCCATTAAAAAAGTAACACCTAAAATATAAATACCTTTTCTGAATCTATAAAAAATGCGTAAATTGCCATGTAGAAAAGTAGATGAAAAGGAATGTCATTCTTATTCTGTTTTGTTATTATGTTGCTGTAAATTTTTTTTATGTTATTGTTAATGAATGAAGTTCGTGACCTCGTTTTAATAATACATTGCATTGCTTGATGCAATTGGAATCTCATATAATCATGTATTAGATTATTTGCATTATGTAAAAGTAAAGGTGCAAGAATACATATACTTACTATTTTTAAGTAATTATTACGGCAGTGCTGTTATTTTATGATCACAAGAATTCAGTGTTCACCTAGAAATAGTGGATATTCTCAAAAGAACTCACAACCAAGTGACACAACTAATAAGAATGTATCATCACCAGCATGTGTTGAGAAACTAACTCTCCCGATGTACCAAGACTTAGTGTCAAACCACTGTCAAAAACAGATCTTATCTTCAATCTAATTCAGCCTCAACCTTATGTGTTGTATCAACCAGTAGAATTAATTGGTTCTGTCCATCATTTTCTGCCGTAGAACTCGATCATCATCATCATCATCATAAGCCCATTTTACCCCACTGCAGGGGCTTAGGCCTCCCCCAGGGTGAGGAAGAGGTTTGGAGCTTAAATCCACCATGCTACTCCACTGCGGGTTGGGGATTGTAACGACCGCCATCTATTGACAGCGTCCGGGACCAACTGCTTAACGTGCTCTCCGAGGCACGAAGTCAGTGATCAGTGATAGTTAATGTACGTAAGTCAGAAAAACTCATTGGTACGCCCCCGGATTCGAACCATGGCCTTATAAATTTGAGACAGGTTCGTTGCGCTCTGGGCGTAGAACTACGAGTAAATGGTATGACTAATTGGACTAACCCGTAACTATTAAGTATAAGCCCATTGAATGGCATTTGATGAAACCATTAAATACTGAATTTCACTGAATTCGTATATTCCACGTCTCCCAAAAACAAAGCGATCGTAATACATAGAGAGTAGCAAACATTAATTATGTACAATTTACCGGTATCAGCCATTTGTTTCCGATTTTAGATCCGGAGTCGTTTGTCTGCGTTTCGCGCGGTCGGATGCGTCGCGTTCAAACCCAAGCAAGGCGGGCCCGGAGAGATTTGCGGCGACTTCATTAATTATGAAAGAGGACGAGCTAGCTGCCTACATTCCTACACACATCTATCTCGACTCGGCCGCTGGCCTCGCGTTGAATGGGCTCGTGAAAACGAATCACCGCTCTTATTAGGTACTGAAACGCTGAATTTTGCAGGTCAAGAAAATAAATTCTTGTTCCGGATTCTATTTGTAGAACTACACTAGAAATCATATTTTGTAAAATTGTAAGGAAAAACGAGTACAAATTACAATTTGATAACAAAAAGTATAATTCATAAAAGTAATAAAACACATAAAAAGTGTCAAATAAAATTTTAAAGTCTTAGTTATCGCAGTTTGTAATACATTTAAATAATAATACTTGAGGCATCCACGCAGCGCCATCTAGTCCCAAGGTATGCAAATAAATATTATGCTTGTATTGTGGGTATTATACCACTAATATATATATATAATTAAATATTTTTTATAATATATCCATATATACATATTTTACACCCAACACGGAACAAATAGACATGTTCATGCACACAAATAAAATAAATGTCACTTTAAAATTAGCCGTTTTTATGACTAACATAACAAATCTAACATAGTATGGGAACAACTTTTGGCAATATAATTTTCATAAGCGTTGATAAATAAAAACCATCAAATGTTGCAAACCTACGAGTGTATTTAAATCACAAACCGGACACCTGAGAAAGTTCGTTTTCAGTACTTTTTAGAGAACTACAGAACGGTTGTAATTATTTGTATTTATTGACTTCTTTTTTGAGTTTTTGCTTAATATTTTAAAAACCCTAAAAATATATTTGAAACTTACATTATGAGACAGGTTTAATGAGTCACGTTACATAAAAAATATATATTTTGGTTTACCATCGTCTAATACTAATTTTTAACAAAATTGCATAACGATGTGGGCACTAAGGGTACCGTCATAATTTTCTTACAAGAATTCTTGCAATTGCTATGGTCGATTACGAAGCGATTCATATGCACTACTGTTCATACGTTACAAATTACAAAGTTTTGGTTGCGTAGTAACATATTTGGGGACGCACCACAACTGAACATTCGCGCGATACGAGAACACGTGCGCACTTCTTCGATATCGATTTTCATTTTCATTTTCCCATCACTATTTCTGTTCCGGAAAGTATGATGAAATACAGATAGACGACACGACGACGGCCACTTGATGGGAGTTTCTGGAGTATCTACTTTCTGAAAAACGACACTATCTTTTAACGTGACGTCATCAGTTCGTGATAAGCATGGACGTGGACGTGTGATAAGTAATACAAGGAATTTAGTATTAAAACAAAGAATTTGTCAGAGTAACGTATGGATTAAGAACATATAAAAGTAGATATAAGTGAGTTCGTTTCTCTGTGATATTAAAACTTTAAAAAATTTCTGAAATCATACATACAGCTAAACTAATAGTTATGCCTACCACTTTTTCGTCGGTGGTAATCGAATTTCAAATAAACACATATAACATATCCATCTGAACAAAAACCTTGGAATCTTGGAGCCTTCGAGAAGGCAAAAGTCGTAAGCGAAATCGTATGAATGGTTATTCACATGGGGTGTTTTAATCCTTGCGGCGTGCGCGCGACGTGGATATCATTCGTCTGCGTTCTTAACACTCGGTTGCGTTCAAATGTGCGCCGGAGCGCGCTTCTTAAGAATTAATACGTTAAAGCGTACGGTTTTACGCAGCGACGAACGTTTTGTAGACAAACGCTAAAAAATATGCATTAAACTATATAGAACAGCTTAAGCAGTTAGCGCAAGCTCGATTTGTAACCGATAGGTGTCAACGTGATTACAATAACGCGCATGTTAGTAAAGGCTCATAGTAACAAGCGACAAGCGTGCGTGAGTGATGAAATTATACATTAGTGTTCTTCTTCTTCTTTTGGTTAATGGCGTTTTAACATATGTTAATTCTGCCAATGTCTAGTGTATGATACTTAAACTATTTTTATTGAAAAATAATAAAAACAAGCGACGCAGTACGGTTAATATGGAGTTTTTTTCAAAATGCCACCAGGAACTACGACGTTCCACATGCGCCATTTTGAAGAAAACTCCTTATACATTAGTGTTATTTCATCACTTAGCTACGTATGGTTGCTAACACAAAAAGCAATTATGACTAATAGTGCTAATATGCCAATTATTTTACGAAAATTTGTTTTTCTATACTTATACATATAAGAAAGAAAATTTTCTTTAACCTTTAGGACGCATATGGTACCCGTGAAGTTTTTACGCGAATATGACGTGTGAGGTACATACGTTGTACCTGCGCTTCCACGCAGTGGGGGTATATTTCGGAGCCGTCCTAGGATCTTTCAATGAAAAATATTATTTAGAACATAGTTAACCGCTAAGTGTCTACGAAAATATTATCATTTCATTATAATATTCAAAAAACTTGTGAACAAATGGGCGTGCTTTAGACTTCGACGAAACGGAAGCTCTAACGTACGGGGCAATTATTATTTATGAACAATACTGCAATTACGCGTCTGGCAACGACGTTCGTGGCGACGCTTAGCACGTACACCTGAAGAGCATTCGGATATACTGCACGCTTACAATTTTCACTTATACTCGAGCCCCCCTTGGACGATTGCTGTGATTTCTTGTTTCTCGATACCTCAGTTGACAGTCTTGATTTTATTTTCCAAGTACATTTTTGCACTTTTTTAAAATATTCAAATAATTACCATTTCATAATGTGCAACTCAAAAGCAATGTCCTATGCACCAATAGATAGGCTGTTTTATTTGCGTCAGTAGCATAGTTTCAGAGGTAATAATAATTCTTCATGTGACAGTCAAGAAATTCTCTTAAACAACTTTTTTTTTTTAAAGCGCAGTGGGTTGTGTTATCCTTCATAACAGCACCTATGACATATCTCTGCGAGTTGAATTTTTTCTTTAGTACTGTAATTGGGCAACCTTGCTCATTGGATCGACATAACAACCACGTTTGAATGCGTGATACGTAATGAGATTTTAGGTAACGCTATACTTTCATTACATACTTCTCCACTATATTTAATCCGTGCAAGCACGGAATTTGATTCCGTGTCGACAGTTAAAATTTTTTGAACGTGAAATACTTCACTGAATGATATAAAACTTACTCTTTTACAAGTGTTCTAGGTACGTAATCAAACGTGAAAAGCGGAGCGAAAAGCGGAGCGAATAGCGGAGCGACGACGGGTGAAAAAAATGAACACATAATTCACCTCGCCACATAGCACAGCGTCGTAATATTACGTGGCGTTCCGATAGAGTATTACTTCGCGACTGACATAGGCTACTGTTTATAATGTTCTGGATAAAAATAATTTTTAAAGTTTCTTTTACGGTTAAGTGACACATGGTCCATTTGATCTCCACTGGTTATGAGAACTAAAAGCTAAAAATAACTATCATACGATTTTATGGGAACTAACAGGCATAAAAAAGAGTCTAGGACTCCGTGGGAGTTAACAGGCGATAAAAGTATAAGGAATCATGGAAGCCATGTGGACGGAAAGACTTCCATATATATGTTTACTCATAACCTTACTTATTGCTATGCTTATGTCAGTACCGAGTTTGTGACAAATTACAAACGTTAAATACGCTGTAAACTACTATCAGAGCCTAAGTTCTATGCTGCCGACGCTTGAGGAAGTGGGCGGGATACGCCGTCCCCGCTAAAAGGGTTGCCGGATGAGACTCGTAAAAAACTGAACACGTAATGAGAAAGTCAAGCAAAAAAATACGTACCTACAATCGATTGTTTATTGCTTACGTTTAGAAACTAGTGTAGAAACACTTATCGCTAGAAGCCTTTAAATTACTTTTTGTGTTGTACTTTTATTTTTTAACTCAGTTCAACTAATTTTTAAATTCGTGTGTCTAAACGTAACCTATAAAACTTAAGTTTCGTTCGACTTTTTCGAATTCTTTTTAATGTAGGAGTGTGGAATGTCATTAGATATATACATATATATTTTTAGATAACATTATAATTATTGATCGTTTGATTATAAAAGTTTTTTTTACACATAACTTACCAGTTACTATCAAAATTTTCACGATCTAAAGTCACCTATGCCTAGCTTAAAAAAAATTGTAGATAACTTATTAGTTTGAGCGGACATTCAGTAAGTTTTTTGAAACCATTCAACGGCGTAGTCCAGCGTACAGTCAGCTTGCACAATTTTAACCTACTAAATCGTTGGAGCAAAGTAACCGTTCAAGTGAAAAGATGTTTTTCTCGTCGCCGAGTCTTCAAGCTCGCTAAGCAAGGCCGAGATGGCGGCGGAAGCCTCGCTTTTTTCACAACTCTTTATGAAATTCAGAATGTTTCCGAGTTTGCAACTCTCTTAATTTCGAATTAGAGATTTTAGTTCTATAAAACTTCGAACCGTTTTTATTATTTTTAAATAGATTTCAAGCGCTGTAATAACCATATTTTATCTGTGGAACATTTTGAGTAGATGCTTAAAGTTTTTTTACGAAATCTTGACATTCCTTTCCACTCAGTGTTTTGACTAGTTGAATTTAATGTGACGGACATGTAAAAATCTTACTATAAAATATAGGAAAAAGAAACAATAATTCTGGAATTACATTCACGTGTAATTTAACAAAATGTCTACAGGCCTGTTAACTTGTTCGGAGTTTCGATGCCTTCTTGAAACATCTGTCAGTCGCAAACCGTCATTCTAGCGCACATAAAACCAGCACTTTTAATTGTTTCAGTTTGTCATTAAGATTCCGTCCTCGTAGTTTTCATTATTGCCAGTCTTCTGAATAGTAAACTTCGTACTTTCATTGTGGAACTTTTTTACGATAATGATTCTGTTTTATATATGTCGTGGCCATGGCGTAGAATTGATCATTTCATGATGTGTTCGACTTTATCAATGTTCATTTTCTGGGTGGCTCGTCGCTCCGCTCCGCTTCTCTCCTCACTTTAATATAGTCGATCTTGATCTAATCTAATCTATCAATTTATAAATGGTGGACCATCAACCTATCTTGGCCGAATTTCGAATAAATCCGAACGCGAGCACACCATGATATGATCAATTCCATGATCTGGATAAAAAACATATTTTTTGTGTATCAAAACATACTATAATCGTAAAATTATTATCTTCTGTACTCAAATTGTACTGACAACGATTAAGTATAGTATACAACTTGGGGGTCGAAGTTTTTTAACTTTCCAATTTAGGTTTTTTTTTTTTAATTATTTACAACAAAATATTTTTACAGAATCACATAATAAGTAGCAGACAAAATCTATTCCTACCCGTCAACCTATTACAATCTTTCAAAATCTACCGGCCCGCCCTATTTCGTTTTAAATAAATAAAAGTTTCGTCCCACTAATTCTATATAAAATTCTTACCATTTAGTTATGCATATTCATAAAACACACACCCTGACCGACGGACAGATAGACAAACACACCATGTTTGTTCGTCTGACCGTTCATCTGGCCGTTTTTCCGTATTTTCCGAATTACAGACTCGAAATTTGGATAATTTATGTATAATGTTGGTCCAAAACCGAATACTGATTAGGAAATTCAATCAAATTATACGTCAGGGAGAGCCCTGAAGCTCAGGATTAGATACTTTAATATGTGGGATGTCCTCGTTCAAGACTTTTTTAATAGAGTATAAATATGTTATTTTAATTATTTTAACTTTTAAAAATAAAGAAATAAAGTGCCATCAAAGATATAATTTACAGATAATTTTTGTTACGGTGTCCATTCCAAAATCTAAATGGTTAAAATTTTAGTAATTTCTGTCTAATATGCAACATATATGTACTTATAGTTACCAAAAACGGCGATTTATAAAACATTTTGTTTTTTTTTTTTTTTGTTCACAGGTTGTTGCAATGTTTCGTTTTTGTAAATACCCAATACAAAAATATTGTGCCACGGTACGGCACCCTCGGCACACTTAGCCGGTTTTTTCAGTCAACCTTTTGAAAAAAACATGCGGTAAATTTGCATCCCCTTGTTGATTTCCGAAATTATTACATTAAAATTTATTGCGGTTCCGATATTCACGGTACATATACTTTCTTCTGTCAAGTGACTTGACTATTTTTTTATCTTACCAACACAAGTTTACCTACTCAGGCATATAAAAGTGTATCCAAAATAAATACTCGACGCCGTCTAATGAAACTGTTGGTCATTGCAGAAGTGGGGAGAAGCGGGCGGTGAGCCTTGCTAATTGAATTTTTATGGCACCCTTCGCTAGCTCAATGGGGCTCGTAGGCAGACATAACTCAAGCAAATCCCCGGTTTTCAAGAGGCATAAACTATGAGACAAGGGGCCTTTAGCCTTTAAGTCAATTAATATTTTTTAAAACTCCTTGCTGAAAAAGGCAGGTATCTATTGTATTTTTTTTAATCATTGTATGTTGCGTTTTAAGGTTATGAAAAAGGTTTTGATATTTCACGAAATAAATATTTTTCTCATTTTCATTTTCATCAGCCCATTTTACCCCACTGCAGGGGCTTAGGTCTCCCCAGGGCGAGGAGGGGGGGCTTGGAGCTTAATAAATATTTATAAATAAATAAATATTCATCACATACTTTTAATATTTATTTATGTTTTCTAATGCGACAAAAATTCGACGTAAGTATTTCCTACAAAATGTTTTCTTCTTTATCTAATTATATTGCATTTTTTGTAGCCAATACCGCAGACTAAATACTCAACTATTTAACTAATTCATTCAATCAAAGTTTAATTTATTGTGTCATATCCTTATTGCGTCGCCATCGCGAAATCGATATATATACAATCTATGAATTTATCCAATATATATACTAGCGTAGGCAATATCTCGTCTAACAAGTGGATCGATTTGAGCCGAATGTTATAAAGTACCACAACAAAGGCGTATTTGTTTTCCATACTGTTACGGATTTCGTATATAAAAAGTTCTATTATTCCAAAAGGAATACACAGAGGGGGTTAAAAAGTTCTTGTAACTGGTTTTCTTCCGTTGCTTATTGATGTTATTTCTTCGTGTAAAATATTATTACTACCAACAAAATGTAATAAAGTTTTGTGAATATAGACCGGCTGAATAAAATTATTCTATGGGAGAAAATGAACTTACATTCGTGTTCGTTTTCCCTGCATGGAAATATCAAATCAAATAGCAAAGCATATCTTGGAATGGTAATGAATTAAATACAATTAATGCCGCGAGCGTTATGGGTACCTTTGCATCAGGTTCGTCAGGAATTGGTTATTTTTAGCTTTTAAGATTGTATATATAAACTGTATATTTGTAGATCAACACGACATATTTATTTTTTTAAAGCTTACATTAAAATAATAATTAATCATTAACGTGAATTAACAACGTACCGCCACTTCATCCCGTAATAGAATAAATCTATTACATATAGGCATTATTTTAAAAATTAATGTCAGAAGCTTTTAAATATCCTTATAATAAATTCAACCTATACGTTTTGTTTAAACCAATCCAAGAAGAGTATATGTGAGCGTCGATACGAGCTTTAGGCAACTATAACTGTTTTTCATTCAATTGTTATAGCTCTTTGTTTTCACAAAAGAAGATAAATAGTCAAACACTTTGAAAACAATAATTAATATATTAGGCTATTCAGCACTTATTACTTTACATCCCGAAGAGGCAGGATGCTGTTAATTTACTTAAAATATATTTTTTTCCATTGAGATTGACAATATTGAAAAATCGCTACATTTTTAAGTGCAAGTCTGGGTGGAAATAGAACTCGAGAAAGAAATAACAAAAGTTTGTAACACCCGTAATAAAACGACGTTTGCGGACCGAGACGCAATCCATCTGGATGTCGCTTGAGTTTTCAATAATAATTGGAGTTTAAATATGAAATTGCCGTTCTAGCTACTAGCCAATTAGAAAGAAAATAGTTTAAAAAAAAACTAAACAAAAAAAAATACGCTTTAACGGGAAATCGAATTAAAAAGAAGAAAATAACTTTTAGTATAAGAATAAAGTGATTAATGAAAAAATTAATGTTATTGTGTAAAAGCGTGGGGTGCTTCGATATCAGTTGTTTTAAATAATTCATTGGAACGTTTTCTAAAAGTGAAGTCAGTATGAAAATATGGTGCAAAGCACCCCACCAACGCTTTTTCAGAATAACATTAATTTTCTCGTTAATCACTTTATTCTTATACTAAAAGTAATATTTTTTGCTTTTTTAATTTTTTTTAGCTACATTCCATCAAAATTTACCAACATACAGGTGGAACTCACAATTACCTCTAAAACGTTGAAACTCATAGTCTCTCACTAACCGCTGAGAAGTTCCCTCGTTAGCAAACTATTTTAAGTGCATCATCATTTCATGGTGAAAATCATGGTGAATTATCAAAATTCAACGTATGTACAAAGTTAATTAACCTTTGAGAAGTGTCCTCATCAGGAGACAATCCTGGCTGTAACATCAGGATATGTTTATCATTTTAGTGTATTGTCATCGAAAACGTCATTCAAATTTCAGCCCGATATCATCAGTGGAAGTAGGTGAAAATCGCTTTCTAAGATTTCATTACATACAAACATACAGGTGGAACTCATAAACCAACTCGGTAAATGTTTTTTCTAGGCCTTTTTATTTTACACCAATCACAAACGAGCATTCTGTTTGTGACGCATGCGTAAACCGCGAAAAAAAAGCCGCTCGCGCCTTTAATTCTCGCCTTTATTACATTTGAAGTATTATTTTAATCATTTTAATCGCAAATGTATTGAAAAACGTCGTATGATGCTAGTACTCAGTAAGCTGGCTTTTATAGTCTCGGTTTATTATAAGCACCTCGTCTATAATATGCAGCTTACTGTACTTGCATCATAATGTACTATTACTTGAGACTTTTTTCAAATTCAAGGTACTCTGTTCTACGTTCGAAACACATTATTCGAAATCAGTAAAAAAATCTATGAATGCTTTTCAATTGTTTTCACAATCACGTCACGCACAAATATTGACAACTCGAAAATTAAATTTTTGGATATGAGTTCTAACGTGACATTAACGCGTCAGATACCTACAGCTCGCAATACCAATGGTGTGAGGAAACATAACTAATGAACGCACCTTGTGTTTATACGCTATCATATAAATATATATGACTGGGATGTTAAAAAGTACGTACATCATAACATTCAAGTCACGTTATGTATGTATAATGTGTATATAATGTACAAATGTTTTGTTATTGACAAAGCAGCGCCTCGTTTTCGTACTTATTTGCAGTGTACTAGACCGTTAAAAATTCAAACGAAAATTCTAAAACGAAATCAAATTAAAACGGATCGGAGAAACAATTTTCCACGAGAATCGCTGAATTCATTTCAAAAGTACGGAATGTTTTCCGAGAGAAATATTTTTAGTAATTTTACAGGAAGGCGAAGAGTTACGTTGTGCCGTGTTGCTGTGAAAATTCAGCAAAGTGTTTCGGCTTATGCCGTTGACACGTGAAACAGGTATTACCGGTTAAGTCTTAGACGCCGTTCGTGGAAATGCAAAGCAAAAGAGAATCTCTACCTTGAGGCTCTACGATAGATAATCGAATGATAAGCTGCGCTGCAATAGCTGGATGGAAATAATTTCTTTTGAAATAGCACTCTAGCTTACGAGAAAAGAGAAATTATTAAAATGGATCAACCATCCCTCTTTTATATTCTCTTTTTACCTGTCTTTCATATGTCCTATGATAAGATTTTGAAATCCTTTCGATGTGTCGACATATATTAAAGCACAATGGATGCTTTTGAGCAAAAATTTGTTTAGAAATGGAGAAGTTGAAAAATAGATTTTGTATAATATAAGAAAGGGCATAAGTGTACATTACTGAAAGCGGAGTACTAAAACTTTTAAAATAGTATGAAGAAAGTATGAAAAATAAAAGTAGAAGAGGGAAATATTTAGGAAAATAAAGACATTCTAAACTGCAATTATTAATAATACAATTAATAATTAATAGTACAATTAATAATTAATAATACAATTAATAATTAATAATACAATTAATAATTAATAATATTATTAATAATAAATATATTTATATATATATATATAATATTATGATTATTAATTACTATTATTATATATTATTAATTATAATTAATAATAATTCGAATGACCGGTTGGCCTAGTGGTTAGAGACCCTAACTACGGAGCCGAGGGTCGCGGGTTCAATTCCCGCCCGGGTCAAATATTTGTGTGCATGAACATGTCTATTTGTTCCGTGTCTGGGTTAAAGTATCTATATATGTATATATTATATATAAAAAATAATATTTAAGTATGTATATCAGTTGTCTAGTACCCCATAATACAAGCATAATACTTGCTTATTTTGGGACTAGATGGCGCTGTGTGGGATGTTCCAGATATTATTATAGATATATTATTATTATGCTGCTTGAAATATCAAAATTCTGCAATGTCCCGTAAAATGTATTAATTTATACAACATCAATACATTAACAATTTCCTTACGTTTGCTTCCCGCTTATCGTGACGTGATGTAGAACAGACGCGCATCAAGAGTTTCTATCTCGATGTATAGCTCGTTAAACATAAAATTTGAGTACAAACACGATAGGCTGTGACTTATAATCTCAAAATTAACTTTCTAAAATTTCATCACGTTGATCGCGTAGATGATATATAGAAGTGATAGGACAAAGTAGAATAGGAAAGCGGAAGGAAATGGCATATTTTTTTGGAAAGTAATGGGAAATCACTAAAAATAGTACGAAATTTTATGTAATGTTAGAAAACAGCAACAACGATGGGAATTGGTTTGATATTTTTGAAAATTGTAAGAAATACTGGCAAGTTGGAAACGGTATAGGAAATGGTAGAGCATGGTAAAAGATCATAGAAAATTGTATGAAATTTTATGAATCGGTAGAAAATGTTATGAAATGTTAGAAAATATAAACATTTTTGGAAATGATACGATTTACACAGTAAGCAAATTTTAGAAAAATCATATTAAATGGCAGAAAATAATAGGAATAACCAGAAAATTGTAGTATACCCACAAAAAATGCTCGTCATCAATACAAGCGAACTGTTCTCGAACGCGATAGTTTATTTTATATACATATATGTGCCCTACGGCAGCTATCAAAAGGACCTACTGACGGGCAAATTGTCGTTACATCTGTGTAACCTCCATTTCACAGTGCTGTATATATCGCTATAAAAGTTTTGCTTCAAAAAGCACGGCTCAAGTGCGAAAAAATCTTAATTTCTGGAATATCTTCAAAATTTACATGGTGACATTGAATTGTAAATTACATACTCGAATAATTAACACATTTAATTAAAATATTGCTAATATTTAGTACTGAAATGTTTCAGTTATACAGCATTTTATGAAATTGTTACGTTTTTTTAACTTAATTATTTAGTATATTGTAAATAAGGACGCCCATCTCCCATACAAACATGGGCTCGGTAAATAGGAAAGTAGGAATAGTAGTAGGTAAAAAAGTAGGAAAAAAATTATGGGCAATTTGAATTTTGTGCATGTGGTTTCATTCGCATAGGTACATGAAGCCTTATGATATAGACATATATTTTTTAAAAGCTGGGAATTGACCGATATCAAGCTATGAAAGATTAAATAAATGCAACTCTTCTATTAAATGATAAAGAGATAAAGAGTTAGAAGTACGGTTTTATTCAAAATAACACACATAGAATGACTTCTGGCGTCATTTTAAAAATAAAAACTCTATAACTCGTACATACAACTTTTTGAATGCAAATAAGTAATATAGTACAACATGACACTGACACATGACATGAAACTGTATAGAACACAAGATAGTTGCCAAAGATAAAAGAAGAAATGTTAAAACTTATCAAAACTATTCTGTGGACACAACTTGTCTGTCATGTGACCTGAATAGCAATGAAAATATTTATGGCATTATCGAAAATGTTTAATCAATCATGAAACTTATTTTCAGAATTTAAATTGTTTTTAGTAAAACTAAAAAAAAAACATTTAAAATACGATGTTTAACTATTTTGTAAATTTTCGATTATAATTATAAGTCTGCTAACAAAAACAATAGTTTCATCATTAAAAAGGATTTTTTAAAGTATACCTGCGTAAAATTAATATATATTTTTTTTAAATTCTACTGTACGTAAATTAAATATATTTAATTAATTACGTTCAAAAAAAAAAAAACTTTTCTTTCCTTTCGTATTCGGTCCAAAATAAAATTACATGCGATGGGAAAATCCTCATAAATGGTAACCCCGATTCGAGTGATAAACATTGCAAATGGATCCATAAACTATTATAAATGATTAATAGATGCGTTCAAATTACAATTTGAACATTATTTTCAATAGTCATTTTCTATTTTTCACGTACTTTTAGAAAAATAATGAAATAGTTAAAAAATGCTGCTTTACTAAGAGTATCGACATTTATGGTTCTTATCTCGAGTGCTTTTCCTAGCCCAGGATGGGAATCATCCTTTACAACCCAAAATCTGTTAAGAATGAAATACAAAAAGCAAAAGAAAATCAAAACATGCTAATTGCTAGAATGACATCCAGTCATCTTGGTCATATAAGTAATCTTCTGCTATGTTTTAATTCATGTATCGCCAAATTTAAAATTTCTTAAGGTAATCGTATATAGTGTGGTGTGTAGTAAGTGTCGTGATAGCCCAAAACGCAACGAACCTGTCTCAAATTTATAAGGCCCCATAGGGCCATGGTTTGAATCCGGGCTTGTACCAATGAGTTTTTTTGACTTAAGTACATAACTATCACTGATTCCGTGCCTCGGAGCGCACGTTAAGCAGTCGGTCCTGGACGCTGTCAATAGATGGCGGTCGTTACAATCCCCAACCCGAAGTAGAGCAGCGTGGTGGGTTTAAGCTCCAAGCCCCCTCACCCCGGAGGAGGCCTAAGCCCCTGCAGTGGGGTAAAAATGGGGTGATGAAGTGAAGTGAATTGAAGAATTGTATATAAATGCGTACACTTTGTCTTATAAAACAGTAATGGACTTTTTTCAGCGATGTAATATGATTATACTTTGGTATCATAAGCTATTGAGCTTATGTTCATTTCATGTAATAGCATTGTGAACGTCACCGCAGATTAGACATCACTGTGTTTATTAAAATTAAATATATTTTGTTGCACAAATATTGTATTACTATATATGTTAAGGTGTCACAGTCCAGATATCAAAGCCCCTAAATCAAATCGCTCCCGATGAGAAACCAGGGCTTCCAAGTTATAAATTGTTCGCTAAGCTCTTTTTTTGTGTTACAAGCTTGAATGAAAAGCTCTAACGTTTTTTACGCGCAAACGCAGATATTTGTTTTAGGGGTGTTTTCGTAATTTTTTGAAAGTATTGTATTCTTATTAACCAACTAGAGATTCGCACCAAAATTTATACGTGGGACTTGTTAAATGACAGATTTGGCTCGCGCATGAATTTGTTTCTCAGCCGGCGCGGCATTCGACATCTGTGAACAGAGTCACGCTACAACAAATAATTGACACAAAACTTTCTTTAAATTATATGAAATTATAAAATTGATGTCAAAGATATAATGACAGTTAATGTACTGAAAGTCGTACCTGCAACTATATTTTTTTTCGAATTTTTTTTTTACAACGATTAAAAAGAAAGTAAAATCAAACACATGAGTAAATCTGAGAAAGAAAAATCTATTTAAATAAGTCTTACGGAAAATCATCTAATTGTACACGTGTATCTACAACTGATAAAGCATATATATGAAGAAAAAAATTTATCCATTTTTCTATTTTGCAAATTCAATTTTGTTTTTTCTAAAACTTCTTTTTACCCACAACGGGACGGAGACAATGGTAAGTGCATATAGGGTAAGAGGGACCAAATTCGATGCGGGGTTTTGTAATACGTAGGTGTCACTTCAGACAGGTTCCTAGATATGTTACTGGCCATGGGCTGGTTATAGGCTACCAGGGTACGCTGCGGTCTGGCCAAATTTAGATAAGTTTATGGTTTTTAGCCGCAAGGGGTGCTGCATTAGTTAAATAACAACGGCGAGTCCCCATACATGTGGTGTACCTGAATCTATTTTAAGTTGTGAAATTATAACAAAAAAATCTTTGTGTTAAAGACACTAGTTAAAGAACATATAGCTTACTAATTTTCCAGTACAACTTGACCCTGATTAGATAATTACTAAAATGTTCGAGGAGAAGTTCTTTATCAACACTGTAAACTTCATATTATCTGTCAAATACCACACTAGATTCTACTGTTGTTGTGTTAATGCAGTAAAAAACTTAAGCATGATTTAATATTTTTCAGTGCCATATCTAGGAATTTTCAAAATCAAACAATCAAACGTCTAACTATTGGTAAAGGTTTCATAATTTCACAAACCAAGGTACGAACTTGCCATCCATCTTTATTCGAAGCAGCTTTTTCGTTATCATCAGATTACAAACAGGCTATTAATATAAAAGTGACGAATAAAGTAAAATCATTGGTTTCTAACAGTTCTAAACGGCCAGGTGCGCCGCAGTACATATGGTTGCATAAAACTTTTTTTTATCATCATCTCGTAAACGGTCTACTGTTGAGTTTGGGGTTACTTACTATCCTTAAAAAAGTAATGAACACAAAAGTCACACCCAAAATTTTGAAATCCAGGACAATGAGAACGTTAGGTAAAAAAAAATTAACCATTTAAATATTTTTTTACTTAACCGTTTATTTGATTTGATGATTTGATTTAATTGATTTAATTAATCGATGTATTTATATGTGACATGATTATTTTCAAATTTTTCCCGATTTGTCTATAACGTTTTACATATTGACTTGAAAGTATTTTTATATCGTAATATTTTATATAGAATTTTATATAGAATTAATAAGCTTCTACATAATATTTTATGTAGAAGCTTATTAACTAATAAATTATTTATAAGATTCGTATAATTTTATCCGTTTTCGTTGCATTAAAAACAGAGGCAACATTTATTTTAGAACAAGATTTAATTATGATAAATTATGAATCATTCTATCCAGTCGAGAGAGTAACACGGCTGAATTCGATAAGGTTTTCAAACCTACGAAACCCTAATAAAAACACGTACATCTCTCACTAGACATGTTTCAATGGTGCTGAAACTATGTGTGCGTCAGAGGTGTAAGGTCATTACTAGGGTCGGCACCTTGGCTCGAACAAATCGACGTCATTTAAGAACGGTTTGCGGCTATTCGTGCCCTTTCTAATAGAAGGGCCAGATTTCAAATCTACTCTATCGAATTTATTCATGAAAGACTTGAACGTTTTCCCTTTTTATAAATATGCGACAAAGACCAAATAGGATATGTAGAGTGGTGCCCAAATCAAAAACCAAACTGAAAAGTAGGTATGGCATGTTATCACCCGATTTTCGATAGCTGTTAAGTAGATAGGTACGATTGAATACATCAAACAAGAACAAGCCACGGTTTATGAAAGTCAATAGTAATGACTATAGAATTCAAAGAGAAAAATAGAAGAAGTAGCAGCAACGAAAATGGAGCGAAAAAACATATTTAGCGTATATAGGCACGTTACAATGCATCTACGCAAGCCGAGCCGTAGACAAACGCTGTATTAGTCGTTTAATTTGATATGAGCTGACACTAAAAAAAAACTAACGGAATATTTTATTTAACGTAACTTCAGCGTTGCGCCAGTGAAATTCATTTAAAAGCGCTTTAATTGAATCAGCTCTCGGTGGGAGTGAATGAGTCCATTTCTCATACTTACAGTGCACTTCCGGACAAGCTAAGCCGACGGAACGTGTCCCCGCCAGGCTTCCACTGGCTACTTAAGAGTTCTACTTAAACTTAAATAGAGTTAACGTAGTTAAGTTTCTACTGAATTTCATTTATAAATTTCATGAAACTTACATTTTGGTTACGCGCATAACCGTAACCAAAACGTAAGATCATCATTCAAATACGCACGACCTTGAATATCAGCTGTCATACTGTTATGTGAGCTCCCGAGAGAATCCCGCCTCGATTGAAATAGCGAAATTTGAGACAAAATGTACACGTTCTAGTTCGCTTTCACCTACGACGGGACGGAGACGGGGTATGCGTTTAGGGTAACAGGTGTGTCACAGCCATAAAAGCCACAGCCACAAATTGACTAGAAGCCCTCTTCTGCGTTTGCAGTCTAGCCACTCGCACTCTAGCTAGCTCGTGTAAGATGGCGAGCTTAAATGCGTGGAATCCCCGCGCTACGGTCTCCACCCCAGCGAAATCGTTACTTCGATACTGTGAAGTGACATTTATGACTCTATTAAAACCTTATTTAAACCTCATTTAAACCAAACGCTGCTTTCAATTTAATTTACTATATGGTCAGAACGTATGTTACCATTTTCTTCAAAAACTGCTGGAGCTATTTCGGTGCGGTTTTTTGTAATTTACATAGGTATTACTCACTTCAGAGCAGATTCTTTAACTTATTCTACGGATATGGCCGCCAGGGGGCGCTCTAGTAAATGTGTTTCTCTAAAACAGCTAGGATTTCGATACGATTTTTCTTGTATTACATTTCTATAGACTTCGCTTAATAGAACGTAAATTGTTCACTTGCCAACTGGATCAAAATTGGCTGTGACGTTTTAGAAAAACAAATTTTCTGTAGTGGCCAGTTATGGCGACTGTTATGGCCACCAATGGTCGCTACAATTAATTTGTTTTTTTCTAAAACGTCACAGCCAATTTTGATCCAGTTGGCAAGTGAACAATTTACGTTCTATTAAGCGAAGTCTATAGAAAATAAAAATTATGACGTAACTCGAAAACTATAAGTAATCTACTAAAAATAACTACCAGAAATACTCTCATGCTCAGAACCAGAACTGTCCAAGACATGACGAGGCCAAGTGATATTTAATATACGAAAAGCTCACTGAAAAGTTACATTTACGTAAATAAATGAACTTCGAAATTCGATGACAATCATTTTCCATTCAGCCTGTTTTATTCTAAAACTTCATATTATGTCGCGACAAACAATCAGAAACGTATACGAGAATTCGTATGAGGTCAAATCTTGCAGAGCTCATATGATATACGTATATGTATAATAAACTACCCGGAAAATCAAATAAATCACCAATGAGAAACTCAGTGTTCCAATATTGCCGTGAAAAACGTTTATGGATTAAGAATTTTTTGAAATATTATCGTATTTACACGTAACAGTTAACACCAATTCAGAGTTAACGGTTTTTCATGCTTGTAAATATTTAGCTATCGAGTGACATATGAAACATAATTAAATCCTGTGTAAACTGGGATAACTTTGAAACAGAGCGTAGGCAGTAATTGCTGTGCCACCGCCACCGGGGCGTTTATTTTTAATTGAGCCCCTTCGAGTTTGTCACAGTCACTCGCCTGCTGGAACAACGTCACAATTCAGTTAACATACCAGTTGCTTGACTTTACATAAACCGTACCGACGAGTTCATTCCAATGACACAATTTTCAAACATATACCTTGGGTATACTTATATTATAGATCTGTTCTCAAACAGTTTGTTTGTGGTAGAGCAATAAATTCCTGGCCGCTAAAATAAGTACTTTTTAAAAATTCTGTCACGAATATAAGAGAACCGTTAAGTTTGTCTTAGAATCAGCAAGCTGAAGTGGCAGTGGGCCGGTCACATATGTCGCAGAAACGACACTCGATGGGGAAAAAAGGTTCTCGAGTGAAAACCACGCATGTGAAAGTGTAGTGTCGGGCGCACCCCGTCTAGATGGACCGATGACCTGAAGAAGGCGACAAGTAGCCGATGTATGCAGCAGACGGAGGATTGCGTCGCGTGGCGTGCTTATGTTATGCAATGGACAGATAAAGGCTGAAATTATGATCATTTAATTTCTCAGAATTGTAAATTTTGAGAAATTAAATTATTAATATTCTTACCAATTCAGTCGATTGGATTTTGGCACGGCGACAAAGTCGAAGTGACGCTCTAACAAATTTGATCAATAAATCAATGAAAAAAACTATAACACAATAACACAAAAGTATAGGGGTGATTCTTCATTATACGATCGACATTCAGCAGCGACAACGACTCGCCATGTTGTCGGCAACAATGCTCTCTGATGGGGTATCCACTTAGTGTCAACTTAAAGCCTATTTTCGGGTGACACATAACTATTACCACTGATAGTTTTTAAACAATTCGGTCGTGTAATTTTGATGAGAAATTGTTTTGAATACTAACGTCATTACTTGACAATTTTCTATAATTTTTGATAATTTTTACATTATTATATAAATCAATTTATTTTAAATACAAATCATTTCAATCAAAAAATAAATAACCTGAAGAAATTATACTCATTTTACACATAACCGGTTTTATATGAAATATTTTGTTGTACATTTATTAAGATAAATCTATCGTCTTTATATAAAATTGCATGAGGCTTTTATGCGATAAATAGATACGCTTTGAAATTAAAAAAGTATCGACTGTTTAAATAATTTACTGGTACAATTCAACTGCCCATAATTTTGATTTCCTAATAGATTCCTTTGATTATTCACATGTATAGATAGAGCCACAGGGTAAAATGACAACTAAAAATAAGCCGTTCATAGGCTTGTTTATGTGATTGAACCAGATTAAACAGACTACACACTCTCGCCACGCCATGTTAATTATGTACTAAACGTCTCTGTGTGCATCAATTATTAGTTAAATGATATTTTTATCAACGTTTTTTGAAGGCGAAAATTTATCTAGAGAAGTACAAAAATTAAAATAGATTTATTCCACTATGAAAGGTCAAACTACATTTATATAGATTGTTGTTACTGGTAAATCATTTGTTTTGTGACAAAGTTCAGGCTTACCTCACTTTTGCTTTGTTTATTGAAATCAGCCTTCAAACAACGCGGTAACGTAGCAAAATGGGACAACGAAATAATTATAACTTTAAATTGACGCCATGCGGAGTTTTATTCAAAGAAAGTTTCAAGTCTTCGCCATTCAAAGCAGCAGAAACAGTATAATAGACGCGAATCTTAAATAAGAGACGTTTCCTTTCTTAGGTGAACAAACATAAATGAAAATAATTAATTTTTTATCACCAACAGTTTTGTGAAAAATGTAACGAGAATAACGAGACCGTTTTCATTACTTTTCCGTTTAGTCCAGCACCTGTTAATAGAGTTTCGATCAGTCACGTAGGCTTTTGGTGCATTTACTACTTACACAGAATTAAAGTTAAATAGTTGTCCAATTCAAAAACGTTCATAGATCCAGTCTAGTAAAAATAAAATAAATATCCTTTGTCTTTTACTTTTAAACCAAGTGTCAGAACCTAAAAATTATGTTCAAATGAATTTTAACGAATAGATTAAAATCAAAAGGTCTGTGGCCTTACTCTGACTTTTAACACGACGATGAAGTAGCGCCGAATACGTTTCGTTTCTAAAATCCGGTTACTAGGACTATGGGCGAGAGTACGGATTTTTGAAATGGCGCGTATTCGGCGCTAACTCGGCGATACGTTAGTTTACGGTTCCAAGTCGAAGTTGCCAAAACGCTACTACTTAAAGTACAGTTATTTACTTGTCTTATGGTTTCCGTTAACCAATGAGCCAGTCTTATTTTTGCATTTTATAGAATATTAACAAAAACTAATATGTGAATTTTTTTTATTGATATCTACAAAAATGCCGAAGTTTCAATTTTTTCATGCCGAAGTTTCTCGGTTACATTACTATGAGCTAACGTGGATAATTTTGTACGTAGCGTCACCGAGTGACGTCACGAGCACGTCGTAAAAACACAAAGTTTGATTTGTTAAATCTCATTTCATTAGGACGGACGGCGCGTCTGCATAAACGTCTAATGTCGCGTTCGTTGCTATCAGGAATCTGGGTTCCAATTGTTGGAAGACGCAGTATTTTTATCTGTTTCAATAAAAAAAAAAAATACCGGTCAGGTGCGATATGTGTTATATGTGTTTGTATTATTGGCCCAAATTTAGGCTATTATATTAATTTATTTATAATAACCACTAGACTAGAGCAATTGAATTTATTTGACCTCGTCGAAACGATAAACATTTTCTCTTCACAAATATTTTCCGTTTCTCGTAAAAATTTGAAGACTTAAGATTTTTATTTTTCTGTAAACTATGAGTGAGGCCATTCATTTTAATTTTTAGTTTAAGTAGTTTTGGGTGGGAAGTTCAGTTTTCGTACGTGTTGTTTTCATACCAAAATTCTGGCACTGTTATCTCCCTGTTTAAAAAATATATATTATAATGATATATAATATTTTGTAGATAGGTACGCATAAAAGCGTTATTTAACTTAATGAAAAAGCTCGGATACAGCTACCCTTAAAGTGTAAACGAATCCAACGTATCCGAAATAATTAAATGAGAGAACGAAACGACATCAAAGGTCAGATGCGGATGTCGAAAGGAAAAATATTATTGCGAAACCGGAGTTCAGTAACTCCATTAAAATGCTACTTTCAGGTATTTTTTTCAACGTCAAAATGTCGGAAATATCTTTTGTCGTCCGATTGGATTGCATAGGTCGGATGTCGGGCGATTTTCGCTGAGTTGGAAAGTCCATGATTGCGTTTCGTTACTGCGGTCGGCTGTGAGCCAAATCGACATGTTCCAATGGAGATGATCTTCAGAATTTCTTATTAGACGTAACGGGCAATATTATAACACACCAGTAAACTCTGCATGAAAATCAAACGAAAAAGAAACCCACCTAAAACGTAAATATCAGAAAAAGAAGATACTGCGTCGCAATTAATATGAAAAAGCATAGAGTAAATAAATTTGACAGCAGCGTTTGGTTTTAATAGAGTCAGAAATGTCACTTCGCAGTATAGAAAATGTCAAACACGATTTCGTGGGAATGAAAACCGGCGCGCGCGGACCTCGCAGATTGAAACTCGCCATATTGCACCAGCTAGGTAGAGTACGAGTGGTTAAACGGTAAATTCAGAATAGGGCTTCTATATAGTCAATTCGTACTTGCGGATAAAAGTACGGCTAGTATCTAGTGAACAAAACGTGATAAATTGAATTTTAGATTAGACCTTTAGTTACGACTAATAAATTACTTAAAGTTTGACCTAAGTCGGTTAAATAGTATTTGAGTTTACCGCATTCCACAGACAAATAGACGATATTCCCACAAATTATAGTTATGAGTTCAATATTTCTACATAACCCATGACAATTATTGTTTTGAAAAAGTATATAATGTACAGTACTCGACCGTAGGTTATGCACACGAGTTCTAGAAAGCGGCTAAGTAAAAACAAGTTTAAAAATAAAACTATAGGTATTCTTATCGTTTTTTTATTTAATTACAAAACTACATTATTTAACATTATTATAATTAAATAAAAAATTACAAGATTACTTATAATTTTATTTTTAAACTTGTTTTTATTTAGCCGCTTTTTAGAACTCGTGTGCATAACTTACGGCCAGGTACTGTTTCTGTACGTTAACCTCGTTTTATAGGTATTGTAGTGTTATTGACTTTTAAAAAAACCCTATAACGTGTTTTTTTAATTTGTGAACTTCCTTGCAACGACATAGTATTACATAAATTAACTTTTCTAAATCATATCTTTCAGAATAAAATCCACTGTAATATTATAATACCGCCGATAATTACGTTATTCGAGACGGAGGCGGCGCGGCCTTGAAACTAATGAATAGCCAACTCGTTTTCACACTTTTAGTACAAATGAGTGAGCATTATAGGCCTACACGCAATCAAGCACAAATACGATAGGTATACATTACATAAAACGTAGTGACTGTATTTTAGTTAAGAAAATTATAAAAAAAATAAGGAAATTGTAATATCTTGTCCATCTATATTTTAAAACGTGAAAAGAAAACTTTGTACCCCTTTAGAAGCATATTGCGGGTACGGAGGAGTGTGAGATTCGGCATAGGTGAACTTTACATGGAAAATGAGTGCCTAAAGCTAGAATCTATATATACTTAATATGTATTACAAATACTGTTAACCATTGGAAATGATAGTCTGTCGCAAATGCAGTTTGAATAGACTTTCGCCTATTCATTATTGGTGATTTCAAAAAAGTTTATACGGTCGAATTTCGACCACTGGGTGACCACTAGTTGTAATAACATCTTGTGATCGTTGCCAATGTATTCTTATCTTGATACCCATTAACTTTTTGTAAACAAATTTGTTAATAAAAAACATGTATGTTTTTGGTTAAGCTTTTTTGACCAAGCGAATCACCAAATGCCATGAGTTTAACTAAACAATATTATTAGGTCTTAACCTAGGAAGTTGCAGTTTTTCAGTACTGGCCATAGTGGCCATTTCAAACAAAAAAAATTTTGATTGGCTGTGAATTCTAAACTCAAATTCATTTTGTTTTAAAAACATGAAATTCTTCTTACGAAGTCAGTCTTTTGTTTATTGATTAGCGTTGTGTTTTCATTACATTTGTACATTTTTAGTCATAATGAACACTTTAAAAATTCGTGTGATTATGGGATATGAGTTCCGTCGTTTACGTTTACAGAGAGAACTTAAGAAACAAACGCACAACCCGTTTTTGGTTTGCCCGCTTCCGTTCTGGAAATTATCATTTGAATAATTTACCTCGTGGTTGTCCGGACACTTTGGTCAACAATGATGAATTGAAGGCGATTGTGGAAGCTGATGATACTCAAACTACAGCTGAACTAGCAGCAGCTTTTGATGTTAACATCAAACCATTCGCAACAAATTGGCAAAGTAAATAGGTACCCCAAGAACTTAACGATCGCCAGCGCAACGTACGCGTCGAGACCTGCCTCGCATCGCTCAACGGGTACAGAAATGAAGGAATTTTGAACCGGACAAACCGATGAAACCAGACAAAATGATGAAATACTTGTGATGAAAAATGGATTCTGTTTGACAATCAAAAGCGCTCAGCAAGTTGGTTGGATCCTGGTTCAGCACCAAAGCAATGTGTTAAAAGAAAAACCCCTAAAAAGGTGATAATCATTGTTTGGTGGTCTAGTGCCGGTATGATTCATCACAGCTTTTTACAAAATGGCATGAGCAATGAGCAGATGTTACTGCAGATGTGTATTATGAAGAACTGAAGACAATGATGGAGAAGCTCGCACGTCTGCGACCGGCTTTGGTCAATCGGTCGTACCCGCTGCTCCGTCACGACAACGCGCGACCCCATACTGCACACCAAACAGTCTCCAAGCTGCTAGAGTTGGGGTTGGAAGTTCTCCCTCATCCGCCATACTCACCAGACCTTCCATCTACCGACTATTACCTTTTATAAAATTTGGGCAACTTTTTAAAGGAAAAATCAACGGATCTCCTGCTTTCGCACGAACTTCTTACGACATTGGAAATGAAACTAACGGAATAAAGTAAACACACATATTTTTGATAATATTTTTCGAAATAAATTTTTTTCGCAAAAAAATTACACAACTGTATCTGAATAAGCTTAAAATTTCTAAATATAACATTCTGTACGATATTTCGATCGAACAAACCGAATTAGTACATAATGTAACACCGACGCATATCCGACTTCTAAATAAGGGCACCCTTAACCACTACTTCCGGTTGTCCGATTCTAACAGCTTTAGTCTCAATCGATCCCCCGTCTAATTACCCCGAGCTTTTTTTTATTTTCTTATTCTCCCTAGTTCTCGATATATCGGGGTCCCAATATGAAAATCGGGAAAAAAAATAGCGATTTTCTTCATTTTTTGCCGATATTTTTTTTGTTTTTGAACTTTTTTCAAATTTTCTTATGCTATCTTGTAGAGCTCGTTGAGCTGCGTCTTTTGACATCACGTTCATCCCGATATCTCGAAAATTCTATGTGCAATCTGCCTGTCTCACAAAACCCCCAAATGAATGAAAGTCATTTCCAATGACAAAAAATTCAATTCCCGAGAGACAGTACAAAATGCCTTTGAAAAGTTTGTTGCCTCCCGTCCAGTTGATTTTTACAAGAATGGCTTCAATTAACTGCCACTGCATTGGCAAAGAAGCATCTATTGCACGGGCGATTACTTTGAATAACAGAAATAAAGATGTTTGAAAAAAAAATACTTTAACTTATTTCATACAAACGGCAACTTCATAAGTGAAGACCTTATATATACGTATATATATATATAGTCGGACTCTTTTATCGAAATTCAAATATTTCTTTTGCGACATCTATCACGCGATCATCTTCGTTCTTTTCATGCATTAAATAGAGGTATTAATGACATAAAATATCAGATTTAAATTTTACATTTTAAAAGTATGAAAAAGCTCTGAAGCAAGAATCAATTGATTTACTCATAGCTCCGCACTCAGTGCGTCCGGTTTTTGTTCATGACATACGCTTAATTATTTTGCATGTATTATTTTGTTATTTTTCGATGCATAAATATGGGAATAAAACAAGTCGTACGTTCAGCTAAGCAAAAACACGCTCACATGTCGCTTTTATTTTGCGTATAAAAAAGCGTAGTACGTGATCCCAGTTGTCGCATTCAGTGGATCGTCGCGTGCGAACTGTGTATTTCGGTTATCTTTGTCAAGTGTCACTTTATTTTGGTCATAACAAAACGTAAAAATAGTAAGTAATGAGTGCGGTTTAAGCATTTGAATTATATATTAATTACGTATATACCTATACGTAATTAATATATAATTGAATAATACTGAAGGATTTCAAAGAAAAAGTTTATCCAACTAGAAATTCTGAAAGGAAAAACCATACTAAGTACTGAATTTTTAATACTCAGGTATTGTCAAAAAGAACACTTTGAGAAATCTTTTTCACCTGATGATAAGTATTTATATTTTGCAAACTGAACATAATTTTTTTACACTTTATAATAGTGAATTCTGGTAGGAAATGCATATAGACATAATGCTGTACTAATAGAAATTACTTTGTTAAAAAATCGTACAATTTAGTAACACAATATTTCATAAATAAATACTTCATAGTTAAATATAGATATTTTAATATTTCTTTAAATTCTTTGTCAAAAGCATCTATAGCATTGCATTCTGCTATAAACGCATAGCAAAGCTTTCAAAACGAACCCCAATAAAGAAATTTCAAAAAGCTCCTTTTCTCTACTTTCAGTATCGCAGGCAGCGGACGACAATATTGTTTCCAGTCAGTATAATTTATTGCACAGTTGAGTCGAGATGCACAGTACTGCAGTGGACCTCGTTACGCCCTCACTGCGTCCGAATGATTTACGGACTACTTGCACACTGGCTATACCTGCAGCGACAGCGGGGCGACTGAAGCATGAAACAAAAGTATGAAACGATTGTTTCCTGTTATGAATACTGCTGTGCGACAAATAAAATGGTTGATTAATAATAAATGTCACCTATTTTTTGTATAAAATATAATAGTTCGCAATTTACGAATGTTAAGTCAACGGCAAGTGCTTTATTCAACCATAGTGAATTCCTATTAAAACTAATTGTATCTAATTTTAACATCTTTCCATGATTCAAAAGGTAAAATTGATTAGCAAACAGACCGAATTCCGCCAGGCATTGACGATTGGAAACTAAGCGTGTTAATGGCCAATATAATGTTTTATAATTTAATTTAATGTATTATTCTTAAATTTGGCAATGATTTGTTATCTCATATTGCTGTGCCCTTGTAGGGCGTCACATTTATCTCTTACATCTATTAAAAACATTTATACTCTTGGAACGAATGTTATATGCGATAAATAAATAAATAAATAAATATTTATTATATTTATAAAATCTTTTATATTAAGTGGTTGTCACTACCCAAGAAAACATGCATTTTGGTTGTTAAGTTGGCTACGTTGTACCGTATCCCTAGTTTTCGTACGTTCTTATTTTTAAAATTTATACAAGGGTTTTCGGAATCTCTCGTTATTGTACTGCCATCGAGACGTGCTTGAAAATTAAAAACGGCTTTCGCTGTACGAGTAATATTGTCTCCGGGACATAGGTGAAAATCAAAAGGCTTTCATTATGGTACTGCCCCGAGAGGGTGCCTGTATTTCTTTTGATGTCTTTAATTGGTCAAGAGAAAAAGCGCAGGAAAATTGTTAGAAAACGCTCAAAATTTATGCATGATAGAGTATATAATTCTGTTTACAAAAACGGTACAAAATAACTTCTACTTCACATAGTCGATATAGCAACAAAAGCAAGCACTAGACGGAGAGGAAACAAGCCCTGCAAAATAGTATGACGTTTTTCACGTCACGTCACGAAAGGTTTCACGCTTAACCACACTGGTCAACTCGACCCATACACAGGATATATTTGATCGAAATTGGAATAAGACGTTGAATATGCACACTATGATCGATATTTACAAAAGTCAACAATAAGCAGTTATAAGTCTAATAATATCATGCAATTAATTTTCAGAGTTGAAAAGATTTTCCTCAGGTTGTGGTATAGCCAGGAATAAACATCCACAGTCTCTTGATTAATTGCCCACCCCGTGAGAAAACTATCGCCCTGTCGCTGTCCATTCATTTATATCGCTCCAATACTGATCAAAACGATTACGACAAGGCAGTTAATAATAATGAAACATTATTTACACGCTTAATGTTATGTGTGAAAGAATTCCTGCATAAAAATATGGAATCCATACAAGTTTGTCACGAATTCATTTTAGGATATGAACGTCTGCTCCGAGCGACGTACGAATATTTTTCAAGTTTATTTTTCGTGCAACAATCGTTCAATAAAGAAAAAGAATGTCAAAAATTACCGCCATTGTAGTTATTTTTTAAAGAGATAATATTATTGTTCCTCTAAAATCTAACTGATTTATTGTTAAATGAGCACTTATTATAATAAATGTATTTTTTATGTTTAATTTTCATATTAATTATTGCGTCTATCTATTAGTCGATCTACAGATAAATTACAAATGAACTGCATTCAAAGTAAAATGATAATTATGTTCAAGCATATTGGGTTAATGTTTGATATACAAAAATAATATTTGATCACCTTTTTGGTTCTATAGGTCTTTTTTTAAATTGGTGATTTTTTATACCAATATACATTTTAATATGAAAATACAATAAAAACCGAGTATATGGGCATTTCGATTACTATTCTAATGCATTATGAATAATTATAAACGAATTTTCGATTTCATGATTCATTGAAGCTAAAAATGGTTTAAAATATGAAAGCACAAAAATTGGTCAACGAAAATTTAAATAGACAAAAAATTTATTTAAATAAATGGAATAAAAAAGTATCAAAATTTAAAATATGCAATGCTCACTTCTCTTAGTTTTGGGCCCCAACAAGTAACTATCAGACATACCTGAATTGTACATCTCAAACATTTTTTGCGTAGTTCTAAAGAGAATCAATCAAATTTTTTGCTGGCTCTTCTCCTTAAATTAAAACGATCATTTAAATACATGCCTTTTTAAAAATTTTTTCTGCTAAATGTTATTCAAAATTTGATTTTGTTAACACGATACGCATGTTTTATGGTCAGATAGATGAATATAGTATTTTATGTACCACAAGTAGTGTGCAACGCAAGTTATGTTCGAAATGGATTGTTTATACAGTCATGTTATGTAAAAGTACTAATCAGTTACATTTGAAAAAAGTCATTATACATTTATGGACAAATTTAACTGCCCACTTATTAAAGTGTTTTTTTTTCTGTTTGATAATTAATAATTTAACAATGCAATGGAAGCAAACAACCAATTCAAAAAATAATGGCTAAAATAAAACTGAAAGTGAAGCCTGTTATAAATTTGTTTGAGAATTATCGAAATTTTAAGAAATATTTTGGTGGGTAAATCATACATTTTAGTAACAGTTATTCCGATAGAAAAATTAGAGGGGCATCAAGTTGAAATTGATATCAAATATTCTACGCTGTCTTATCAAAGGAAGCCAGCTTTATTGGTTCTGCGAACAAAAAAATTCTCTTCCCTTATATGACGTAGAAGACATTCTCTAAAAAGGATTTCCTAGGGTCGTAACCCCCAAGTGAAAAAAGGTTAACAGTTTTTTCACAGGACACTCGCATTCCCATGAACGTTGTAGTTTGGCACGTGACATTACAAAAATAGCCTTTCGCAAAAACACAAAGAAAGTGTGTTTGACCGTTTGATAAAAATGATTATTAAATAAGCTTTTGGACCGACTTGGAAAACTTGAAATATTTTATTATAATAGAATATTTATTAATAATAAAAAAATGCAATACTTTTTTAGCTGCCAGCTTGTGGAACTATACATTAAAATGTTTAAAGTCTGAGGACAATATTCGAGACGATTTGATGAAATATTCCCAAAACCCTTACTGTGGATGACCGCAATTGGCAATTCGTCTGAAACCCGCCTAAAAGTTAAATTAAAAAGTTGTATAATCAACCTTTTTACACAACATTCAAACTACAAGCCATGCAATTCGTCAGGAGGTTTTCATAATGTTGACTTTTTAGGCATCGAAGTCAGGCTGACGAGAAAACTCGTCGCGTCTCAGCTCAAAGTAAAGCCACCTCGTTGCCTGTGCCTGTGTAGATGTACCCATCTAATGACGCCATTTGCTTAGATTTTCACAAGCTTTTGGAGCTCGAGCTGGAAAATATTCGATAACTTTGATAAATGAAGGTTTTTATGCGAAAATATTACACGGCGAAATCGTTTGGTGGAACTTTATGTATTCTACAATATATCGAGGTGATATTTAAAGTTAAATATATATATTATATTTTAATCACCTTATTTTCAACCCTTTTTGTAACTTAGTAATTTTCTAGTCCATCCATCGTTCAGAGTCTTCCAATTCCTAAATTATTTTAAACTAGCTTTCCGCCCGCGACTTCGCCGTTTCGAAGATTAGCTGGAACAGACAGACATACACTATAATTTTATTAATATAGTTATATAATTATTTTATAGAATATTTGTAATAATTTCATCAAAACTTAAAATATGTTCGCGTGCACGGCGTCCAGACAACCGTAGTTTTAGTCTCTTAATTATGTAACTGTGTATCGATTAAGCGCTTTCCGCCAGGCTAAGGCGTAATTTGAATTCGGCATTATACGTATTATTAAATTAACTACCTGTTTTGTTGTGACGTACGATATGGAAGATTATTTCGCAACTCCATCGCCTTTAGGATTTATTTATTTATTTATTTATTTATTTATTTATTTATTTCTCATAATTAAAAGACATATATAATAGTACAGCTAAAATGTCGGAGTCTGGAGCCTAAACTAGGTCGAACCTGTTCTTATAGGTCTCCAGACCCCATGACTTATTAGTTTAAACAATTTTTAACTTAAAATGTTTAATGAAAAAAAAAATAAAAGAAAGAGTTAGAGAGTATTTGGGAGTGTATGTGAAATTAGTGTCATCATAGAGAGATTGCGTCTGAATGTAGAGTGATAGTGTGAGTGAGTGAATGTTAATGTGATGTTTATAGGCAAAGAATTATGACATAATGGCTAAAAGTGACTCCGTATATTCATAGGTAAGTTCTTGCAACCATGAATTGAGTTTCTTTTTGCATTCAAATTTGGACAAGGAGAATATTTGAGTATTGTTGTTGACTTCGTTGTATAGAAAGGGACCAAGGAATAAAAAGAATCTCTGAGCAAAAGAAGTAGAAACTGTGTTTTTTGGACAGATATTTTTGCGTTTACCAATGACAAAAGAATGATCAAAAGAAAGTCTTGTATGTTGTTTGAGGATTGTATGAACGATAAACAGTTGTCTAACAGTTAGTACATTGCATTTTCTGTAAAGCTCATTAGTGGGAAAAATGAAAGGTAGAAAATTACTTACTTTTAGAATGGCTCTTTGAGATCTTTCAAGTCTTATTAGATTAGTTTTATAAGTGCCACCCCAAACAGGGATGCAATATATTAGAAGCGATTGGCAAAGAGAAAAATAAACAGATTTAAGTATATCAGGACTGGCAATGTTTCTTAAGTTTTTAAATATATAAATTAATTTTCTTACTCTGGAGGCAAGTAATTCCACATGTAAGCTAAAATTTAGTTTATAATCTAATAGTACACCCAGATATTTAAAAGATTCTACTTTTTGGAGTAAACAGGTATTGTTATGAGAATTGTTTTTGTGTGTCTGCGATTATTTTGATTTTCAGCTTTCTTCAGCTTTCTTCAGCTATAAACGTAACAATTTTTGAAGTACTTGATATTAATGACGCATTTACCTCAAAATAGAATTTCTTGTTTTATGAGTAGATACGATATATAAGCAGTTCACCAGGGGCGTACCCCGACACCCAGACCTAGCCACACCCCACAAAAGATATTTACAAAATTAACCGCCATACGAGAACTTAACACGTTACAAATTTCAAGCCTGCCTACTACGTCACGGAGGCTTTAAGTATACAATAACGATTTTAAATATTTCGTCATTAACTATGATTTAATCCGCCTAATATCTATTTCATAAACATTTGATGGCGGCTTTTAAGTCGTTCAGCCTAAATTGTACGGCCCGCATACACTTCAGGTGAATCGTAAACTCTTGCTCTATCTCGTTTGTGAAGGTACATAACGATGTTTAATAGCTGCCCTTTCATTAAAGCCCATCAACGGTCGTCGGAGGCACTGCTTATGCTCTATACTTGACTATAAATCTAAAAGGTAATGTTTATTTTGCTCCTGTGGGAAATCGGCGTGGCAAGGCTTTCCATATTAACAAAACTTTAATCTAACGCGCGCGCTTTGGGAGGCCGAGTCGGCGCGAGGTAAAATTTTTGTGGCCAGTAAATTTTCTTTAAGCCCGTCTCGTGGCAAATAGCCAATGTTACGTATGATGCTGTAAAATTTTGCAGAAGCACTCGTAAATATTACTTCTTTTTGTCTAAAACTATAATTCCTCTACAATCGTATATAAACGCATATTCAGTGCAAATCCTCGATATAAATAACACTTCCTTATGGCCAGTAAGTTCGCATATTGGTAGAGCATGATGACGTGTACATATTTGTAGAATCAAATCGATTACGATATTTATATATATTAATTGTAAATTGATTGAATTGGACCCCTCAAAAACAGTTTCGGTTTTTATAGCGTGTCAAGTATGATTAAAAAGACTATATTTAACATATTCAAAGTACAATTTTCCCAAAATTTAGGTGAAATGGTTTTTATTATATGTCTTATGTGCTGAAAAACACCGATTTAGGTTTGAGTAGTCAACCCCGATTTCATCAAATTTAGTTTCGGCGTTCAAAAGTCGAAGTTAGTCTTTCTTAGAGTTAGACATAAATTCGTTAGTCAACAGTTGAAACATAGCTATTGGGTTGGGCTTTGACTAAGACTTCTTGTCAGACTTGAGATTGGACTAACCAAACATAGGAGCGCCGGAATTTTGATGCCAGCAGGTGTACGGCAAGAAAATATCGTCTGAAGATTTTGCTGTATTTTAAACGAAGAATACCCCTAAAAAGATGATGGTCACTGTTTGGTGGCCTAGTGCCGGTGTGATCCATCACAGCTTTTTAGAAAATGGCATGAGCATTATTGCAGATGTGTACTGTGGAGAACTGAAGAAAACGATGGAGAAGCTCGTACGTCTGTGACCGGCTTTAGTAAATCGGTCGTCCCCGCTGCACGCGACCCTATACTGCACAACAAACAGTCTCCAAGCTGCTAGAGTTGGGGTTGGAAGTTCTCCCTTATCCGCCATACTCATCAGACCTTGCACTTACCGACTAATACCTTTTAAAAAATTTGGAAAACTTTTTAACGGGAAAAAAAATCAATTCCCGAGAGATACTACAAAATGTCTTTGAAGAGTTTGTTGCCTCCCGTCCAGTTGATTTTTACAAGAAGGGCATTAATAAACTGCCACTGCGTTGTCAAAGATGCATCGATTGTGCAAGTTATTACTTTGAATAACAGAAATAAAGATGTTTAAAAAAAAATATTTTAACTTATTTCATACAAAACGGCAACTTCATAGGTTAAGGCCTAATAGTTGTTGATGCGATGGAAAACTGTTGAAAGCAATGATAGCCATTTCATATAGGTTAGATAGTATTAGCATCTTGTGTATGACTTATTTAATTTTTACAATTTGATGTTGACTTGTGATTTGTAGTTTGTTTTAATTTTGACTGTTATATTATGTTACTAATATTTAGGTTATTAAGTAGGTATGTTACTAACAAATGAGTCTTCGTTATTTGATATGAAATAAGAAATAAATAAATAAATGCCAACTAAAGCAGTGACTATGTATTATAAGGTATATTTATATGTATATAAAATTACTGACATTAAAGAATTACATGATATGTATGATATAGGTACCTGTTTTAATGAAACTTTTGAAATACCAATTGTACATATACAGTTTAACAACTCTAGTCACGGCGATGCTAGAAGGGCCGGGTTATTGGCGTCCGTAAGGAAAATATATGCGACAGCGGTCGAGGCGACCGTCGCACCTCGGGCAAATGAAACTAAACTGGCTTGGTCGAGAAAGCGCTAGATGCTATATACACTTTGCGCTTTCAAAATAAGTCACTTTGTTTAAGAGAACTTAAAATGTATATTTTAAAAGATATTTAGTTATTCATTTTGTTAGAATGCAGATATTTTATTTGATAAAATACAAACAAAATCGAAGACAAAATACAAACAAACTAATCCTGTACTTGGTTTGAATTGATTACATGTTCTAATTAAGGAATAAATGTTCTCTGAAAATCATTAACAACCTGTGTGTTAATAATTTAATCCGCAATATGCGCAAACAAAAGGTGATTCAACCTTAGAATATGTTAGCTTATTTGGTTACTAGCGACCGCCCGCAGCGTCGCTTGCGTAGACTACACATTCCTGTTTTAGGTAGTATTAACATTCGAAATGGTTTATATGTAGGTACTTTTTGCTGAAACTAATATTGGGTACACCCATTCAAACTTTCAATCTTCATTCTCCCCACTCCTTTAAGAAAACCAATACTCCCATACTTTTCACCTCCCATTTCCCACCCTTAAATTGTGGAAATCCAAAAACCCTGAAACACGTCATTATTTATTTATTTTAAAATGTTTATGTTTCTAATTTTAAAGAACAAAGATTCTCATACAAAGCCTCTCCATACCTCCCTCCTTAAATTTGAAATTTCCAAATATTCCTTTCTTAAAAAATTAATACTCACGCTATAAAATAAACCACTGTTCCAAATTTCAGCTTCCTAGACTTAATAGTTTCGGCTTTATCTCCGCTGATAGATCAGTGAGGACAAACGACAGACAACCACAAAAAGTAACTGATGTCACTCTTGACAACCTTCCTTCACGTCTGCAAAGTTTCATTAAAATCTGTTCAGCCATTTTGGAGATTAGCTCGAATAGACACATAGACGTACAGACAGACCGACGGACAAAAAGTAGTGAATGTCACTTTTGACCACCTCCTTTTCATACCCGTGAAATTTCATTAAAATCGGTTTGGCCGTTTAGGAGATTAGCTCGAATAGACAGATGGACGTACATACAGACATACAAAAAGTAGTGTATATCATTTTTAACCACTTCCTTTCCACATCTGTGAAGTTTCATCAAAATCGGTTAGGCCGTTTCGGAGATTTGCTCGAATAGACAGACAGACAGATAGTATTATTTTATACATATAACTTATAGCCTTCCTCAATAAATAGACTATCCAACACAAAAAGAATTTTTCAATTCGAACTAGTAGTTCCTGAGATTTGTGCGTTCAAACAAACAAACAAACAAACAAACAAACAAACTCTTCAGCTTTATAATATTGGTATAGATTAATCCACGTGGGCTGTCCGTGATCTGCGCTGCGATTGGTTGATGTAATTTTTTGTTACGTGCAAAAATAAAACAACACACACAGAAAGACCATAGCAGCTTCAAAAATCATTGAGGTTTTCAATCAAGTACTTTAGAAAATAGAGGCGAAATTGACAGATAAACAGTCCCGACTAGTCAACCGATCTTCATCAATATTGCCTCACGATAACATAAGATCTCATGCTGTACATTCCAACGCTACAGAAGTCATACTTAGAAACCCGCCATCACTCGTCATCTCCGTACTAGACTCAACCTACGATTATAACTTTTCTTCTGAAATTCGGACAACTTTCTCCATGGATAAATATTAAGTTCCCAAGAAGCAGAAGACATCGCCTTTACGAACTTTGCTGAGATTTGTTCCTCAGAGTTATTATCGTAAAGGCATTGACGATATCATTATCAGATGGACGAAATGCATAGACAATTCTGTTGATAATTTTAATTAAAAAAAAAAAATACTTTTTCCTTAGTGAATATATTTTATTTATGTATTTTATAGTTTCTGTACTCAAAGGAAACCAAGTGTCATCTGTCTGTGGCTATCTGTCCGTCCATCTGTCTACCTTACATTTAAAGAGTTTAACTTGTGAACTGTAATAGGTAGCCGGTTTATGTTTTAATAAATATATTTTATTATAACGAATATTCTAACAAATAATTTTATAGATTTGAAATTTAAAGGGTGTCCTCATCCAAAAACAGTTTTATGTTGGGTTTTCTCTATCGTAAAAACAGTAATTCATATAAACATCAAACTTGGCGTAAATATAGTAAAAATTGGTAAAGGATGAGCCGAGCTTGCGCTAAGGGTACATAACTGAACGAAAGAAAACACAATTTTGTTGTTAAACACATAACACAAATGTATTATGGTGGTACAAAACCCTTGGTGCGCGTGTTAGACCGAATTTTTATTTTCTATATCAAACGGCAATTATTATAATAAATAATAAAGTATATATATAGTATAATAATTATAAAACAGTATAATACATACACAGTACACGTACAGTATAATAAATAATGTCTCGTTTATAAAACTTAACTAATATACAACTAACTAACTCTAACTAACTGACTAAAAAGCTAACTCTATACAAATTGGTAGAGCGACAAACACACAGACTTTCATAAAGTATTAGTGAAGATTTACATTTCGCGTATAATTAAACAGACTTTAACAAAACCAATGGAACAATCAACTCTAGAATACTGATAACACCGGTAATGAACTAAGTCATTGTACGGAAATCTCTAATTTATATTAGTAAAACTTCTTATCATAATTTAAAACGGCTCAAGTTTGCGGATAACGAAGTGAAGAACAAAAGTAATTTATCTGCTTTTGCGTGTTCTAAAATTTTTATTACATTCATTATTTGTATTGGGATTTGAAATAAATATTTATTTTTTATTTAATCGTTATAATTACTCCTGCATGGGTGTTACGCTGAGCTAAAATACTGAATCATCATCAGCATCATCATCATCTCAGCCGCAAGAACTTCACAGCTGGACATTAGTCTTCCCCATTGATTTCCAATAGGACCTGTTTGTAGGAAGCGGCTTGCATCCAGTGACCTCTCGCTGCCTCTACAAAGTCATGTGTGCGCCTTGTGGGTGGACGTCCTAGGCTGCGCTTGCCGTGGCGTGGTTTTCACTCCAGAACTCTTCGGTCCCATATCGGTGTCAGTTCATCGGTAGTTATCTGCCCACTACTACTTCAACTTGCAGCTTACTGAGCGACTTTCGTTCGTATAACTGAATGCTTCTGTAAAATCAACAAAATACATTAGTGGTAAATATTCTTATTGATTTACTGAACAGTCAAACAGCTATTACAAAAATCAAAGTACCATTTTGAACGCTTAAAAGTCTGGCTATTTTTTTTTAAACCTTTTGTTCTATCAGAAAGATTTGAATTTAGCCACTTTTGGACTACTAATCAATCGTATTATTTACCGTTTTCTTTAAGACAAAAGTTTAGAAACAGTCGTAATATTTCTAGTAAATTACTGGGTAAAGAAAGATTTCTTATAAGAATTTGCAACTACGTGTTTGTCAATTTTATGGATTTTTCACATGATGCCAGTGTGTATCATGGTTCTTGTATTATATTTAAAAATCTGTTTCCTGGTTTATTTTTCTTAATTTAGTATTCTATAATTTTGGATATAAGGAGAGGTTTCACATACTTTTTAAATCCTCAAAAAAAGGCTAAAGAACTTTTATTTAAAATTTACTGAAACCTATATTCATATGTATGTATCGTTTGCTCTATTTAAAAAAAAAATGTTATGCCAGTTCACCGAAAATTAAATTGTTTAATTAATTTCGAAAATAACTTCAGAATTACCCTGTCTGTCCGAAGGATATAAAAATGGTCCTAGCGGACCTAAATCCATTTTTATGGACGCGGTCGAATAGATTTTCGAGATGTGGCGTATGCATCGGAACAGATTTAATAAAACAAACCTTTCCAAATTAAATAAACAGATATTCGTATCTGTTAAATAAAAAGAGGTTTGTACTTTATGAACAAGAAATGTTTAATTAACATTTAACAAAATTAACTCAATAATACCTACTTTTAGTTAGTTTTCCAAAGACTTGCTGTTTACAATGTTCGTGACAATTATGAAACATTAATTTTGAGGAAAATCGTCTTTCTTAGTAAAGTTAAAGCCTTATTTATAAATCTCACCGTTAGTCACGCTTAGTCAAAGCTGGGTCCTCTTTAAACTCGTACAGAATATATATTGCCTTACTGGTATAAAGCACCGGAAGCTATACAACCTTTTTTTCCATCAGCTCTTTTTATACCCTAGTGCAGGAGCTTAGGCCTCCCCTCATGATGAGGGGGCTAAATCCACCACGCTACTCCAATGCGGGTTCGCGGATTGTAACGACCGCCATCTATTGACAGCAGCCGAGACGGACTCCATAACGTGCTCTTCGAGGCACAGAGTCAGTGATAGTTAATGTACTTAAGTGATAAAAAACTCGTTGATACACGCCCGAATTCGAACCACGGTCACATGGCCTTATGGATTTGAAACTGGTTCGCTGCGATCGGGCTATCACGACACATTCGGGCTATCACGACAACTTTTTTTAATTATAGTGATTTTTTTGTCGAAAAACGACCCTTTTAAACAGTCGAGTGCAGATGACCAGTCTATAGTGGAGTTTATGTTATATATGTCCGCCCATGTCCGCCCGCGGAGTGAGTCTGTTTGAGGAAAGAGAACATTTATGGCCAAACAAAAGATTATATTTATTGTTCCAGTGTGTAATGAATAGCAGACAATTCCATTCCATTCCGCCAGCCCATTATACCCCACTGCTGGGTGTTTGGCTTCCCCGCAGGGTGAGGGGGGCTTGGAGCTTAATCCACTACAAATAACAGATAGACCTAGCCTGCATTTTCGATTTTATTCTCAAAGCCTAAGACAAGAATCAAAAAAAGTGTACATTGTTTAAATAATTTCGTGAATTTTAAATAAAGGATACATTGCATGACTATGTTTCGTACGGTCAATAGGTATTCAAGTAATGGAAGGAAACAAGATTCTGTCACTACAGGGTCGCACCTTGTTGTAAAGTCGTTAACTGTTTAGTCAATAAAAATTGTAAGTACTTATTGTAATTAATGTAAACATTATTTTTAGTGTTGTTGTAAGTGGGCCAAATAAATATTTTTTCTTTCTTTCTTTCTTTCTTTCTTTCTTTCTTTCTTTCTTTCTTTCTTTCTTTCTTTCTTTCTTTCTTTCTTTTCTTTCTAATTAAAAATTTAAAAAAAAAAGTAAAACATATATTTAAATAATATTAACAGGGAGGAGTTTCTTGCCGGTTCTTCTCCTTCTAGTTTTCTGAACCGGTACCTAATCAATTCATTTTGACTTTTAATAAGTGTGTGTGAACATATTGAATAAGAAGTTTTTGATTTTTGAATTTTTTTGTTTGCTCTACCGACAAAATACGAAACAATGACATAGAAAGAGATAATAAAATTAATCGTAATTAATTAAGACATTTAATCTTGCCAGAGTGAGAGCGCTACTAGCTGCCATGTGACGGTTGGGTGACTTGTGTTTATTAGACAAATATTTTGTGTATAAAATTCAACTAGGCTAGATATCTATACGATTGTAATTATTAATCTAAGGTCTGGTATCGATTCCAGTCAATCATTGACTGCAATCGATAACTGCAAGTGCAAATTTTATTCTATTTAATACCGACAGTCGAGCTGTAACAAACATTTTAGAAGCACTTATTTCTCTCTCGCCTTGGTCTCTATCGCCATATCGTTTACTTTACTGCAATCTTTACTTATCGATCGATCTTTCGTGCAAAGATAAGATTTTAATTAAATACTTATAAGATTAAACTATGTAATAGATCTTAAGCGACCGCAAAATTTTCACATAACAGCTTAAACATAAAGGATAAACCGCTATTATATTAGATAAAAGACGCGGCGGCACACAAAGGCTTCGCGAAAATACCTCAACGATCCGCTAAATTGGTTATATTTATCGGCAACAATCATCGGATTTAGGCAAATTGGATCTAATTGCATCTTGATAATTTAACTAGAAGAAATTTTCTAAGATATCCATTCCTATATACTCGATAATATAATATAAATAACATCTAAACTTACTGTAAAATTATTGTTAGTATTGAACAAGCTGATCAAGTGTTGAACATTTTGAGACCAACTATATAAACGAGTTGAATTAGACGAGTGTAGGTCTATCCTCGCAAGAAATAGCATGCGATGTTTAGAGCTCGCGACGAGGGTTGTAAGCAAGCTGTGTTAAGCTTTCACACTAGTATGATATGGTTTTGGAGAACGAAAAAAGTTTGCAAACAGAAAAAATCATAGACTAGCACCTAAGTATTTTTTGGTCGAAATAAAACACTGTTGATGTTTGAATCTTTTGTTTTAGTTGCATGTATCAAGGTATCAACACAGATTCTAAAGTACTAGTACTAGACTGCTACTATTCCATTCTGTCATACAATTACAAACTGCTGACATTATATTTATTTAACATTTTAGAAGATCTAGGACCCTAATCTTTCCTGTCTGAAGTATCGTCTTTTGTATAGTTCCAATCAAACTTTATGGCTGATCGGAATACAACGCTTTACGAATTATTGCGCAGGTTCACTCATATGCCCCTCGCTCCACTGCGTCCCGCTACACCTAAAACTGGTTACTGCGACGCGCCTTGTGCCTATGTTCACATCCGCCATAAAGGTTGATTGGAACTGTACTCGACGAGAATAGCTTAGACTTGGCCAGCAGTAAACGCTTTTTCGCTTCATTCTTCTTTAGTAAACGCAGTTGGTCGATAGATATTAAATCCAAACACTGATATAGTCAGGCCGGGCATGTAACACGTATCTAGAAGCAGGTTTTCCATTTAGCATTTACAAACTGATTATTCGTATCGAAAAATTGGCGCAACAATAATTTACTGTCTCCGTGCCACCAATAAAGTCTGGCAGTCGGCAATAACAGGGAAATCCGATGTTTCGACTCAAGCTGGTTTACGTCAAATATCTTCGCACTAGTTTTAAAGGCCTCGAATTAATTTATAAACAGGCCATACCTACATGTTGCTGCTGACGATCATGTGAATGAGAGTTTTGTAATTGAAATGAATGACCTACTATTTCTCAAAAAAAATATGCAGCTTGTTTCGATTAGCCCATATTGATTCAGTCGGCTGAATATTATACGGAGATGTAGCAGACGCTGACTGAGTATTTACATCTTCGTCGTCGCTAGAATTTACTGCTGGCTTTTTCAATAATCTCTGGGAACCTGTAATAACACGAGTTCCTCTGTCCGGTGGTCCTTCGCTACTACCTTTCAGTATATAATTCAGAGCTCGCTAGGTCGTGCGTTTCTTAGTCAGTTTATTGAGTGACTATTTACAAAACAGGCGAACGTTTTCATGTTCATAGTGTTTTCCTCATGTTTTTCATTGTCGGCTATGTCGAAATAATCAGAAATAATATACAAATGTCGGTTTTAAACGTTGTTTTATACGTCTATGATATATATTATCCTCAAGTGTCAGTTGTATTTGTGTTTTCCTCTTTGAAGAACATACACTCGTCGCTTGTATTTTATTTTGACTATTTCGACATGGCCGAAAATCAAGGATATGAGGAAAACACTGTAAAATGAAAACACTGCCTGTCGTTACAAACAAAGAAGTCTGCTGTGTAAGCAACTAAACCAAAAACGCCCGGTGCTTTTATTTGGCATATTTTTTGAACACCGTGATTTCAAGAATCGTACTCGTATAATACGCTGCGTAGATGCTGCGATGGAATTTATATTCAGTGACTTCTTGAATTTTGGGCGTGTCTATATTGTAACGCAGACGCACAATAGTAAAAACCAATGAATATCAGTTATCATTTTTTTATCAATTTTTTTTTTAAATTTATTAGGTATTTATTTGAAAATTTTCACCATGCAGGCAGATGCAGGTTTTGTTGTCATTAAAAGTGGCCAGTAGGTACAACGACATTCTCGTACTTAAATTTTAAACCACATATTTGTAAAAGGCAAACAATTTTATGATTTCGACTTTTAGGCCTTTCACTTAGGAATTAAAGCTATTTTAAGATATTACACACGTTTACGACGTGTTACGTAGTATTTATTTTATATTCGACATTATATAATGAGCACCTATGCAGTTTTCTGAGTTCCTTACCTGAAAATATAAAAAAAGTACGTTTATAGTGTCACTTTGCTTTCGTCTGTTTTACTGTTTGTCTGTTTCAGAAAAATCTCAAGAACCGACAGAGGTATCGAATTGAAACTATTATCCAATACGGAGGTCTGCGTCTCCATGATCCTGTAAAAAAATCGAGTTCCTAAGTGATTACCAGAAAAGGATATGTTCTTTCGAGCACGTATTTTCTTGCGTTATCGTTGTGTTACGTTATCAAAGGGTAGTTTCCGTTGACCTACAATCTTGGCCATAAAGAAAGCTCTCGTAGCACAAGTAAAAAGAAAATCTAAAAGTTACGAATTTTATTTTTAATTAGATTGCTTTAATGTTTTTAAAAATTAGAAATCCATTTTTATTTACCATCTGGTGTTAAGTAGAGATTAAAATATTAAACTAAGTTATGTAACATACGGGACCCTGAAGGAGTGAGTGTGATTCGCATTTAAAAGGTTTTGTATAGCTAATTTATTGTAACATTCATTTGAATTCGCGAGTTCTGTATATCATTACAAAACTCACGACACTGTTATTATCGTATATTTAGCATAACACAATAGTTGCAACAAAATAACATCTTTATTTTTCACTTATTTTCCACGTCTGTCTTGGTAACTACAAAGGACAATAGTACTGTGTACGCCACTTTAAAAACAACAAAAAAAAAAAACAACAAAGTTCTGGTAACAGGAAAATCAATAAATAGTATGTCGCATTATATCACGAAAGATAGTGACGTGCGATTCGACGTAATCGTTATTATTTTATAACCTGTTACCTTCTTTTCCCAGGAGTATCTAACGGAGTGAAATGGACGCGTGTTTAATTTCCAAGGAACCTGAGGGGCCTACAACGTTCTGACGTTATTCTTTACCGTTTCTTACAAAGGAGATATCGAAGTTTCGGATATGATATATACTCGACGATTGTTTGGCCTAGTGGGTACCCTATCTACGAAGCTGGGGTCCCGGATTCGAATCCCAAGTCGTGTCAGTATTCATTTGATGAATATTGATACTGGTACCGATTCTTGGTTGTTTTATGTATGTGGTGTCTTCGCTTGGTACCCAAAACACAAGCTAATGCTTAGTTTGGTGCCTAGACGTTGTTGTGATGTATACCTCATTACTATTATTATTATACTTCCTAAAATGAGTTTTGGACTTATTCATAACAAATCTGTAAATCCACCACTAAATCGAATATGCAGAAAAAATCTTTTAGGCAAAAACGTTTTTAAGTTGTCCTAAATATATCTCACCGAAGCCTTTTCAACGGATGTCGTAAATATTTAAACTCACAAACGTTTTACTTTAAAGATATTTTTTTGCGCTTTTGGTATAGTGGCGGTTTTACATATTTTTTATGAGTAGGTCAATTGTTTTGAATAATCATACATTGAAGTACAATACAGTCCAATTAAGGAGTGTACACAGAATGCGATCTAGGAGTAATACTTAGTGTGAATACATGTAGTCTAGTGAAAAGAAAATAAAAACAGCTTCGCCTGATCTTCCATTGATTCCAGCGCTTGTTACAAAATTAATTATGAAAAGTTAAATTATATATATCGAGTCGTGATAGCCCAAAGCGCAACGAACCTATCTCAAATTTATAAGGCCATAGGGTAATGGTTCGAATCCGGGCGTGTACCAATGAGTTTTTCTGACTTAAGTATATAACTATCACTGACTCCGTGCCTCGGAGAGCACGTTAAGCAGTCGGTCCCGAACTCTGTCAATAGAAGGCGATCGTTACAATCCCCAACCCGCAGAGGAGCAGCGTGGTGGATTTAAGCTCTAAGCTCCCTCACCCCGGCGGAGGCCAAGCTCCTGCAGTGGGGTAAAAATGGGCTGCTGAAGTGAAGTGAAATTATATGTTTATATATTTATTTATTATAATGCAAAGTATAATATGATTTTATAAGTTTCTATATTTCTCTGTAAAAAGTCTAAATGTAAATATTGAACCAATAATAGAGATAACCAACAATTTTATTACACATAAACATAAAAAAAATATGAACAATAGATAAAAAAAATGGAGATGGCAAAATATTATTATACGATACATACTCAGAACAAAATACTGAAATAAAAGGATGAAATCGAATAAGCCATTTCACAGAGCCATGATTTATTGGCGTTGAATAATGAGTATTCTTCCATGAACCGAGGATTAATTATTGCCTATTTATGCCAGCATAAAGCTCGGAAAATGAAAAGTCACATTAAAAAATATAATTTATTTCTTGTCATCGATCCTGGATTATTGTTCTAGGTTCCTTATCTTTATTTTAAAATAAAATAAAGATACGCAAAATAATTCAATTAAATAAATATATTCGTTATAATTACTTATGTAAACACGATGTAGTAAATCTTTAATTGTACCTAATATTCTATTACATCAGTTTCAAAAGCTTGTGCCACGCGATAAATTTATTTAGTTTAAATTCGTCTTTTGCCGTTTTCCATTTTTAAAACAACCTTTTGAAATTATTTGATGTCATAGAATATTATATAGATACAATAATAATTATGGATATATTTTTTCTGGGATTAACCTAACATCGTGCCTATATAAGTAGATAGTTTTATAATAATAATAATATAATAACACACACAATCACAACAACGTCTAGGTCCCAAACTAAGCATTTGCTTGTATTTTGGGTACCAAGCGAAGACACCACATACATATAACAACCAAGACCCGGTGCCAGCATTAATATTCATCATATAAATACTGACCCGACCTGGGATTCGAACCCGGGACCTCCAGCTTCGCAGGCAGGGTCGCTGCCCACTTGGCTAAGCGGTCGTCGACGTCGTCGTTTATGTAAGAGGATTTCGATTGATCTATTTTATTATATTCATGTATTATAAACAATATTACAATAGTAAACAATGTAATACAGCTGATTTTTGAAAATAAAAAAAAAAATATTAAAGGGTCTCATTTTACTGGTTCACCTAGGAGTGGATTTTTATTTAATATTCGCAAAATCATACGGAAAGTTTTATAATTCTCTATTACAGATTTGCCTTTTACCGTTGCCATAGAAATGTATTTGATGTTCAATACAGAACAGTGCGAATAGGTATACATTGACACAGAGAGTGCACGAATACGCTTGCTCGAGTCACCCGGACTATCGAACCGCGTTAATTAAACATCCATCGACAAACGTAAATCGCACAAGGCATTCAATACCAAATGCTACTACATATTTACTTCAATGTGCAGCGTAGGATTCCTTCCTTAGTCAGTATAGCTATACGCCTACATTCGCATATTATATAGCAGATTTTTTAAAACTACCAAAAAAAATTATTTATTTACTTTTAATCTGGTGGATTTTTGGATAATATCAAGGTTTTTATAGGTTCGGAACTAGTAATGGATGCAGTGATTCGTTTAGAAATGTCAACGTCACAAAGAAGCTACTTTGGAACTCGATATTTCAAAAACGGAGCGTTCAAATAATGAGTGGTCTATAAAAACATTTTCATTTTAAAAGAGCTTCCCAATGATACCCTACACGATGGGAAAGCATAAAATAATTTTGTTTCCGGACCCCTAAAAGTACGCCAGCATAGACTAAGCACTGTCTTAATTTTGAATGCTTGGCCATGTTAATATAAGTAGGTACTTATTTCTATAGTTAGGTAGGGGTAACTTTGTTCACTTTGTTTTCGCGCTTCAAATGAGTGAACGGCGAGAATATGCTGCCAACGAATGAATACTTATGCCGACGAACCTAGCAAAGACCAAGAAGTAGTGAATTAACAACCGATACACTCTTAATATGTCAGCTTTCTATGTACGCACAAGTCTGCACAAACACATTCTTATGAAAGATAATTCGCTGGGTTATTTTTACTATACCTTAGTTGTTTCAGAACTTCAGAAACTTTTACTCCCATTCATTCAAAGACGCTATTAAATGAGAAAGGCTGATAAATGCTAAAAATATTGAAAAATATCGTGAAAGGTGATACCTACAGATAATAATATATCATTATAATCATACCTACTTTTTACCTAGGTTTTAGGGTTACAGAATCTTACCATAATTCGAAGTCCTATACGCACTTGACCGGTTTCGGCCCTAAGTATGTACCATATTAATCACAAAATCGTTATACTTATATGTTTTTTAAGTAATTTTTTTATTGTGATCTTCATTTTATACTTCTAGAACAGAAGAAAGAGATCTTTCCTTTCATCTAAACACAAGTTTCGAGAGCTATGACAGCTCTAGACAGTCCAGCTCTCTAAATATTTCTAAATATTCTACTATTATTTCTAGTGATAGAACTAAACAGAAAAAAGTCCGTTTAATTCTACTATTTCATTTTGTTTAAACTTTTTTCTTCATATGGCAATACTCTATCCATTCAGCAGATACTTACGTGGGCGCCATAGAAGTGCTTCATTGGTTGTTCAGTGACAGGTGGAATGACAGTCTGGAGTTTTATTAAGTCTATGTGTTGTCAAATTTATTTACTTGGTCTATGCCACGTCTGTGCTTATGCTTAACGACAGAACGGGCAGTCTGTAAAATCTTGAATTTTCGTAAAAACATAATATGTAAATTTAAATGTTCAAATTTTCCTACTCTCCGCATACTTCGTGAAACTATGCGCTTTAATTTAATTCATTTTAATTAATTACTTTAAAGCTGGTTAACTATACAGATCTACTTAGATAGGGAATTTGATCGTCTATAATATAAGTAGGTAATCTGTAACTAACTTTTTTCACGTTCTCAAAAGGTAAATTTTTCGATATAACGTGGGATTGCAAACGATGTGCAAATTCGCGCCTCGCGATAGGCTTCATTTTCATAATCGTTACAGGCGTAACTTATTTCACAGATTTTATCGCATATTTTCACAAGATTCGGCAATTTGATTTTTACGCTACCGAATCGCGTTCCTAGGTCTAAGATCCTTCTCACGTCAAATTAATGTTATGTATCCTTTGATTATTTACGTACCCTGAAAAAAGTTTTCATCATCAATCGGGCGATAGATGACATAATAAAAAAAGAGGGACATGAAGAAAAAAAAATATGCGTCAGCGGAAATTATGGTTCCTGTAACTTAATGATGACGCGTAGTTTCTCTTCCTCGATTTCCTCGTATTTATGATGATCTCGATTATCAATTGCTTTACTGATGGTGAACCATCATATTTTTTTAAAAACACTTTTGTTAGTGTACCTAGACAGAACCACACGAAACAATGATAACAAAATAAGAGGCCAACTTCTATGTGTGAGTGGTTAAACAGACCTCATACATCATACTGAACATGTACAAACCGTCTCTGCGTGCGTGAGTTCTAACCGAACAGTTAGGTGATATTTTACCGGCGTGTTTTGACACCGTATCTCCTTCTAAAGATGCATATATATTATCTATATATCACAGGATATATGCTTTGATTAAGGATGAAATGAAAAAGAAAGAATGAAGGGATGCAAAGAATATATCATAGTATATATGCTTTGTTGCAATTTATGTAACACTGTATTACTTATTTTATCTCTTCGCCTTCACTTCTTAATCTCATACCGAACCGTCAAATATACATGCAATGAACTTATATGAGCTTCCCCTATTATTCATAAACCTGTTCTATAAACCTATATACATATTTATACAAGATGTACATTAGTTATTGTTTAAAAAAAAAACACCATAGATTTTTTTATGTCACCAACCATGCACTGGGTTTTTCTTGTTTAAACGTGTCACAACAATTTTATGTCCTAATAATACATCGTCTCGTATGTCTATGTACAAATCCAATGCTAACCATTTTGATATGCGTTAAAACTTTATTTCAAAACACACTTGCTGAGTTTTACCTCAAAATTTGTCAATAATGTGTTTAAAATTAATTCTTGTTTGCTTCTTGTATCCCAACCATGCATAAATAAACATCAAAACTTTTTTAAATCATGTACTACTATCGAAAAATCCATAAGTAAACATTTTCCAATCCATGATTTTACAATAAACAAATATTTGTGGTACCTGAACATGTTTATTTCGTTCCGGGCCTGGGTGTAAAATATTTATATATGTATATATTATTTAAAAAAAATGATTTAAGTGTGTATATCAGTTGTCTAATAACCCATAACACAAGCATAATAAGCATATGAGCGAGTACTGTGGGACTAGATGGCGTTGTGTGGGATGTCCCATATATTATTATTATTATATATTCAGGTGAATATGACGTTTTATTATTCTGACTTTAGGTTACCTTATCTAGATACTTTGTCGACTCAACATAACAATTATTATTTAGTTTTTTTTTTTTAATTAAATATAGGTTAAAACGTACAACAAATTTGAGATCTCTGCACAAAACTGTCGTCATGCATAAAAAGAAATATTAAACAAAATCTTTTATATTCATTCTTGCATATTGCATTTCTGAAGCAGCAGTTTGCAAGTTACTTGAAATGTATGCACACGATAAAGTCACTCACTTTAACCGACAAAGCTGACGTCTCGAGTTGTTAACGGAGTTGGTTCTTTACTTGTATTGAATTCGGTATTTAGATAGAAAATAAATTATTCCAAATATTAAATTGCTAAATGCACGTAGGCACTTAGCAGTTAATATTAGGTTTAACCTATGAATTTGCCGTTCTTCAGTACTGGCCATTTCTAACAAAAAAATAATTTGATTGGCTGTGAATTCTAAATTCAAATTAATTTTGTTTTAAAAATATGACATTCTTTTTGCAAAGTCAGTCTTTTTTTATTGATTAGCGTTGTGTTTTCATTACATTGGAACATTTTTCTTTATAATGGACCCTTTAAAATTCGTGTAATTGTGGAATATGAGTTCTGCCGTGGCACAAAAGCGGCACAAACGGCACGTAACATCAACAGCGTTATCAAAACTTAACAAACGAAAGCACAACTCGTTATTGGTTTGCTCGCTTCCGTTCTGGAAATTATAACTTGAATAATGAAGCTCGTGGTCGTCCGGACATGTTGGTTAACAATGGTGAATTGAAGGCGATTGTGGAAGCTGATGAACTCAAACTACAGCAGAACTAGTAGCAGATTTTGATGTTAGCATCAAAACAATATTGGACCATTTGCGACAAATTGGCAAAGTAAAAAAGCTTGAACTTAACGATCGCCAGCGCAACGTACGCGTCGAGACCTACCTCGCGTTGCTCAACAAGCACAGAAATGAAGTATTTTGAACCGGATTGTTACCTGTGATAAAAAATGGATTCTGTTCAACAATCGAAAGCGTTCAGCAAGTTGGTTAGATCCTGATTCAGCAACAAAACAATGTGTTAAACGATAAATAACCCCTAAAAAGGTGATGGTCATTGTTTGTTGGTCTAGTGCCGGTGTGATTCATCACAGGTTTTTACAAAATGGCATGAGCATTACTACAGATGTGTACTATGAAGAACCGAAGACAATGATGGAGAAGCTCGCGCGTCTACAACCAACTTTGGGCAATCGGTTGTCCCCGCTGCTCCTTCACGACAACACGCGAACCCATACTGCACAACAAACAGTCTCCAAGCTGCTACAGTGGGGTTGGAAGTTCTCCCTCATCCGACATACTCACCAGACTTTGCACCTACCGACTATTACTTTTTTCAAAAGTTGGACAACTTTTTAACCGGAAAAAAGTTCAATTCGAGAGACAGTACAAAATGCCTTTGAAGAGTTTGTTTTAACCTATCCCATCCAGTTGATTTTTACACGAAGGGCATCAATAAACTGCCACTGCGTTGGCAAAGATGCATCGATTGCACGGGTGATTACTTTCAATAATAGAAATAAAGATATTTGAAAAAAAAATACAAACATACAAAACGGCCACTTCATAGGTTAAAACCTAATAGAACCTTTTGGTGAAAGTGCATTCTTCATATATTGATATAGACCGAATTGAACATTAACTTAGCGTAAAATAGCACGTATTTACTAGTTATCTTAACTGATATTAAAAAATCTTTCACCTATAAAAAGCTACATTATCAGCTAGTAATATGAGCTATATTGACAACCGCTTAGCCTAGTGGGTAGCGATCCTGCTTACGAAGCTGGAGGTCCCGGGTTCGAATCCCAGGTCGAGTTAGTATTTATATGATGCATATTGATACTGGTACCGTGTCTTGGCTGTTATATGTATGTGGTGTCTTCGCTTGGTACTCAAAACACAAGCTGATGCTTACTTTGGGGCCTACACGTTGTTGTGTTGTATATTATTATTACAAGCAATCATCTTACAATCACCAAACTTACAAAGTTAAGTTAATTGGAAACAAAACTGTGCATATCACAAAAACTTGTAAAAGTTTTCTTCAACAGCAATAAAACAAAGTAGGACACAATAATTTTATCCACATTATTTAACATTTCTTCGGTTACAGCTGATAAAGAAGGTCTCGAGCGAAGGTCATAATCAATTAAAGCTCTTCCACGTTCAAACTCAGCATATAGAAAGCAACGTAGAATGTGGAAAAATTTACCCCTGATTTGAGTATCTCGTATGTCTTGATTCTTTGTTTAAAGGAGTTTGAATGATTTTGACATTTGAGTTTGATTGAACTTACTAGTATTCATTTATTTTACTCTAAGGAGTAAATTACGTTATTTTCACTTTATGTTAAACTAACATTCAAATATTGTCTTTAGTTATATTATAATTGTGAATGTGTGTTTGTATTTGTTTTTCCCTTTTTCAGGTCGGTACGGAAGAACAAAAATACGTCATTTTTTGAGTAGAGATTGCAATTTAATTGTAATTTAAAGAACGGATATTATCATAGATTGTATAACTTGTTACTTTATTCGTCTAATAAAACTTTTGTATCAGTTTTTTTTAATATTATTATTAAAAGACTTCTTTTTTTTTAATCATATATGAAGTTTATCCCAGTTGAAGGTTCTGAAATTGAACGGCGGAATATGGCTGTAGAGTACGGTTGCGCGTACAAGAACGGGAAAATATAGTTATAGGGATGTTATGCGAGCGAAGCCAGTAATTAATATCTGAATTCACTTATTATTTCCATCACTAGCGATGACAAATCTTAATTTAAACATAGGCTCGATCGGCAAATTACATTTCGGATATTAAACTTGAGCTCAAAGCTCTTGATTAATGAAATCCAATTGAAGAAATTATTAGTTGGAAGCAAATATTTAATTAACTGAGGAAATGGTATCTTCATCCTCGTATCGCCCCTTCGCTTTTAATAAAACGATGATATTGCTGAAAGTGATGTTGAAATTGGAGAATGTAGTTCAAACATTGATTTAAAAAGTAAAAATACGCGCAACTGAATTCAAATTCGCACTACGTACCACAATCTATTAGAACATCTATTAATTATGTTGTGCAACGTCGTCGTTGGTTGTGTAAATTTATTAGTGATACGCCTTATTCTTTTTTATCAGCGGTGTTCTTCTTAGGGTCCCGTGTCTCGAAAAGACAAAAAAAAATCAACGGATCTCCTGCTTTCGCACGAACTTCTTACGACATTGGAAATAAACCTAACGGAATAAAGTAAACACATATATTTTGGATGATATTCTTTGAAATAAATTTGTTTCGCAATAAAAATAACACAACTGTATCTGAATAAGCTTAAAACTTCGAAATATAACATTCTGTACGACATGTCGATCGAACAAACCGAATTAGTACGAAATGTAACACCGACGCATATCTGTTTTCCAACTAAGGGCACCCTTAACCACTACTTCCGGTTATCCGATTCTAACAATTTTAGTCTCAATCGATTTCCCGTTTAATAACCCCGAGCCGTTTTTTTATTTTTTTCTTATTCAAACCTAGTTCTCGAGATATCGGGCTCCTAAAATGAAAATCGGGGGAAAAAATTGAGATTTTTTTCGTTTTTTGGCGATATTTTTTTTGTTTTTGAACTTTTTCCAAATTGTCTTTTGCCATCTTATAGAGCTTGCTGAGCTACGTCTTTTGACACCACGTTCATCCCGATACCTCAAAAACTCTTCGTGCAATCTGCCTGTCTCACAAAACTTCCAAATGACCCCCTATACTCTAACGAAATGAAACTCATTTCCAATGACAAAGAACCGAACCCTTACCTATGGCACGACTTTGTCTTCGTCCGTCTGGCAAGACCGTTTTTCTCAGAGCGCATGAAGTTGAAATTAATATTAAAGATTAACGATCCCTTGTGATGCAAAAAATTTGAAGCTTTTAAGTCAACGCAGTTACTGCCTGTTTATGAGACATATTTTGGGATAGGAGCAGGTTCTTCAATTCAACTGCATTTTTTTTACTAGCACAAACTCTATCCTAAATACTTATAACTAGGTTCCTTTCATGTTGATCTAGAATATTGAAATTTGGTAATAAAGAAGGTTTCATAATGCAAGTAAATAAATAAATAAATATTTATTAGACTGAACTGAAGCAGTAAAACACAGTACAATAACATTATTTACAAGTAAAGGTAAAATTACCGAATATTATTTGAAATTAGGTTTTTTTAGTATTTGCAGATTGACATGTCTTTTTATACCATTTGAATGTAAGTAGCACGGATGTAACACGGAGCTCTGAGAGTACAAGTTCAACACGCATTTGACCGATTTTTATTATTAATACAACTTTGAAAATTTATGTTCGCAATAAAGCTTTTATAATAATAAGGCTTTTATAATATTTATTATTACAGTATTCCTTTTTAAGTTTTTACTCAAAAAAGATATTTTTCATTTACTTACCGGTCACAATAAATGGCATATATATTTTTTTATCAAGGGAGAGGCCCATATACCTTTATGGAGAGGCCTATGTCCAGCAGTGGACTTCCTATGGCTGAAAAGATCATAATGATTTTTAACTTCCCGTTATCCAAGGAAAATCATTGTATTTGGTCTGATTTTCGAAAATCGAGTTTTCATCAGATCTCCGCGTTTTGAGTTCCTGGGAAGCCATTCTGACCATTTTTGGCTGGACGTCCGTATGTATGTGTGTGTGTAACTTTTTTTGTCGTACGATATCTTAAGAACGGATTGATCGATTAAGACTCACGATACGGCGTTTGAACCAGTTCATCAAGACTTATATCTGATTAGATTTAGAAGTCAATCGGTCGAACTGTTTCAAAATTATTCATAACATAAAACTCGAGAAAAAAATATCCGTTTTCTTTTAAATAACTTTGAGATTTTCCAGCCGATCTATTTGAAATCTTATATACATTTTTTTGTACATAAAAACTGGGTCAAGTGCCACCAAAAATATCAAAATCGAACAACGCGTTCAAAAGATATCGTGGTTCACAAATTTCCGAAAACTTGTTTTTTTAACATAACTTTGAGATTTTAAGATCAATAGATTTTTGGTTTAACACAAAGAATGTATGCTTACAAAATTGCATGGAACTACATTAAAAACAAACGAAGCGTTCAAAAGATATCGTAGTTCAAATATTTCCAAAAATAACATTTTCTTTGATATGTCCCAGGTTTCTGAACTTGAAGAACTCTAAATGTACAGAAATTCTGTTTTTGGGCTTTTAGAGCTCGGAAAATGAATATTATGACTTCGAAAAGCTCAAAAACTTCGAAAATCGATATTTTGAGTTCGAAGAGCTAAAATAGCTTTCTAATTTTCGAACGCTTTGACCTCGAAAATACCGGGAAGTCTCAGAGATGGCCTGCAAGGTCTACCAATTCTTTTATTCAAACTTGGCGTTATGGTTCGTGACGGTCAAGTAGCTTTTTAGTTACAGGCATTTATGTCTATGGTTACAGGACAAGTACGCTGACTTAGCTAAAAACAAAAAAGCGTCAAACAGCGTCACATGCGTGACTAAATTCACATGTCATGGTCCCAATTTACTTTTTCAGACCACGTTTATCAGGTGAAGTGTAACGCGCTTTTCACCCAAAGTATTAATATTCAGGTCGGAACGGGATTTCATATCGCTATATACGGAATTTGCTCTTCAATTAGGTGCAATTTTTTTGCAATTGCAATTTGCAAACTATTTTTTGCAAACAAAATCGTGTCTCAATTTTGACCTAGAACCTATCAGTTGATAACAGATATTAAATAAATAGTTATGGTCATCACCGGGCCACGACCTTGCCACTATCGAAAGGTAAAAACTGATGTATAGAAAAGTATGCAGCATGCCACTCTTGCCGCTCGTCGCGTTTTTCAATAATCACGTCTCTTCATTGCTCCGCTATGACTTGAAACACACCTTCGTTATTTTAAGGAAAATTAACAATCGATATTTTGTTTTATTTTTTTATTTTTTTTTTTTTTTTTATCTTAGGAAAACCAACAGCTACACAATACTTATAGTAAACATTAATAAAAACAGGAAGCCAACTAGATGTTCTCACAGGTAGTGATAGAATTATAAAATTACCTAGTCCAACGCCACAACAGCAGCAATACCTTCGCAGCACATCACATGTCAGCTCACAATAAAATTACAAGTTATACTTAAATTAACAAAATTGTATCATTAAAGATTCACCCGTGTAAAACTGTTAAATTCTCAGATTGGTCATTCAAACAGGAATTGCCCAGTTAACGAGTGCCTTGCCTTTACAAAATCGGTATTAAATAGATCTAAATCAAGATCTTTGCAGATAATATTGAAATTATTGCTCGCACGCCATAGAAAAGAATTACGTCTGTTATTGTAATTACTCGATACAACAGGAATATAGAATGTATTGACTGAACGAAGACATCAAGAACGAGAATTAAAGCTGTTAGCCGAGGGTACAACGAGTGTCGACTTATTACTTTTGAAATATTTCTGAATGACTTATTCTTTATCGGGTCGACGAATGAAATATAAAATAATTAGTTTTATTTTAATCCTGCAAACAGTGCAACTTCTAATCATTGTTTGAACTGGAACCTTACCGTATATACAAAAGTGTACCTATTGCTAAATAAAATAATTCGTGGACGTGATAAACTAATTTCTCGATCAGAAGTTAAACTTCGAACTCACCGAACTCACTTGTTTAAAATTTGTTATAAGTGGATTGTAGGAAGATGTCACAGACATGACCTTAAGAACAGTTATATTATCCCTATCAGAAATAAATCGAGTATATTACAAAATTTTTAAGAATTATGATTACATAACCTCAACTTCGTATTACAGCGGGAGGGTTTATCTCTGATCCTATTTGAACAGGCAGTAAACTAAACGAAAAAACTATTCAACCCGTCAGCACTGTTGGTGGAATCGTATGACATACTACTTCCTTCGGTGCGGGCATCATTGTGATGAAACCTCACTGCAAGCAAGCTGAACATACTTTGAGAGATCACTAGGTTACTAAATGACATTATTCATACCTAATCAAAGGGATGAAAGTATCACTTTTCGTTCCTGGGAAACGATTTTCTCTGCTGTGAAATAAATTCAAAAAAAAAAACTATGCAGGCCATGTCCCAACTTTTATACAACAACTTTGTTGAATTGGGGCGTCAAATTCTAATAAAAAAAGCATCACTAACAATTTTATAATATGACATTACACTTTTCATTAATTTTAACTAAAATATTATTTAATTTACATAGATTTGAGCTAAAAATTAACCACGATCAATGATAAAAAGTACTGGCTGGTAGAATGCCACACTAAAAGAGAAATAAAAAATGTGAGAAAGCGGCAATTTGATCTTCAGTTGTTTTGGCGAGTGCTGGTTATTTACATATACAGAGATATTTCTATAAAATCCTTTCTTTTCTTTTATTTAAAAGGATTTTTTTAAGAAAGGATGAACGAATTTAAAATTTGCTTTTTTCGGATTATATCGTATGTTGACACGTTATTGTAGTAAAACTAATGTCACCAGTTTCCTTTAAATCGATTTCTTAATATATTATACACAGTTTAAACATAGTAAATAATAAAGTACCTTTGGGTTTTGCATATAATTAGTGCTCCATAAAGGGTTTTTTTTAATTTATCGTGACTTTAGCGTGTACTATAAAGAACAGTATTATTATTAATTGCAAAGATACAAATTCAAACAAATCAAAGCGGTGGTGATCTATAGTCAAGGGAATAGAGAACGTCATCCGAGCGTGAGGTGGTGAAGAGAGGGCATGACGGCATATGAGAGCGTCATACGGTCTACCATTTACCATCACACACAGCCAACATACGAGTCGGTTTTGTTTTACCCACAGGACGCGCCAATAAATGTTTCACATCAGAAAATCACAAGGTATTTTATTGCGATAATTATTATTGAAAGTGTAGGTTGTAAGAAATAAATATTTCCTTGGAACCCTGTGAATACAAAATCAAAAAAGACAGATTTCGCACTCTACGCATCCAACAAAGGGCATGGAAAATGATTATAAAAAAATCCACAGATCTTGCAGTCCCCGCAACCATCGGTTTCATTGAAAATGAACCTACCCAAACCCGATTTTCACAGATTATTTTATTTTATTGCCACGAAAACGTGGCACTATTCTTTTCAACTCTTTAAACTCAGAAATAAATCAACGAAAAAATTCTCTGCTACCCGTGCGAAGCCGGGGCGGGTCGCTAGTTCAACATTAAACGTTCTGAATTCGATAATTAAGCATTCGAACGAATACAGGCCGAAAGGCGATGACCGTAATGTTAACAAGTTCCCGAACGTCCATAAAATCTAACATGTGATGTCAAATTTCTTGTTTGATTTTCAACCGATTTCCAAAATTTTGGTCTCAAACTGTAGCTACCGACGCCTTCTAACCTTTGGTATAACACTTTGAAGCGATCCGACGAATACCCTCTGAAATATAGTAACTTATATCCACAAACACAAACGTACGACCAAAAAATCTCATCTTTCGGAAATAATTTCTCTTACAATTACTAACCGATTTCCAAAAACTTGGTTTCAAATCGTAGCTACGTTAATGGCCGAGATACTATTTTTGTTTTATTTTCGATATCGGTCCCCGTTCTTGAAATATTTTGGATTTAGTAAAAAAAATTCGGAAAAAATCCCGATTTTTTTACATTATCCAATTTTTTTCAAAAACCACTTAACCGATTTCCAAAATTTTTATGTCATATAATGCACAACTATATTATTAATCTTTTAAAACCTTAAAATTTTGGCTAAATCCCATACTCTCGGAGTTATGGCCAAAAATGTGTCTCCCGTGAAATGGATATGATAGTCATTTTCAATGACAACATTTTCAATGACAAAATGAAATACTAGTAATGTAGTAACATGACAGTTCATCAGACATAACACTATCGTACTTCAACAACCACTTAGACGACAAATCGAGTGTGGTAGCACTATGAATCGTCTCGTATACCACGCCAAACTCTATAATACTTCGGCACAAAAACCTAGTGTTTAGGTACCTACTATATCTGTTTTATTTACGAACGTATTATCATCTTAATTTTAACATTTCAAAAGTTTAAAAACAAAGTTTAAAAAAAAATCACAAAAAAATTATTATGAAGTCCAGAATCCACTCCAAGACTGTCATCTAAAAAAGCCCCTTCCGAGAAGCACATTGAGATAAAATGTTCAATGTGAAAATACTATTTTTTAAAAGTTAATATTAACCTTCGAAATTCCATAGACGGTAAAATATAAAATCAACAGTATTCGTACTCCAGACAGCAACGTCTTGACAAATGGCGATAATCTCACCTCACTAACCCTTTGAAATGAAGACGAGACCCGCGCCCGTTTCGCCGTTATCTACGGCATCCATACACCGATGTCCAAAAGGTATCTACGTGCGCTGCCTACCGAACCGTACTACGAGATGTATTGGGACACGCTGTGTAGAGAAAGTCCATTCACGACAGTCAATTCTTCATTATATCTTACGTCCAGTAGGTATCAAAAGATTTTATAAAATCACGAATATCCTGACAGTAACATGAAATCTACAAGATATTCTGTTGCCGTTTGAGACAGTTTTGATTCTCGAAGCACGTATCTACAAATTCCATTTTACCTACTTCTATTTTATACCCAGAAGATCAATTTGCCACCAGTGGCGGCTCGTGTTAGGCAAATAAGGCTGAACCTCGTTTAAAGTGGTCCTGAAATTCCAAAGCTTTTGTTTTACAATAACAACTATGAATAATCAAATATAATTGTAAAAGAAATTCAAACTAAATCATATCAAGACGCTATCGTGTTCTTGCAAAAAGCTACTAAGTCAGGCTTCAAGTGCAAGTACGCGCTTGACATGGACATTGGCATTACCTGGTGAGTTCATTGTATGCTTAAAGAGATTCAAGCGAACAGATAGTTCCACGAGTCCTTTTAGGTCCATTCCATTCCGAGTTAGATTTCGGTTGTGAAAAGAAATCATACTGGGTAACCGGCTATTATTTATATTCAAACACGTAATATAATATATAAACATGTTATAGCAATACAAATCATGATGATTTATATGACGTTTCCATATTAAGAAATAAAGCATGGAGTAAATTAATTTGACAGTAGCGTTTAGTTTTAATATGGATTTAATAGTCATAAATGTCACTTCACAGTATCGAAGTGACATAACGCAAGTTTACGGGGTTGAAGACCGGCGCGCGGAGATTTCCCGAGGGTTAAGACCATATATATGAGCGGGGACCTCGCGCACTGAAATTCAGACTGAAACTCGTCATCTTATAGCAAGTTAAAGTATGAGTGGTTGGACGGTAAACGCAGAAGAGGGCTTCTAGTCGATTCGTACTTTTATGAAATAAAGTGAAAAAAAGCCTGCAATTTAGTTGTAATGCACTTATTTGACGTAAAATGTTTTAGACGATGTTACTGCTTTGTGTTAGTATAGATCATATTCATCAGACGACCGCTTAGCCTAGTGGGCAGCGACCCTGCCTGCGAAGCTAGAGGGTTCGAATCCCAGGTCGGGTCAGTATTTATATGATGAATATTAATACTGGCACCGGCTCTTGGTTGTTATATGTATGTGGTGTCTTCGCTTGGTACCCAAAAGACAATCTGATGCTTAGTTTGGGACCTAGACGTTGTTGTGATTGTGTGTGTTATTATTATTGTTAAATTAAATTTGGAACCTCGACGTGCACGCTTCGTCACTCCGAAAACGGCAACACTTTCTTTTATGTAAATAAACCAAGTACGCCGATCTAGTATTTGTCTGATATCGATGATGGGCAAACAATTGAAATTTTGTCACACTATCAACGAGATTTACAATTTCATTTCTCACACATGCAGCCGTGTCGTTTTGTAGACCGGGATGGCGCATGCCCATGGCGCACCGGTAGATATTTACGAGGTCTTCCGCTTCCTGTATACGATACAGTTGAATTAACATTTTTATGGTTGCGCACTGAACGGCATAAAACCTCGTCAGTCATTATATAGGGAGCACTTGGAAACTTTACGCTTGGATGCGCTATCGAAAATTATTGTCGCATCAAACCTACAAAATTGACGCTTAAAATGAAACGACGACGTTTTATACTTCAAACACGGCGACAAACTTTCGTCTCCATTTATTGTTATCACCTTCATAAATTGAGTGGAACAATAGAATATTTACGCGGCTAACGAGCGAAGTGCTCTATGTCAAACAACGGGCGGGAGAGTGCGACTGACGAGTCTCGAGCCGACTCAACACAAATAGCTTACTTTTATGTCGCTAATAAAATACACCTTTACCCATAGAGGAACGAAATTGACGGCAGTGTCATTATAGTAGAGATTGTATTTCGATCGTTCTCTCCAACCGGCTTAGTACTAGTTTTCTGACAAAACCGTCAAACGATTTGTTGCTAATGACGACCGTTCGCAGACCCCCGCTCGACCATCTTCACACCCGCGAATTCCGCTTCCATTCGATGTGTAGTTTAAATTGATAATACTTACCAAATTTAACTAAGACGCAATCCATAGTGAACTCTGATTGTTTATCATTTTTGAAAGTTTCATTTTTATGTGGGCTTTCGTTTTATCTCTTAGAGTTCATTTAGCGCCTGTCATTTAGAGTATATTTTTTGTTGAAAGTGAAGTTGCCGATGAAACGAAATACGAGCGCACTAGTTACATTAAACTGCATAATAACCACACAATAAGATGAAAAAGTTTATAGAATGAAGGTAGCCGCCGAGATACCTATATCTTGAAACCGACTAATTACATTTTTTTGAAAGGTAGAGCCTTTTACTTTTCAAACTGGGTTTCATTTTACAATTTTAAAATCAGCAAAAACGTACAAAGCCACAAAACAACATCAGATAAAGATTCAATTTTGTCAACTTTCATAATGAATAAAAATCACGCTAAAAGTTTTACTAAAGAATTTCACTGTATTAAAATTTATTGTCCCTTTTATGGTCACATTTCTACCTTTTCATTAATACACAATTAACTACTATAGTAGACAACTTTATTCAATGTTTTTAATTGATGTTATTGGTCGTTTCAATAGTTTCTAGGCATTTGTTTTTAATAACGTCATATTAAAAAAAAAACTACAAAGTTATAATAATATATAATAATAATAATACATGGGACTTCCCACACAGCGACATCTAGTCCCAAAGTAAGCAAGTATAATGCTTGTGTTATGGGTTACTAGACAACTGATATACATACATAAATATTCTTTATAATATATATACATATATAAATATTTTTGCGAAGACACCACACACATATAACAACCAAGACCCGGTACCAGTCTCAATATTCATCATATTAATACTGACCCGACCTGGGATTCGAACCCGGGACCTCCAGCTTCGTAGGCAGAGTCGCTACCCACTAGGCTAAGCGGTCGTCGAAGTTTTTCGACAAATGCCAATACTTTATAATCCATATCCACCATGACTCACAGTATTAGGTAGGCTCTAATTTTTTAAAATTTGATTTCCCATCGATATACCTTGACTCGCTTTGGGTCGCACTTCAAATGAAATACTGGGTAGCGAAACCACACGACCAGCTCAAGAACTTCATACCTAAACTCGAATTCTAATACCAGACTTTTCAACTTAAGTAGTTCACGAATCTATTATTTATTAATCAGTTCATTCAAATCAGCTTCATAATCATTGTTTGTTTACTGAATAAAGTTCCGTTCAATGGCCACGGAAGCATAATAATAAATACAAGGTTACTTTAATGGCAACATTTCCCTCGCTACGTTTCGAAAGACTATAAAAAGCTTGTAAAAAGGTACGATTTTTATACCGGTCGTTTACAGTATTTGTTCAGAATTTTAATCCTGTAAACTGGAACGTAAGCACAGTCTGTTGGTGATGAAAGCTATAAATATGAATAAATTATGCAAAGTTTAAGACAAGCTTTAAATCATTCCACCCTGTTACGTACAAGAATAGCACGCACAAGTAATAAATTATGTATCAATTTTACCTAGGGGGGTTCTAGAGTTAATTAGCTTTTGTTCGTTAAAGCTCCATTCATAGAAATATATTAGTAAAAAAACGTTCTGAGAATATGTGAGTAAATAGATGCTCCATACAAATTGTCACAGGGTAATAAACTATTCATAATAGAATTAGTCGACGTACATACATATCGCGCACTGTAAAATTGCAATCTCTACCTACAACGACGGGTGTCACAGTGTGTATAACACACGCAAACGAACATCATTGTAATAATTTTATATAGGAAGATGGCAGAATAGCATAAATGTACGGATTGACTAGAAGCCCTCTTCTGCGTTTGCCGTCTAACCATTCATACCTTAGCTAGCCGGTGCATGATGGGGAGTTTCCACGTAGCGCTTTTCGCCTCCGAGAAATCCCCGCACACCAGTTTCAACCCCCCGAAAATGCGAAATGTCACTTCGAATCTGTGAACTGACATTTATGATTCTATTAAAACCATACGCTGCTGTCATATTACTTTACTCAAAGCAGAATCGTGTACGCCGGATTGTTGAATTCATAAGAAAATTTACAAATTTAGGAATCTGCCACATATCTCTACCGTCACTAGTTTATTCTCTACAATATTCTTAATAACACAAGATGTCAAAGAATATTAGTTTTACTGTGTCAATACCTAAAGAAAAATATTATGAAAAATATTCCTCCATTGTGTAAATGTGAAAACCCACCAAACCGATTTCTTACTCTGGGTTGAGAGCTATGAGCCTCAGAAAACGAGGTGTCATTTTATTGTTTTAAGTTATTTTTTGAGGAAACAATATAAACTTGGAGAATAATTAAGGCATTTTACCGGCAATCTATAGTGAATAATGATGATGCTGTACTAAAAGATAGTAGCGAATCCTCATAGACATTCCGTCCTTTTGATATCTCTAGTTGCAGTCCGTGAAATGTCACATATCACATAATGGCTAAGTATATTAAAGAAAAACAGCATTTACTTCGGTTGTAGATTCCCGGGGAATACGAAACTAATCAGAACAAATTAAGTGAGTGAGCAAAGATAAATAAAAAATGAATTCAGGTTGCGAATTGGAACAAATGGAATAGTTAGTGTGAATCCGTAGCTAAAAAGCCGAAAAGAAATTACTAACACGAATTTAACCGCGTTCACAATACTATATTGTGGCTATAATATCCTAGTTGACTAATTTTTTTTAACTTCCCGCTATCCAAGGGAAGTTATTGATTGGGGTCCGATTTTTGAAAATTGAGTTATCATCAGATCACCATGTTTTAAAGTCTTGAGAAGCCATTCCGACCATTTTCGGCTGGACATCCGTATGTGTGTGTGTGTGTGTGTGTGTGTGTGTAAGTTTTTTTTTGTCGTACGATATCTTGAGAACGGGTTGCCCGATTATAACTCGCGATACGGCGTTTGAAAGGGTTCATCGAGACTTAGAGCTAATTAGATTTTAAAGTCTATTTCAAAAATATTCAAAAAATAAACCTCAATAATTTTTTTTTTAACTTTTAATAAAATAACTTTGAAATTTTCCATCTGATCTACTTAAAACCTATATGCGTTTTTTGGACATAAAAAACTGCGTCGAGTGCCGCCAAAAATATCAAAATTAAAAGACGCGTTCAAAAGATATCGCAATTCACAAATTTCCGAAAACGTGTTTTTTTAACATAACTTTGAGATTTTCTTGGTTTTACACAAAAATTTTGTGCTTATAAAATTACAAGTAATGCCGTAAAATTGCATTAAAATCAAACGAAGTGTTTAAAAAATATCGTAGTCTACAAATTTCCGAAAAAGTGTTTTTTTAACGTAACTTTGAGATTTTAACCAATTGATTTTTAACTTTACACCAAAGTTTTGTTTTTACAAATTTGCATAGAATGCCGTGAACTGCATTAAAATCAAAAGAAGCGTTCTAAAGATATCGCAGTTCAAATATTTCCGAAATAACATTTTCTTTGATATGTCCCAAGTTTCTGAGTTTGAAGAATTCTAAATGTACATAAATTCTGTTTTTGGGCTATGAGAGTTCGGAAAATGACTATTATGACCTCGAAGAGCTCAAAAACCACGAAAATCTATATTTTGAGTTCAAAGAGCTTTCTAATTTTGGAGTTTTTTGAACTCGAAAATAGCGGGAAGCTTCAGGGATGGCCTGCAGAGTCAACTCTTTTTTTTTTAAATTGTTATATATAAAAGAAATTTCTAAATATATTACAGGTTCGGTTACATTGTCACCGTGGATATTTATTTAACCTTGAAAAGGTAAAATTTAATCATTTTTTTCGTCCTCATATATGTGTAGAAAGTTCCAGACATTGGTAATATTTCTTCTACTAGGTATATTTAACTTTACTTTTGAAAACACTAAACAAAAATTTGTAGGAATATCATGTACGAAGTCATAGATATAAATAATTTAGACCGCAGGCGCAGAAGGTCATATTAGTAGTACTACAGAGAATTCGTCGGTGCCTCGCAACACTCGTAGCATTCACGTACGTGCTCAAGAACGAACAGGGCTACGACGCGACACCACTGAGCAGACCACTAGTTAAAACCGGCAACAACGACAAACGCCTAAGGGTTTCAGTTTCAGTCAGTCACAGCGCTCATTCACAAAAGTTTTTTTCATAAGTGCCAACGGTACCTGTTTAGGTAATAATTTTTCAGCCGTTAGAGCTGGCGCTAGAGCTAACGAAACGCTCTGTTTTAAATAAGTTTAAAATAGTTTTGCACAACAACTGAAAATTTGTAAAATATTTATTACTGTAGTATATCGAGAATCAGAAATGTATTCTTAGATAATGTGTATTACTTGTGTACAAAACGTTGTTTAATGGATAATTAAGGCTTCGATTAATGTAATTTTGATCAATTTATAGTACCTACGGCGGACGGACGAAAGACATAAACCCTTCTACCTTTTAATTAATAATAAGAATGTCAGTTAAGCCAGGGTTGAAAATAAACCCATACTGTCCAATTCAGAAACTTCCCTTAAACTTAATTGTGTTTAAATATGTTTTGCCTATTGTTTTCAAACCTAAGTGTCACTGTGAAAAGTAAAGGCAACATATTTTACATAATCTCAGAAAAAACTTTTTTGAATTGAATAGTTTTTAAATTAAAGTCTATTCAATACATCAATTTACGAATTCCCGTATGAGTTATCATGTATAATTTACAATCCATCGACCGAGACTTTGATAAATTTGTCATTTATTACCAAAGCTATAACAGTCCATTTTTACCTTTCAATCTTTATAAAGAGGAATCTATATTACACTACACTGTTAGCATACACTAACATTCTGTCCCAATATAAGGCAAAACCGGTTTGAGTGACGAATACTAAAACACGGAAGCTTGCAAAACACAAATTGCGATATTTGTACAAACATAATCGATCCAAGTAAACATGCTCGGAACGGTTCACGACAGTATGCGTTGCAATAACTGAGCCAATCAGTTTAGGTTACAAAACTAATTTTAGGATATCGCGCATTTAGAATCGAATCAAAATTACATCTTACACCTGACCTGATAATTTGAATGGTGAAGTGTAAGAAAATTATCTGAGAAATCATTTATTCTCGTTACTGGAAGATGTTAGCCACCCGCACATTTTAGACGTTCAGAGTGCGAATATTTGGACACCAATTTTCCAAATCGATGGATCGGCAGAGGACGACCCATGACTTGGCTAGTAAGAGGTCCTGACCTCACACCAATGGATTTTTATGTGTGGAGTCACATGTAAACATTAGTTCAAAACGGGGAATTCATGCTTGTGTCAAAAATAAATAAAATTATTACTCAACAATGCTACCCCATTGTTAGATGTGGCAAGCTTCCAGAAGCCAATTTTTATCTTCGGATACAATGCGGGCAAACACTTATTAACATTTGCTAGGTTTCTCAGTTGAGTAGCATAGAACGTAATAAATTTTCTGTTCACGTAAATGAAAAACGTTGCCGTTGTACACGCTTTTAACAATGATTATAATAACTTCTATAGAACTTCGTGCTCATTTGGATCTCACGTCTTTTGATGGCGAAGCTTTTTGCATGGAATTCGGTTTCGTTTCAGATTTATGTTTTTTTGTGGAATTTCATTTACAAAATTATTAACGAATATTCGAAAATACTCTTCATTTGCACTAAAATCGTCGCTCTTATCATCAATATCGCAATTAATTACAGTATTTTCTACATATAGAAGATTTGAGTATCCCTCATACCACAAAAGAAATACAATCCGTGAGCCTGGTGACTATTTCAAGATTTACATAAACAAAGGAAAAAAGCACACTCGACCAGCTTCAGACGAGACACACGTTCGATTCAGAAGGGTCTTGTTACGTGGACCGAATACGAAATACCTACACGGCGACCCTTCAAGGCAGTTGAGCGAAAACGAAGATGTAATTGTGTCGACAAAAGATCTCCCTCAGTTAATGACGGCTATGTATGTTTATGAAAAGGCCCTTGTTTTCCCGATGATTAATATAGGACCTTGTTCAAGTATGTTTACGTGTATACTGTTTCAATATCAGTTAACATTCTATATATGGAGTAAGACAGAATGTTACTAATACTTCATGAGGCTATAAAGGTACAAAACTTATGCCTTACCCATTTTACCCAGTATCTCATAAATTCATTCATTACTAATAACAGATCAATCTGAAACCTTAAATTACAGTATGAAACTAATTAAACAGCATAGTGCTGTGTATATATACATTATATATACATATATACATTATAATTATACATATTATATAATACATTTATGTGACAGACAGACGACGAACTGACGAATTACATTGTCGTCTCAATATATGTTTGAAATCATAATGTACGTACAAAATATATTGTATTACTTAAAAAAAATTTTGATCGGCATACAAGATTTTAATGTTAATACAAGAAACAAAGGTAAACTTGCTTACCATGTCAACCACCTCAATAAAATCATAAAATCTTTTAAAGGGTGTACGCTTTTACAATAAGATCCCAGTTGACATTCAAGATCTACCCCTTATCAAGTCTTAAACTACAATAAAACGAAAGCTTTATGTAAAAGCTTATTATAAAGTATCGGACTACTTAGATGATAAAAATCCATGTTCGCCTATCAGCTTATTTCAATAATATTTACCTTTAAGCATTTATTGTCCAATAAATTTGTGTATAATTTTATTAAAAAGAGCGTCCCTCAGTTTCTTGCGAATTCTTATGAGAGGTACCAGCACGTTTTGAATGCGCCTTTGTGGTGACGTTCTTCCACAAAATAATAAAATTCACTCTTATGACGTATTTCAATATTACGTTACATAACTACGAAATAAAGATATTTGATTTTGAAGGTAAAATTAATAGAGATGTATTGTTTCAGGTATTATATATATTGTTTAAGTGTCTCAGGATGATTGCTCATAGATTCGCTTCGATATTTTCGTTTTAGCCCAATGGTCTACTACACTTATTCGGATTTTGTGGTGTTTAAGTCAAGATAATAATAATAATAATACATGGGACAACCCACACAGCGCCATCTAGTCCCAAAGTAAGCAAGTATTATGTTTGTGTTATGGGTTACTAGACAACTGATATACATACTTCATTACTTTTTTTTATAATATGTACATAGACCTGGAACGAAATAAACATGTTCATGCACACAAATATTCTCCCGGGCGGGAATCGAACCCGTGACCGTTGCCTCCGCAGTTAGGGTCTCTAACCACTCGGCCATTCGGTCGTCATAATAATAAAAGCGCACGCATCGCATGTTTCGTTCGCGCCGCCTATGTAGGGCGCTCATCAGATTCCAGCCAGTTTTATCGTTCCTTTCGGAAGATTCAAGTAATCGGGGCGGAACGTTTATGTAAATATTCAATTATAGGAGATCATTGATGTTTGATGATGATCATTGATGTTCAGAGACATTTTTATGCATCTTGTTCGGTCATTCGCACCGCTCGGCCATGCCGATTATGCCAAATCAAATATATGGGTAGTCATATTTAGATAGAAAAACAGTTATAACGAAAATGGATAGATTCAATATTTTTCTGGAAGTTTTTACTTGAAACGAATAAAAAGAATTTTATAACTCTAGAATATATTCTGTTATTCATCGCTAGTAGCATGCGAGAATAAAAACTTCAAGTTTTCACTTGTCGAATACATTGTAATCTTGTTTTGCCACCTGCGACTTGCTGTGAAATTCACGCTTGGTCCGTGTACGTCGTTTTTGATAAATAATAACACACTTGCGAGAAATTAATATTTTGTGTTTTGAACATGTGAAACAAATATTAAGATTGGAATTTCACAGAATTATTTTCTACAAAATTATTGCAAAGCAAATAAATTAGTTAGGAACTCGGATCCCGCACTGAGGATTCCGTAGATTTCATTTTTAGAGTTTAGGTACCAAGGTTGCAAACACTCATTAGGCTACAGACTTGTTTGAATACGAATTTCTGTCTATTATGTATTATTCCATCGTTTATTAACCGTTCGATTACAATTCACACGCAAAGAGACGTAACAGTTGACCTGCCTTTTTTGGCATTGCATTACGAGTCCATCCATACATAATATAATCAAAGCTTAGAAGTTAATTCAATTTTATTAAAAGTTGTATAACAGTCAATGTGGGAAACGATATTTATACATTATTTTATTTGTTAACATTTTGGCGACCTAAAGGTGGACTGTGTTGAATGGAATAATAGACACCTTTTCCCGTTTTTCAGGCTTTCAAAAGTGTTTCATACATAACACCATCTCTATTCACTTCATGCGAACGTTACGGCAAAGGAAACTCTTTCCTGAAACGCACATTAAAGACAGACATTTTTAAATTCGACAAATCTAAAATTATGTCAATCTATAATAATGTTATATTAATAATAAACCAAAAGATTAGACAGACTTGAGTGAATGATGACATCAAAGTGAAGTGGCAAGCGCAAAAACGAAATAAACGAGTTGTAAGGTTTAAAGTGACGTGTGGCTTTTGTTTCCGTCGAAATTAGTGGATCGCAGGTGCTGTGAACGTCTGGAAAGTGAAGTAGAAATTTGCATAGTTTTTATTAAGCGTTTGTTTGTAACTTGAATATATATTCGTATTCAATATATACGGCGTGTTTGGCTAAACGTAGTCCAAACTTACAGAGCATGTAGAGCTTACTGAACTAAACAAGGTTTCAAAAAATAATATAAATGTTAAAAAATGAAATTTAAACTGGTTTTTTTCGGTAGCCGTTGGTTTACACCTTCTGCTCACTTGAGACTTTTTGTTTAGTTTAGTAAGCTCTACACGCTGTATAAGTTTGGACTGCTTTCAGCCGAACACCGGTGTATATCCGCATAGAAGAAATATTATGTCAGCTCTACGTCTAAACTGAATATTGTGAATGGAATATTTTTATTTGTCATACATTTTGAACGTAATGTAAAATGTCTCGTCTGTCATTATTTAACACCAGAACTGATTGACAGTAACATGGGTCGCGCGCGAAACAAATCTCATAAATTTCATGTAAAGAAAAATTCCAGATACTCTAACGCCACGCATTTCTTCCTTTCCCAATATAATACGCGTGTTGGCATAATTTCCTGTTTTCCATCCAATTTAAGAAATATTCTTTATCTTATACTTTATTATTTATCTATTATAACGAATAGCTCGACTTCGCTCAAGTATAATTTACAAATATAGCGTTGTTAAGTTTTAAGGTAAATAAAGAACCATAGTATGTTTGGTTTTTTTTTTTTTAATTCCGTACAACATTGGCACTGCTTATACCTGTAAAGTTTCTTTGTAAAAACGATGAACGATGATGATTTTTATGCAGACGACAACCCAATTATCTCCTATACTTCTATACTTTAAAGGTCACACGTAAAGTTACACCCGTAAGTGCTGCTCTGAGGTCTGGGCCGAGTTGGATTTGCGACATATGCGCGTCATGTAGTGTAGAACAGCTCTATGCGCGGTTAGATCGACTTACAATCTAAAAAAAATTGAGTTTTTCTATCCATACTGTGATTTTTAGGGGCAAATAAACAAATTAAAAGAAAACTTTTTTATTTGCCTTATGTTACATAATAAATAAAAGTGCTCATCTTTGTAGATAGAATTAATTTATATAATTTTTAAATGCATAGTTTCAAAAAAATTATGAAAAGATTACCATTTGATATTTTTGTACTGTATACATGAAGCCTTACATTAGATACTTTTTTCAAAATTTTAGGTATATTAATTTCGATGATAAAGTCTTATTTATGAAACTGCTAAGTGTATAAACGAAAATCTTAATTCTTTAAATTTGTGGAATGCTTCACTTTTAGTAATACAATAAGTATTTATATAAACTTTTAAGCTACAATACTATACATTCATATACTTATTTATGGTATGGACACTCACTGCCTAGTCTAGGGTAGGTCTCTCTTCAAATTTTCTTAACTGAGAACCATTAAGTTCAGTTTATCAAGTAAGGAGTCGAGTTCAACTTTTAAATTAAGGGCTCAGATGAATACGTTGACGTGATGTCCTCTCCATGTGAAGTCCTACTCGCACTTGAAAGATTTTCTTAAAATTACAGTTCATAAAATTATTGATTATAAAAAAAATGTTAAAGTATACGAAGATTTGGAACGTTTTAGTAAGCTAATAAAAGCAGAAATGCCAATTCATAGCGTTCTAAATTAAAAGTAGGTAGGTACTTTTTTTGTTGAGTGATATAAATTGACTTTTGCTCACCAGTTTTAAGGACAATCCCGCTGTTTGAGTTAATATGGTGAAAAAGTTAATAACTTTTCAAGTAATTCTCTATCTTTTATACATAAAATGGTTACGAGATCTATCATATTTTTTTTTGTAGTACCTCATTTAGTATATTCTCCAAGGGTTTAGTCAACGAAGGTCGAGTACCTAAGCAATCGAAAAACTACTTTTCCCGTCGTGGTTAGAAAAGGTTAATATTATTTTCACATTAAAATATTAATGAATAATATATCTAAGACTGCTGAAGGAATTCTTCAAATAACATTGAAAACCACAGTGAAATACATTGACATCTGTGACTTTAATTCATATATTACATAGATCATTGAATATGTATTTCATTTCTCTTCAGAGGCCCAAAATTTATTCTTTTTTCGTTTCTTTTTTTATTGCATTTTAACTGATATTTGTGTAGGTATGTTGGTGAAAGGTGTACTTTCAAGATTGAAACCCTGGTTCCAAAAAAAAGAAAGGTAGAAATTTTTAGTGATATTTATAATTTTATAGAGCAGGAAAGCTTAAATTTTCAACTAACTCAAGACTTGGTAACTACGGGCAAGTGAAAAATGTCCAGTTATGTACAACAAGTTGTCCTAGTAGATCCACGGACATAAAAATCCCCCGTGGACCAACTGGTAATACAACCCTGGTAGTACCCCGGGCAAGTCTAATGATTTGACGCCGGCCGGCGGCAAAAGTATTGCACCATTTAAAGTGACTCAGTCGGAAAGAAAGGACTCATCACATCCTTTCCACATGCATAAATCACATCGGTGCCGATTTTTTACCATTTGTCTATCGGATGGTATTTTATGGAACGACGACGAACGACACCTGCGCTTTGCATCCGGATGTCGCCGAGCTATCCATTCAACCATTCTTTATTCCCAAGCCTGCCTTCAAAGGGCTTCCGTAGCTTTAACCAAACAACGAATACGAACTTTACGAATAATTTTTGTTCGGACTATTTAATTTCAATTTCGGGCGTTTATCTGAACAGCTATTGGGCCATCTACCAATCGATAAAAATTTTTTTTTCCTCAAAGACTGGGCATTAGCACAAAATAGCCAAATGCGCATCAAATCACATCATCGTTGTCAAAGAATGCTACGTGTGTATTGACTTTATTTGATATATAATATTAACACAAAAATAACTTAGAGAGTTCCTCCTAGAATGTATAAGCGAAGCAATTTTAACTGGGCAGTTCTAAGAAGTCTCAGTAGTTAAATACCTATATATTAAAATAAGAATAATACAGTCAACAAAGTTAGAAGAGCCGTTGATCCGAAAAGTTTTAAGTTTCTGAAAAAAAAACCTTTTTATTGTTATTGCTATGGAATATATTGACCAAAGCAGGTTCATATAGAATATGACAAGAACTGATATAGAGCTGTTAAAGATGGCCTCTTATGATCAATGACATTAAATAAAAAAAAGTCTTCCGAATACACAATTTTTTTTGCTGCATAGACAGACAATCAATTGAAAAACTACAAAACTTGTAGTAATACCATTGTCGTCATTCAGGTAGTATTCACAAGATTTCATAACCATCTAAATTCATTATTATTAGTTGTAGGCATCTTAACATTATTTGTACAGCAGGTACCTATCTATGTATTGATATGATCAGATACTTATTGTAAATATTACGTTGGGCCATATTGATATAAATTGAAAATATACTGTTATTTAAAAAAAAAATACTTAATTTTAATATTAATAGATCACAAAAATTGGGTTCCGTAATTTCTAAAATGAGCGATTTCCAGACGAACTCGAGCGACCTATGCCAAATTTGGCTCCGAGTTTCTAATATCGATTTACATGAAAATTAATTAAAGGACCACCTAAGCCTGAAGGTGTCGCAAACGTTTTGTTGCTCATAAAATGTAAATTAGTTAAAGCTTCTTCGGTTTGGGAGAAAAAACGGATAAATGATAAAAATTCTGAATAAAATTACTTTTAATTTGAAATTTATATACGAAATTTACGACGGTGACTCAAATAGTAACTTTATTTTGGATGTGAACAAAAAACTGTGAGAGTAAAAGATTTTTTATTAGTCAACATAGCTAGGCTCACAGCAGCATCACAATCGGAGTCCGGGCATGGCTACACGCTCTACCGTCACCCCACTTGGGTACACTCTTGGACAGTGACTCTAAGAACCGCAGTTGCACTTAGATTAAGGAGCGATGTGTCAGCCCTACAAATGCATCCGCGGTTCTTGGGTGGAAACCAATGGGCATCACGGTCTAAGTTGCTTAACTATATCGGCGAGGTTCTTACGACACCATACCCTCAATGACCTGTAAAAAGAGCCTTGGTCTCGGCAAATGTTCCATGCCTGCTTGAGCCACGAAGTTTAAGTCGCACATACGTCAGACACCCAGATGGGCTTACCCTCGTACCGTGGTGTAAGGGTGCTTGATATGGGATGCGACATGTGTGTGCACTTTTGCTCCCTCATATTTAAATACGACCATACGGGCCCCAGGCGCGGCCGCCGAGACCGCGGCACGGCGGAAACACCAAAATTGTACCTCATTAGAAGCCACTTATGATTACGTTCTTTTTGCAGTTGAAACGGGAGGGCCTTGGTGTCCGCTTTGGGCCGCCGCCTAAGGGACGCTGGTTGCAACGCTCGTTCCCGAACATACCTGGTCCAGCGCATCTCACTGGCAATCCAACGCGGAAGCGCGGCCAGTTTGATGGCTACATTTAGACCAGGTGTTAACGGACACGGCCTTTTTTTTAATCTAAAGTTACATTTTAAGCAATAACATAAATGTTTATTTAAAAATATTTTTTATTATATACCTCTTAAAACTACAGCTTTTTGATATTTTGTAACATATTATATTCAACGTTTAAATTTAAAATTCTTAAAGCATTTTTATTTTTTAAAATTGGACCCGTTGTGGCACAAAAACCTTTATTCATAATGTTTGGGCCGTATCATTGCCGATGAATGTTACTTTCCTACTGAAACGTTTTGCGCTTGATAGAGAAATTTTATTACAACACACTCTTCGCGACTCGCGAATTTTTTTATTTCAGTGCTCATGATTTAAATAAAATAAATAGAAATCTCTATACTTAGACTAATGTACATACAAGTAAAAAAAATTTATGTAAACTTTATTAGGATTGAAATTATAAGACGAAATTAATATGTAACCGCGTAGATTGACAAACCGACAAAAGGCAGCAATCCATTCTATCGGAAACCATCCTAAGAATTAATTAAATTATTATAATTTGGTAGGAAAATGGGTGTTTGAAGCATTGGTTTGAAAGGCCGCATGTTTTTATGGCGTCGAACTAGAAATTTGAGTTTTTACAGAAAGATCGGCCTGCAGTCCTTAGTATATAATTTATTATTTACTATTTTCATACCTTTCCATTCGTGAGAAATAAGAATTCAGATGTCCTCTGCTATTCCTAAATAAACGAATTTTTTTTTTTTAAATGCTAACGATACGGTTCATAATGATTGACACGATTACGAGTATTTAAAAGAAGAAAGATTTACTTCCAATAAACATATGTTTAAAAAAATATATATTCAGATAGTTATATAACAGAAGCCCACGACCTTACCCGGAACCCGCATCACAATAAACCTTTTGTGACCCTCGGATCTAATTCTACAGATAGGACACCGCTCCCTGTTAATATTTATGCCCACATAAATTATGAAAACATTCCCTTTCTACGATCTACAATAAAGTTCGTTAATGTCTCGCCGTGCTGCAGCTCTCGTCTGTGAAGTAATTTGCATATTACTTAACTGGAAAATTATACGAATAAGCTGAAATGAATAATTTTCTATCGCCATATGCGTACACAATGGCGTGCCTAGAGTTAGACTAGGAAAGTCAGGCAGTAAGTTCCTCTAAAAAATTAAACTAGTACTTATCGTGTATTAAAGTGGCCAGAGGCCCAAGTGTGAGTTTTTTACTATTAACTATGTAGTTTGCGTTTTTTATAATTTGTATGGAAACTCGTACAGCACATCTAGCGGTCGTTTTAGGTAACTACGAGTTTCCATACAAATTACGGAAAACGCAAACTACACAGTTAATAGTAAAAGAACTCGCACTTGGCCCTCTGTTCTTTTCGATACTTACACAAAAGAAAACGACTCAACAGAGCAAAATATGAGACTTATTCCGTAATTTTTTTAGGTAAAGTTACTGCCTGCCTACCCTAATCTAATTATATGCACGCTGCTGTGCTGAAATGAATACAGGATGCTCATAATGTTTTATACCAGATGATTAGCGGATAGTGTCTCTTCACTTGCGCTGAATTCATTATTTAACCATATAAATACTTATACTATTTAAAAAGCTGCTCCAACCCATACTTAAAAAAACATTTTATAAGAAAAACTACATTGCATTACTAGTTACTATAAATTTACGCTTTCCTTTACAGAGCTTATTCTCTTCACAATCGATACTAAAAGTCAAAAGTTCACTGTAATAAAATAAGTAATAAAAATTGTCTCTAGCTATCAGTGCACTTATGTTATTATCATATTTTTTTGATTAGCCAGAGAGAATCGAGCGGCTTCAATAACTAAAGAAATAAAAATGAAATATATTTATATAATAATTCTTAAATTACATAATAATAACGATTAATGGGTAACTTCGATTGACGGCGCGCTGGTTTTTTTATATTGTATGGTGGTGCGGAACCGTTCGTGTGCGAGTCCGATTCGCACTTGGCTGGTTTTTATTTGTTTGCTTGACGTGTGGCAATGGGTAGGCCGCATCGCTAACAGAACCGTCTATACCCACTGAAAGTTTCACGAGTGGTAACTACGAACCGAACGTCGCAAAGGGGACGCCCCTTCCCCCCACCAGATGAACCCTGTAGAAATGACAGGCCATCATTAGTTACTGGTAGCCCAAGCCCATGCGTCGTCGTGAGGATCTGGGTAGAGGTCTGCATCCGGCAGTGCACGTCTGGGAGCTGAGACAAGGATGATAACAATTTGCTTTATTTCCGCAGAAATAACGTTGCCGTTTTTTGGGAATGAATGAAATAAAATGTGAACTTCACCACAAAGTATTAAGATTGTTCTGTGCTAGCTCGTAAAATGCAATACTGATAATGACTTCCGTACGTACCATCGCGCTCGCAGTTCCACTTAGTTAATATTTTTAATGGTTTTACTTCTCAATCTATTTAAATCGTATCTACACGTTTCTACACAGTTTTTCTTTTATTTTGTCCAAAAATATGTGAGACTGAGAGACTTTTCAGATAGGAGTAGAGACATCTTGTGTGAAGAGTCGGTGTCAGGTAATCCACAGAGTTTGAATGATTGGCTTTTATATATGTATGGTCGTCACGTCGTCCACAGAGTTTGAATGATCAAGTATATGACATGTATGGTCGTTACAGGGCCAAAATAAAATATAAATTACTTACGGTAGATTTAGTATGTACAGTAGTATTGCAGTATTTTTTAAATATTTTTTTACGATTTTGGAAACATTATCATATTTTTTTTTCATTTTTCATTATTTTCAGTTTCATAATTTAGCTTATTCATTGTACATATATATATTTTAGATTTTTTCGTTTATACATTCTTTAGATCTTTCCCTGTGTTACAGTTTTTATTTTAATTAAATTTGAGTATGTAATCATAACACGTGTCATGTTACGTGTTTATATTACATTAATTAAAAATCTATTTACATAGGCATAAAACAAAAAAAGGGAACCAATTACCTAATAAATATTAGGATATTTTAAATAATAAACTGTTTCAATTTTGGGATCTATGATCTATACTTATATCATCATCATAATCAGCCCATTTTACCCCACTGCAGGGGCTTAGGCCTCCCTCAGAGCGAGGAGGGTGTTTGTAGCTTAAATCCACCACGCTACTCCACTGCGGGTTGGGAATTGTAACGACCGCCATATATTGATAGCGTCCGGGACCGACTGCTTGACGTGCTCTCCGAGGCACGGAGTCAGTGATAGTTAATGTACTTAAGTCAGAAAAACTCATTGGTACACGTCCGGATTCGAACCATGGCCCTGTGGCCTTATAAATTTGAGACAGGTTCATTGCGCTCTGGGTTATCACGACTGTACTTATATCCCATCAAAAACAATACTTGTCAAAAAAACCAAGTCTCGCAACTCAGTTGTTCTGCGGTAAAAAGTTGTGAGATCCATGTAATACCAAGTCGGTTATTAATTTATTCAGTCTCTATTTGTAAGTCTCTACTTGTAAGTATGTAATGTTTTATATAAATATATTGAGACTTGGCCATCGCACTAAATAATTGAATTTACATGTGTTTTCAGGCGATTGAATTTACACGTGTTTTCAGGCGATGGCCAAGTCTCAATATATTTATATAAAACATTACATACTTTCAAGTAGAGACTTACAAGTAGAGACTGAATAAATTAATAACCGACTTGGTATTACATGGATCTCACAACTTTTTACCGCAGAACAACTGAGTTGCGAGACTTGGTTTTTTTGACAAGTATTGTTTTTGATGGGATCTCATTTCTTTTTGTATTTTGTAGACAGTTCTACTTTTTTCCTTTTCAGTACCTTCTACTTATTGTATATATGTATATCTACCAGCAACGAATTTTCTTAAAGCCCTTTCTCTGACTTATGAACTTTTCTTATTTTTGTATTATTTTCTTATTTTTTTCTTATGGGCTTAATTTTCTTTGCGGTCTTTTCTAGATTTTTTAGTTTTTCCTTGATTCATACACCAAACACTACTTATATTCCAAATTTGAAGCTTCTAGGTCTGCTAGAAGTGCCTTAGAATTTTGATGATCGGTGAGTCAGTGAGTGACAAAATTAAGAAATTTGACCCGTTATAATTTCTTAAAAATACTGGTTCAAATTGAATGAAAACGTGTAATATGCTTATATAATATGCCTGCATGATTACTGAAAATTTCAGTTTTCTAGTTTTATCCACAACGAAGTTACAGGGGGTCGAAAATGGTCTGAATTGCTTCGAGAAAAGGATGGTACGGCCGTGACGCTTTTTTGCTCGACTTGGTGGGGGCACGGCCGTGCCCCCAGATCGTAGGCGATTAAAGTATTCTAAAAACATAAGTTCCTGCATGATCTATTTCACCTAAGTTCTTTAAATATCTACTGAATGATTTTAGTCTACTCATTGGTGAAAATAAATCACCCGGGTGATAAAGTTTAGGTGATCAAATATTTAACTAGAACGATTCGTCCACAGAAAAAAAAAGAATTCTGTTATCAAGAAAATGTAGTTTTCAATATATACAAATACCGCATTTTCTTAGACCAATGCAATTTGCATTGATAAAAGAATTCTGAAATCAATGCAAACTGTATTACACCAAGAACTCTATTTAAAGAGAAAAAGTAGATATATTGGTCTGTCGGGAGAAATCTCGCGAACTACTAGACCGACTCCGATAAAACTTATCATAAAAGTGACTTTGAATCAGAAGAAGGACATAGGAAACTCTAATCAAACAAGTATTTGCAGAAGGACGCGAAGATCTCGCATTTTCAAGCACGTTTTTAGCATTGAGCATAGGCAAATTTTAATTTGTAAATTTTAGCAAAGGTCTATGCTTACACTAGGAATGTATACATATAGCCAGTTCAACGAACGACTGACAATCGAACTTAATTCTAGTGCTAGGTATCCCACAAAAAACGTTGCACCGTTAAATATTTTCCTTAGGTACTTAGTTATTTAAAAAATAGCTTGACCTGGACAAAGGTTATTAAATCTACAGCTGAATAGAATTCGAATCACAGTTCATTTAGACCACTTTGTGAAAACTCGACAGAAAATGTAATGCTGTGGCTGTTATCAACACATTACTTTTTGCTAACCGCACAAAGTATTCACACAGTAGTAATGGATTTCTTCGCTGAGGCGTATAAATGGTATAAACTTGAACGAATGTGCGCAATAAACTTTACGCACTTTTCGTCTCGGTGGATTCCATTGGATCCCATAAACATTAGTTGTTTGTCAGTCGAGTATGTAGATGTCAGTGCTAACTCAGAAAGTTATTGAAGTCGGAATCATTTGATGTTTGCGGTATAGTGAATGGTGGTGACCATATGGCTATGTTGGACAGCGACCATACGTCGTCGTCGAGACTTTAAATGGGCACGGTGTCGTCACAGTTACTGGCGCGTCGGCGCCGGCGCAGCCTTGTGTGCGGTAGGAGGTCGCGGGAGGGGTACCTCACAGCCTACCTCCTACCTCCTCTGTCGCACCACTGAACGCAACGCCTAGTAGGTAGTACGCGACGCGACTCGCCTGCGTCCGGCGTGCTCTTCCGCGAATGCGAACGAATGTTACCGTAATACTTATTATAAACTATTCGATAATTTCAAATTCAAAGTCCAGAATACGTAAATTTTTGTATGTAGTAAGCTTTTCCGTGTTGTTTTTTCCGAAATATAAGGTAAAACCAATGTTCTTAGATAGTTTAACAAAAATATGTGCAATGTGTATACCACAAGGGCGTTGAAGGTAAAAGTGTTTAAGGGGAATCACAAAACGTTCCTTTTTTTGTTAGTGACAGTGCGAGTGATATTTGTTACGTGATTTGACATCATCAGCAAAAGGTTTACGAAATACTATACGCCGCGACCAAACAGGTGTGCGAGTTGAATGAATACTATAATTGGTGAACGGGTTACACAACAAATTTGGAAAATAGAGTACGGGGTCAGTGGGCCCCGTGCCTTATATGGCGTTTACGGGGGTGACATATATGTCGCATTAATGACATCATCCTCAGGTCTATTCGCACTCCGCCCACCTACATACAACACGTGTCTAAGGTTACGCAGGCGTTGTTCCACTTTAATGTAATAATTAATAAGTTACTTTATTATAAAAATTATTACCATTATGATAGGAACCTATAAGGCCTATTTGAATAAAAAAAGTTAAATTTAATTGAAAATTTAAATTTCGAGAATAATGTCAATAATAATTATTTAAAGTTATACCTAATTTAACTTAATAATATCGAATATGAAAAGAACCATTTGTGAAAATTTTATCGCAATAAATTTAAAAATCCTTATATAATACAAAAAAAACGGTTGACCCTGCAGGCCATCCCTAAAACTTCCCGCTATTTTCGAGTTCAAAGCGCTCCCTCTAAAATTAAAAAGCTATTTAGCTCTTTGAACTCAAAATATCGATTTTCGTGGTTTTTGAGCTCTTCGAGCTCATAATATTCATTTTCCGAACTCTCCAAGCCCAAAAACAGAATTTCTATACATTTTGAGTTCTTCAAGCTCAGAAATCTGAGACATATCAAAGAAAATGTTATTTTAGAAATATTTGAATTGCGATATCTTTTGAAGCCTTCGTTTGATTTTAATGTAGCTTACGGTATTCTATGCAATTTTTAATCACAAAACTTTTGTGTAAAGTTAAAAATCTATTGGTAGTTAAATCTCATTGTTATGTTAAAAAAACACTTCGTTTGATTTTAATGCAATTTACGGCATTACATGTAATTTAGTAAGCACACAATTTTTGTGTAAAACCAAAAATCAATTAATCTTAAAATCTCAAAGTTATGTTAAAAAAATAAGTTTTCGGAAATTTGTGAACTGCGATATCTTTTGAACGGGTCGTTCTATTTTGATATTGTTGATGGCACTCGACGCAGTTTTTTTATGGACAAAACATGAACTAAAGATTTTAAAGTAGATCGGTTGGAAAATATCAGCATTATTTTAAAAAAACTTTAAAAAAATATTTTTTTTGATATTTATTTTTTGAATATTTTTGAAACAGCCCGACCGATTGACTTCCAAATCTAATCAGATCTAAGTCTTGATAATCCCTTTCAAACGCTGTATCGCGGGTCCTAATCGGTCAATCCGTTCTCAAGATATCGTACGACAAAAAAAAAGTTACATTATTCACACACGCATACACACATACGGACGTCCAGCCGAAAATGATCAGAATGGCTTCCCAGGACCTCAAAATGTGGAAATCTGATGAAAAGTCGATTTTCGATAGCGGGAAGTTAAAAAACATATGTTTAGAGAATATTGTAAATATTTGAGGAATCATATTTTATTTGAATCTTTGAACGTGTAGCAAACTAAAAATTAGTGAAATAAATGGTAATTAATAACATCAGAATATTTCCTTGAAAAGATTTCAACGTGCCGCATTACGATAGCATTTTTATACTAATACATAGATGATTCATGTTGGTATGTTACCGACACAGCGCGTAATACCGAATCTCCGCACATTAACTGGGTGATTTGCAAAATATTGACCTATAGCGAACTTTATTTAAGTAATGGGTAGGCAGCCTATCGACTAAATTCGTTGATTACAGAAAAACACAACATTTGTCAAATCACTTCCAAAAACTAGTGATCGCCCGCGGCTTCGCCCGCGTGCCTACATATTTATATAATTTTATTACAATATAGGAGGTGAAAGTTTAACAACCATCCAAATTTTAATATAATGGCTCTTTGGTAAAAAACCGATAGCCGTCTTGTTTCTTTTTAGTATCGTTCGATAGTAAAATATTTAGATATGACTATACAAACCTTTTTCGAAAAAACCAATAACTCGAATCACTATTCACGGCCACTGCACGCTTCAACCTGCTGCGGTCTTAAGGTCTGGGGCGGGTCGTGAAAAAGAAGGCAACCAAACGTTATGAAATAACACTGTACACAAAATAATTTATTATGAAAATGGAATCTATATTTATTATTTACATGATGAGGTCTATTGGTGATACCTGAAATCTGGAATTTTTTTGGATGGTTGTTAAAATTTCTTCCTGTATATCGCAATAAAATTACTTCTTATTAGGGTAAGGGGAAGATCGATATTATTTTTTTTCGTCCTCTCTTATATTTACTATATTCTCCGCTCATCACTGGTCATTTCAAAACTGAAGTGGGAATCTTGCAATAATAAGCATTTTGCATATGCCGATGTTACATCTTACGTATACCAATGTCACAGGAAGTTTCCACATCCAGCACACATGACTGGAACGGTCAACGACAAAACATACAAATAGTTCACACATTAAGAAAAGTCTTTAATTTGAAATCAGAGATAGACATTTCTATTTTATTTATGTGTGTAAAATAGGTGAATATTTTTGGAATAAAGTTTTGCCTAAATTACTTTACGAAAAGTTTTAGAGGTCAACGTAATAAAAACACATTCAAAAATTTTAATAACACATGTTTCTGTTTTAGTAAAGTCCAAATAAACATGTGAGTAAGAACGCCCGTGACTGTTTGTGTAGTTTTTGAAATTTACTTTAATCCTATATATTTCCGAAATAAAAAGTAGGTCATAATATTATTCTTGAAAAACTTATCTACCTGCTTATGAAAATTCCAGCCACATACAACAACCAGATAGACGGAAAGATGAAAATTCTTAAAACGCATTTTTGGATTTTGGTGAAGTGTAAATAAACAAATGAGCATAACATAAGTCTTTATTTCGAAATCACAGACAGATACTTCAATTTTATTTATTTACATTGATTAGGTTTTTATTTATGTGTATATAATATGTATAGATTTTGGTAAAAATACTCTATATTAAGCTAATATATGAATAATTTAGTCCAAAATTTTATCGTTTCTCTTAGTGGTTCACACAATGCCCAATTTCTGCGGTTAATGTTTACTAATTCACTAGTTAATGTTTACAAAGTCATATTTTCGCATTGAAAAAGAACTTACAAAATCAAGTTGCATGAACATCTATTACCTGGTTAATCTGAACATCAACAAATTTCCGAGTTCGTTCGTAACATATGTTATATTTGTAAACACCTAACACATTCACTGTACATATTTTCGTAACGGGAGTATTTAAGCTCAGTGGTTTACAATTTCGTTATGATAAAAGTACGATGTACGATAAGATAATATCTGCAATTTTTTGCTAAATTGCAACTATTATCTGACAAATATTTTCCCCACTATACAGGGTAAGTCAGAATGTTATGCCGGTTTTTAAAAAAAATTTATGTGAAATATAATGAACATATAATATTGTGAGATACACTGTGTGAAAGGTAAACTTTCAAAGTTTCACATAATAAATTTTTGAAAACCTGCATAACATTCTGACTTACCCTGTATATTCTATGAATAAAATTATTCAAATTGTTATATCCAATATTAGTTTCTTAAGTTTATATTTAGGCAGATTATGAAATTAATTTATATGTATGTGAAATCAAAATATTTAGCTCCAAGACAGTGTTTTGGTTATGAAATCTAACGCTGGTTGTACACACTTGCTAAGAGTAGGCAAGAGTTGGAGACAGCGCTATACGGATAAAAGAGAGGGAGGAGATGTTTTCTCTTTTATCCATATAGCGCTGTCTCTGACTCTCGCCTCTGCTCGTCAAGTGTGTACAGCCGCCGTCCGTAATTACTAAATTCAAAAAAGCGATAATCGTTTCCTAATTCTTTTAGGATAAAACGCATTATTACATCATATTGAATAAACGAAATTGCTGCAATAGATTAGATTCCTAAAAAACCAATGGTGCTATTAGGTTTCAAAAACTTAATCCTAGATTATGTTTGTTTCGTAAATTTGTTGCGTAGGTATTTACTAACGTTTTCCCACTACTTCTTCTTCAGCTTCTATTCCACAATTTTTTAAATGTTATATGTATAATTATAGCAACCAGCAAAATTTTCATTATAAATAGCAGCGTATCGGTGGTCCAATCGTTGTGGTACTTTTTTGGAATACAAAAAGTCTATCTTATACTGGTGTATCACTAAATAAAGGGTCGAGAGGGGGAGATTAGTCCTATTAATTATAGATGGCCCGAAGCGTGTATGTAGGTATGTATCACAAGTATCCCCTGTTTTCACTTTTAAGAATGAACTTTTAGTTCATTTTAAGAATGAACTGAGACGAATGAGCTCACTCGGTTTACTTCCCTTATTCGTCATTCAGACAGGTATTGATTACCGAAGAAACTTAACTTTCACATAAGTATACCCAATCAATACTAAGTTGAATATTCTCGATGGTTCGGGGACTACGCAGTTGTACTGGAACCGCTAAGACGTATTTTTCCGTGGTGAAAATCCTATGTGGTAATCCAAACCTTAAGCCACTTTCATACTAAATGTCATCGAAGTTCGTTCAGGTGTTTTCAAATGAAGAATAGCTGTTATACCGCATGAATGCTTTTTTTGTTTCAAAAGTAGCCTTATAATCACTCTTCAGCTCACATGCTATATTATAAGCTATATTGTGTGTACCCACAAACCAACTAACACACTTTTGCATAAAAATTTATTAACCGACTAGATTGAGGAGGAGGTTCTATGTTCGCCTACATGTATGTTTTTTACGTAGTACCCCATAATACAAGCATAATACTTGCTTACTTTGGGAATAGATGGCGCTGTGTGGGATGTCCCGGATATTATTATTATATTATTATTATACATATGTATGCTCAGCGATATTTTCGTTAACTGTATACAGATGTGGAATTTTTTTTTGTTCTAAAATATAAACTCTCGAAGTGGTCCCACTGCCACCAAATTCCAGATGGGATCCCAAGGATTTCGAGGGGTATTCTCAAACCTTACAGACACGCTTAATGTGTTAGAGCTCAATTATTTGGTTATTCAGGTATTGAGTCTGGACGTCATCATCTCATGCTGCTAATCTGACGATGGAAGCTACTGTACTCACGAACGGTTAGAAGTTAGGAGATAATGTTAAAATTTGTCGACAGTGTTCTCCAAAAGGCACTGTATCATTTGAGAGGCATGTTTAAAACCCCTATTCGTACTAAATACAAAAAAAAATTACAATTGCTTATAACTAAAATTTTAAAAATAAAATTTAACGAAAGTAAAATAAAAACCGACTTCAAAAATTTCCACTATAAGTAAAAATAATATTCTTACTTCAAGGAAAAAAAAACATTAAGGGTGCCAATTCAAACACTTTCAATGGGTACTTACGAGGTAATAACAATCACAAGAATGGTATGTTTACAACTATAACAAATATTATAAAGTGAATGACTTGGCATCGATTTCGTAAACAATGCTCTTTTCTTTAAGATAAAAATATTATTTTTAGTTTTTGAAATCGGTTTCAATTTTTTTTTAATATTATAATAGTGAATGGAGTACTAAATGTATTTCGACTTTCCAAAAGTTTAGCACTAAGCTATCCTTCCATTAAAATCTCGTTGAAATCCGTTAAGCGGTTTTGGCGTAAGACTCGAACGAACTAACAAAACAAAATTCAATGTATGTCTACGTCTTTGAAAATATTCATTTAGTGTACGAGTACTGATTTTTGGAAAATCGATAAAGCTTAAGGTGTACATACAGTTAATACCTGAAATTCAAAAGTATTCTTATTCGTGTCAATACTACCATTTGGCCGCATCGTCACTCGAATGCCAACACAATTACATTTCTCTCCATATAAGTTTAATAATAATAATAACGTATACATGACCCCAAACTAAGCATTAGCTTGTGTTTTGGGTACCAAGCGAAGACACCACATACATATAACAACCATGACCCGGTACCAGTATCGATATTCATCATATAAATACTGACCCGACCTGGGATTCGAACCCGGGACCTCCAGCTTTGCAGGCAGGGTCGCTACTTACTAGGCTAAGTGGTCGTCAATAAATATCAACTTAAATAAATTATAAACAGTCTATGCCAAAGGAAGTCACAACAAGTTGTAACATAATCGGAAATATTCATTTTGAGTGAAACGGTCATAAGCAAACAAACATAAAACAGGTACAAACATAAAACTTATGTCTTTCATAAATTAATCTAGTTAAACAGGTAGTACCTATGACGGAAGTCCAATGGTATACCTAGTAGGTACGCTTTTGGACTTCCGCCATCGCCCCACATACTGAGAGTATAGAGTATACCGCAACAGTACCTATCTTGTATAATAAGTATTTCTATGGTACATATATAGATATCACATACAACCAGAAATATAACAGACATGTTCATGTACACGAACTATTTGGTCCAGGCGAAGATCGAACCCGCCGCGACTTATAATATGACAAATATGACATTTAACTTTGACCACATGCATAGTCTAAATATACGAGTATGTGACTACTGGTGACTACATTTGTGTGACTATTTTTCTGGTAAACTGATAATCAATACGTTTAGTCGATGACGTGACACGGTATGGGCGTGATGTAGGCCGCTCGACATTCCACTGTACCATAATATAATTCAAATCCATTGCACCGTGGGCGGTACATTCAACGCATCGGCGACGCTCTGGTTTGCTTCCACGTGTCGTGTCTAACAATATAATCAGGATCTGGCAACTGTAGCGTCAAACATGTATTGTGTGCATCACTGTCACATACGGTCAAGGTTTCAGTGTCATTCTCAGCTAAACGCATGTTAAATTTTGAAGCTTTTCTGAGCAGATCTATCTGGCTGACTATCTGCAGATCTATCTGGTTGAATCCACTCCAGAAACTTCCATCAATTTAAATAAGCTGTCATTTCTGTTTTATTATCAAATTAATCAGCATCAAATATTCTTGTCAAAAAACTAGTGATGAAGAAGTAGGTATAGATAAATATTAATTCTCAAGGACGTTCAAGTGACCATATGAATGAACTTACATAAACATTGACACGGAAAAGAGTCGCATTCATGTAATAGTCAGTTTCTCTTTCAGAATATTATATTTTGTAGCTCTAAGGCATACTCTATACACAAACAAAAGGAGATACTAATATTTTATACCCAATGAGTTATATAATCAACGCTAACCCAATACTGGGTCTAAAACTTGACAATGTGCACTGGGGTTTAATAAATAAAGGAAACATCTACGAAAGGAGGGTTATTTTGAATAACCCTGATAACATGCATGACGATGAAATGGGCATAATTAAAATGTATATAAAAAAACAACGCAACACAAAATATACAAGTAACTCCATGATGATTTGCGACCTGTCACTAATAATTTACCCCAACACAACACATGACACCAAACTCTTTAGTATTACCATGGATACCTAATATATTCAAATTTAAAAGAAAGCAATGAATTACAGTGCAAAGCTCATAGTTGGTTTGTCAAGTGTTGAGTTTTTAACCTTTGATGAAGCAGGAATCTGCAGTATACAAAATAATTCCATCTAGTATTCGCATTGTAGTTTTGCTATACTTAAAATATTTGGCATTCTATAAACTTAAATGTAATAGACAAATTTTACTATATGAATGATCTGGACACCCTGTGCCGGTTCTTAATATGTTGACATGTCTTTCTAGATCTGTCACAACTTGGATCATGATTGTGACCCATTAATAGGATCTATTGATAAATTTCCCTCCTTTGTGATTCATCAATAAATAGATTCACAGGAAATTATTTCTTCTTTGATCCTTAAAACTCTATCCTGTATTTATAGATATAATTTTAACGTAATATTACCAATAAATTGTATACAAAAATATTAACAAAAATTTAAATAAAAAAATTTATACCTAAATAATATAACAACTTTTATAAGTTCTCATGTGAATAATAATATAACAAATATAAAATAATTATTAATAATTAAATAATAATAAATAATAATTAAATTAATATATAAGTAAGATTAATTATAAACATTTTTCGATTGTATTAGTACTTAACTCTATTTTAATTTAATTTGTCCACTTTTTTAGAAAAGGAATCGAAGCCATTGGAACAATTCTGTGGATATAATGAGTCAGCATGCTAAATCTGGGGGCACGGCCGTGCCCCCACCAAGTCGAGCGAAAAAGCGTCACGGCCGTACCATCCTTTTCTCGAAGCAATTCAGACCATTTTCGACCCCCTGTAACTTCGTTGTGGATAAAACTAGAAGACTGAAATTTTCAGTAACCATGCAGGCATATTATATAAGCATATTTTTAAATTTCATTCAATTGGAACCAGTATTTTTAAGAAATTATAACGGGTCAAATTTCTTCATTTTGTCACTCACTGACTCACCGATCATCAAAATTCTAAGGCACTTCTAGCAGACCTAGAAGCTTCAAATTTGGAATATAAGTAGTGTTTGGTGTATGAATCAAGGAAAAACTAAAAAATCTAGAAAAGACCGCAAAAAAAAAATTAAGCCCATACAGCCAAGTCTTCAGTTAAATTTTTCAATATTGGCTTTATTCGTAACGATGTTTTATTACGGCAGTTATTATTATATTGCGTGCGAAGCCGCGGGTTTAAGCTAGTCCCATATAAATATAGGCGCATGGTAGTGCCCCTGCCAAATCGAGCAAAAAATGGGTATTCCCGTCATGAAAACACGTGTATTAAATTATTTATTAATGCAAAAAACGTACCTACGTGCGTATTCGTACTTATTACGAGTGCGTAAGGTTGTATAATATATCTTAGAAAAACTATATACATATAGATATACATATATACAATAAGTAGAAGGTACCAAAAAGGAAAAAAATAGAACTGTCTACAAAATACAAAAAGAAATGAGATCCCATCAAAAACAATACTTGTCAAAAAAACCAAGTCTCGCAACTCAGTTGTTCTGCGGTAAAAAGTTGTGAGATCCATGTAATACCAAGTCGGTTATTAATTTATTCGGTTATAAATATATTGAGACTTGGCCATCGCACTAAATAATTGAATTTACATGTGTTTTCAGGCGATTGAATTTACACGTGTTTTCAGGCGATGGCCAAGTCTCAATATATTTATAACCGAATAAATTAATAACCGACTTGGTATTACATGGATCTCACAACTTTTTACCGCAGAACAACTGAGTTGCGAGACTTGGTTTTTTTGACAAGTATTGTTTTTGATGGGTCGAGACTGTCAACAAACTCATAAGCGAAAACATGCAGTTAATTCTTAAAACTTCTTAAAATATTAATTTGACAAAGTTTTAAATAACTATTTTAGACGTATTTCTTTAAATAAGAAATTATATAAGACGGAATTAATTCAAAACATAATACGATTAATATTTATGGAAATTCTTTGAATTCAGTATTAATAAATTAAACGAAAATATATACGATATTCCATAGTCCATTATTTCAGTACTAATTTAAACGACCTTCACACAAGATACACTCTAACAGGTATTGAAATGTTATAACTAATATAATTTATAATCAAAGTGAACATTGACACAATTATTATAGGCTTCTTTAATAAATAAAAGAATGAATTTAATGTGTATTTATGATCAACTAAGTTATATAGCAAATAAAAAATTACAATGTTATCTGTTACAGACAATCTTCAATGATATCATTACACAAAGTAACTTTAATATAAAAAAAACGGACAAATGCAATTCGGACTCAGGCACCGACCGCCACACAACATATTTGTGTTACGTCTTTACTAAAAAAATGCATACACTTTACCTAGGTACCTACTTACCATAATTAAATAAAACCATGTAACTGGTCATGTCTGTGGTCTGTGGTGGTGTGGTCTGTGGTCTCTTACGGTTCAACTGCGCATGAACTGAGGACCTTTTCGATTTTAGATATATAATTAGGTATTAGGTAGATATCATAGGTATAGAGACCTCCTAAATTTAAACGTATTGTGATTTTTATAATTTGTCTTGGTAGTTGCCACAATATCCTACTCGTAGATTGTTATATTATGATGGGAAAGTTTGTATCCTTATTTGTATGTTTAGCAGTAAATCACACAACAACAGAACAACGGATCAGCGCTATTTTTCATATAGATATTGTTTATGAGCTGCAGGCAGACTGGCTACTTTTTATCCCGAAAAATGTCACGGTTCCTGTGAAATAACTATTCTTCTTGCTCAAACGCTTGAACGGATTTTGATGAAATTAAGTACAGAGATTTATTAGGTTGTTTACATTCAGAACATTGTAGAAAGTCTTACATTATCCTGTGCGTCGTTGTATTAACGGTCCCTATACAACTGTATAGTCCACGCAGGCGAAGCTGCGGGCGGAATAATATATAAACCAAATAATAAATTTTGTAAAGTTTACTAAATTGTCTAAGATTCTCAAAAGTACATAATTGGTATAGTTTCTATAATTGGGATTATTTTTGAAAATTTAATGAGAATTAAAAATTAAAATTTAAAAAATTATAATATTAAATCTACCAACAAGCCCTTGCATGACTTGCCATTGTATCAGAAAATTCTTCGTTGTCATTTAAGCTGTGTAAGTTTTGATTAATTTCATAATAACTTCAAATTCAAAGAGTTTTTATTCAATATAAGATGTTTACACACACTTATTGAAAGTCAAAATAAATTGAATAGGTGCGTTTCGGAATCATGTGCGTGTTTTAATCTCTATCGCTATGCCAGTAAAAATTTAGTATTTACGGATTCAATATATTTAGAAATTAACGGCCTTTGTCAGAAGTTAGATCAAAAGGTATATAGGAACCTTTGCAATCTATGTGTTTGATCTTATTTATTTGCATCACACTTATTACTTTATAATATCTATTCAGTAAAAACAAATAAAGGCAATAATAATGTACACAAAAAAATAAAAATGGGAACTCAGTCATCAATTCGCCATATAAGTGAAAAGCCTTCGAGTTGGATACGAAAGAAAAACTATAAATCGATAAGTCTTTTATAACAGTGCATGACAATACGGATTCGATCCTTAGTCAGCCGATATCGACAATGACAAAACCAAAATAAGTATGACGATACACCAGCCTCGAACTACAACAAGCGAACCACGAACTTGCGATTACTTCACAAATCAATATTTACACACAGGCTACTGTTTGTGATCACGATCTTCGTATATTTACAAATACAAGGTTCCAACTAGAATGATACCGCCTCAAAATTCGATAGTACACGGTGTGCCTGTTTTATCGACCCTGAGAAAATAATTAGAAAGTCTAAGAGAAAACAGATTTGTGAGCATTGCCCAAAATCGAAGAAATCTTAATTTTAATAAGAATAATAATAACGTATACATGACAACAACGTCTAGGCCCTAAACTAAGCATTAGCTTATGTTTTGGGTACCAAGCGAAGACACCACATACACAACCAAGACCCGGTACCAGTATCGATATTCATCATATAAATACTGACCCGACCTGGGATTCGAAACCGGGACCTCCAGTTTCGTAGGCAGGGTCGCTACCCACCAGGCTAAGCGGTCGTTATCGTAATCTGAAATGTTAACCCAAGGCGAATCATGTGATCTTGAAATGAAAAACAATAGTGAAAATAAGTAAAAGGTATTTTACTATGATTGTTAATTTGTAAGTGCAAATAAATAAATATTTTTACATTACAACAATCGCTCAGCCTGTACACGCGTTTTGATTTTGGACGGATATTAAATTAAAGAACCGTTATATTGCAGACATGGATGTTCATAGAGATACCACGTTGTGACAATATATGAGTTAAAAAAATATACCACGTTGATCAAATATACACCAGGTGATGTTTTGAAATATTCGCTGTGAAGTAAGATTTTTTGTGACCCACTTGTGAAATAGTATTGGACAAGGAGATGAAGATTCTGAAATTACATATCATGCAAAATTTAATTAAATGTTTGTTTCACTTCACTTCATCAGGCCATTTTTACCCCACTGCAGGGGCTTAGGCCTCCTTCAGGGTGAGGAGGGGGAGATTGGAGCTTAAATCCACCACGCTGCTCCACTGCGGGTTGGGGACTGTAACGACCGCCATCTATTGACAGCGTCCGGGACTCACTGCTTAACGTGCTCTCCGAGGCACAGAGTCAGTGATAGTTATGTACTTAAGTCAGAAAAACTCATTGGTACACGCCCGGATTCGAACCATGGCCCTATGGGGCCTTATAAATTTGAGACAGGTTCGTTGCGCTTTGGGCTATCACGACACCCATGACAACACGATCACGACATCACGACACGAATGTTTGTTCAAAACAACGATAATGACGTATGGTCTATCTAAACTCAGAGTCTGACATTTTGCTCAGTAGAGTAGACTACAATAGAAATAATGTTCCAAAAATATGTAAAACTACGGAAAACTCAAGATCGACCTTTATGTCATCTCAGTGTACGTTTAATTACACTTGTTAAAGATTTATTTTTATTTTCGCAGAAAAAAAAATATGATATGCCGGCTGCATTTAAGCACCGAATTTTTAAAATTTTGCATCGATTCCAAAGTTTGGTTTCACATTTGAATGACATTATATTTTAACTTATTATCGTGTTTTTCTTTTTTAACTATACATCACCAGAAAGAAATTTCCTATCATTAAATTAATGTCCGGTCTCCACGTACAATTTATAGTTGTCGAAAGAAAACACTCAGTACCTACTGACTACAATAATGAATGCAGACTGCACCGTGCAGTAATTGCAATGACCTTTATGCATACGCTTCGCCGCCTCACCTGTAACTGGATGCATAGTTCTTTATGCTACGTGAAGAACAATCGATTAAAAAAAAATTTACCGTAATTGAACGATCTAACGAGTACCTATGGGTAATATGTGAATTAGGGTCTCGCATCTCAAAAAATAATGCCATAACCCTTAAGATGCCTATATTTACAACTAGTTTTCATCCCCCATTTTACCCCGTAAAAGAATAAACTTCTCTAAACCCTGAACACGTCTTTCTTAATTTCAAGCTGTAACCCCAATTTTATACCCTTAGGAAGAATTTCGTAAAATCCTGTCTCAGGGGGTCTTAAGTCAGAAAGTAAACCTACTATTCACGCATGTGACTGGCTTCACTAGTTTCGGTTTGGCATTTAGTTTGGCAGTCAGTGACTCAGTCAGTAAGGGCCATTGATATATTATTACATGCGGTTGGATGCGGCATCATTAGATAATATTTTGTTGCACATTTCGCATATATGACGAATGACCATAGTCTGATAATTTCCTTTACATAATCTTTATTTATATTAAAGTTCAGTATTGACCCACACTAGTGAATGTGTGAAAATAAAAAGATTACTCCTTAAGAAAATCAATATCAAAAAACAAATTTAGGAAAAAAACTTTTAATTTCAGTTTTGTGATTTTCCATTTAACAGCGTTAGATAAACACTAAGAAAAAGTAGTAAAATTACAATAGAATAATCAAATTTACATTATCCCCAAATTTTCTGTGAGAGATAGTTTACAATTGCATATAATCTTACTGGTCACACATGCGGTCATTTGTGACTTGTATCTTAGGCTTATGTTAATGAGAACTGCAATAAAGTAGGTTAAGATTCTATTAGTAAAACATGTTCGCAATAAATAGGCGACACAAATGAGAAGAAGCGGTGCGGTAGTGCAGAGGACGCTTCCCGGCGATCACTACCGTAAGCGTCGAAAGAGCAGACTACAAGGTTTAGTTAATTTCAAAAAAAAATATTAAAATGTCACAGAAGTTTACGTATGTCTAATAGATTTGATATATATGCAAAGCTACGAACAAAAATGATATTTGCATGACACCCCTCCACGTGTATCTTGCGCTAAATATTCGTAAGCCAGCGTTAGTACCGAAGATGACTTACTTACTCGGGACCGCGCGCTCTAAATAGGTACTTTGGCAATGGGGCGTTTTTCTTTCACTACATGACGCCACTTGCAACCAATAGGTAATGTATTAACAGTCATAAGATTGTTGACTTTCAGTAATATTTCTAGCAGTTTTATAAACATGTTCATATGTATTTAGATATAAATGAATAGCAAACATCACGAATAAACGCATGTGAGCATTTTAAAGGAGGAATTTGTTTATTGTTGTTTGTTGTTTTGATTATATACATTGTTAATTATAAGACACTTTAAATTTGCTTGTAACATTTGCTTGAATTGTTAGTGGCCTCACCATCGGAAGTTAGTTTGGTAGCCCTTATTAAAAATAAGGTTCCCTGAAAAAGCGCTACTACCGTGGTATTAATTGAATTTATGATAGATAAGTATTATTATTATTATTTAATTAATTAATTAATTGATTAGTAATTACTACATCCGTTTGGTATCAGAAAAATATTTCTTTCATCATTTTTGTGCTGTCAACGTTCAAAGCTACAATCAGGTTGTTATTTTATAGCCAAGGTCAAAAGAGATTTGGAGTAGGTAGGTTCTATCTGCTATTCTGATGAGTTGATATAAGATACTTAAATCTCTTTGGCGACTAACTCCATAATGTCACTCATCGTGGCTAATTTCGTAATATTAACTTTTCGTTGCATGGTGTACGCACATTTCGTTGTATGCCTACCAGAATTTTCCCGTCAATACACCCTCAAGGTACGTCCAAAAAGTATAAGTCCAAGAATATTATATTCGCTAAAGTCAAAACTTTGTCACTACCTGTAAGATTACGTCATTCGCAGAGAACTACCCGAATGTGACTTCAAGTGAAAATTGACCGTTTTTTAATGAAAATGGTCGTGTAATATACTTTGATCTCGTGATAGCCCAAAGCGCAACGAACCTGTCTCAAATTTATAAGGCCATAGGGCCATGGTTCCAATCCGGGCGTGTACCAATGAGTTTTTCTGACTTAAGTACATTAACTATCACTGACTCCGTGCCTCGGAGAACACGTTAAACAGTCGGTCCCGGACTCTATCAATTGGATGACGGGGCAGTGGTCCAACTGCTCTGTCCAACTAGTTGGACCACTGCCCCGTCCTGATCAATTGATGACAGTCGTTACAATCCCCGCAGTGGAGCAGCGTGGTGGATTTAAGCTCCGAGCCCCCCTCATGCTAGGGGAGGCTTAAGCCCTTGCAGTAGAGTAAAAATGGGCTGATGAAGAATATTATTTGCGTTTATAATAATTATCATATAATCTATGTTGCAACAAATTAAATACTAAGTAGTCAGTAAAATTAATTGGGATCGGTTTTGCACTGAAGCTTTTTTAAGGATTCGTTTACTTATTCGTTCTTTCGTTTATTCTCATTTATATTTATCAGTTCTCTGATATAATGCCGTACTTTAATATTATTATACGTTAGTATTATTTTAACTATTTTAGGAAACAGTTAAATGAAATGTTTACTGTACGGAGATATATTCTCTTGTGATCTCTCTTTGTATGACTGTTCTGTGTTCTCAGTTAATTTATTTATTTTAGGGTCATAGCCGTATAGAGCTGAAATAAAAGAAATGAGCTCGAAGAAGACTTTTGTATTTTGTAACCGCGTATATAATACTACGATAACATAGTGAACGCCAACAAACGTGTATACGCAATGAACACCCCAAAATCGTCCATGTCAAAAAAAACGGAGGATCCCGGTTCGTGTTCCTAACACATACATAATTTGAATCTTTTCAAATTCAAATTATGTATTTTAAATCGAACGCCTGGCTTACAACTTGCCAGCGCTACAATACTATGAACTTTATGATCACAAAGCTCGTAAAATTTAATTCCAAATACGTTCCGCTTTTTTCCACTTTGAATAGCAAAAACTGTTAGAATTTCGGTGCGAAAAAAGCGGTTCGGGGATTAAATTTATGTTAGATGTTCGGCGAAGTTCAAAAGAGTCATCAATCAAAATTCAAAGTGACAATGCGTCATCAATCTGCCTGAAACTCTTCGAGGCTGGGTTCTCACTGATGTTGATGAGAGAAACGATTCACACGGTCACGACTTAAGATTGTGTTATTTCAAGATTGTGAATACTGTTCGCTAAAACCTGCACGTCATCGGTACAAGAATTTAATATAGTAGGAGGGCTGGCTGCACAAAATTCTCCTCCATATTTTTTTTTTGTATTAAAGACAGCATTTTCAGTATTAAAATAAGAGGTTTTAATTTTGACCAGTTATCAAGAAACATTCTAACAAAACGATATTTCGATACTTCCCATCGTGACAGGAAACCTGGCAGTAGTTAAAAAGAAGTAAAAAATACTTTTATAACTTAGCCCTTTTACAGATCATATGTGCCTACCTATGATCAAGAATATATTTTTATATTTAGCAATATTTATTTATATTAAGGAGAACCAACAGTTACAAACAAATGAAAATAACTAGCAGCGAGTGGTTAACAGTCAACCAATTACAGATTCCCACTGACAGAAATTTAATGAGATGGATTAAACAATTTACATTATACAATAGCGGACAATTATATTTCTTTCAGTTTGCCCTAGTTTTTCACTCCAATGTAATCGTAGGGATGGGACGTAACGATAGTGTTGTACCGCAATATACCTTCATGTACTGCGGTACAACGCATTGATGTGGAATACACCTTAAAACTATATTGATGCCAATGCCGTTATTTATTCTATATAACAGCAATGGGATCAATATAGTTTCAAAGTATCTGATGCGTAATCAAAAAATCACTTAAAAATAAATTCTTGTCTCTGAAAATGCTGTTCATTCAAAACAATATTCTTTTGTTCTGTTTGTGTGGATTTTGTGTAGCCGGCTCTTGGATTAAATAAGTAAGTTTTCATGGTTGAATTTTTTGTTAAGTTCAGTACCGCGCCAAATATCGGAATCATAAGAATGTTAGGTGTCTTTAATGAACAATATTTATCACTTTCCTTCATTGGAAAACATGTGTAAAGAAAACAAGTCGGGTCTGCTCATACGAGTAGGTATAGCGGGTATAGTTAATATAAATAAAATCACAATAACATAGCTCATCTCCAATTTCATAAAGATCGATGAGATTAAAAACTGTTTTCTACAATTCATCGGTGCTTTAATGATTTATTTGATATTTTGTGATCAACAATTTGTTTAAATATAAAATATCAGTGTTTGGACACATAATATACCATCAATATTAGAATGTTTTTTTTTATTCATTCTCGTAGTCCTTTGGCTTCTTAAGTGTCATGTTTCCTAAACATTAAATTTTATATAAGTTAGAACATATCTTTAATTTTAAGTTATAGGTTTATAGAACATAACATTCCTAAAACGTAAAAGCTAGAATTTTTTTTTTTATAAAAATTGCAGCATTTTGTACTACATGTATAACTACCGTATATGTTAAACCACAATGTCATCTACTTTTTTTAACTTCCCGCTATCCAAGGGTAGTTATTGATTTGGGTCCGATTTTCGAAAATCGAGTTTTCATCAGATCTCCACGTTTTGAAGTCTTGGGAAGCCATTCTGACCATTTTCGGCTAGACATCCGTGTGCGTGTGTGTGTATAATGTAACTTTTTTTGTCGTACGATATCTTGAGAACAAATTGACCGATTAAGACCCGCGATACGGCGTTTAAAAGGGTTTATCGAGACTTAAATTTTATTAGATTTTGAAGTCAATCGGTTTAGCTGTTTTAAAAATATTAAAAAATAAACCTAAAAAAAATTTTGTAAGGTTTTTTTTAAATAACTTTGAGATCTAAATCTACTTAAAATTTTATGTATGTTTTTGTACATAAAAAAAAAACTGCGTCGAATGCGACCAAAAATATCAAAATCGAACGATGCGTTCAAAAGATATCGCAGTTCACAAATTTTCGAAAACGTGTTTTTTTAACATAACTTTGAGATTTTAAGATCAATATATTTTTGGTTGCACACAAAAATTTTGTGCTTACAAAATTACATATAATGCCGTAAATTGTATTAAAATCAAACGAAGCGTTCAAAAAATATCATTATCATTATCAGCCCGTGTCTCTCCACTGCAGTATATAGGCCTCTCCCAAGGCTCGCCACCACACACGATCCTCCGCCTTTCGCATCCAACTACCCCCGGTATGGTGCTTCAGATCATCTGTCAACCTGGCCGGGGGGCGTCCAACGCTTCGCTTCCCGGTACGTGGCCTCCACCTCCACTCCCGGTACGAGAACTCGTCTACCCCATCGGTTATCGGTTCAACGGCAAATGAACGGCACGGCAAAAATATCGCTGTCAACAAATTTTCGAAAAAGTGTTTTTTTAACATAACTTTGAGATTTTACGACCAATAGATTTTGGACTTTACACAAAAGTTTTGTGCTTACAAAATTGCATAGAATGCCGTAAACTGCATTAAAATCAAACGAAGCGTTCAAAAGATATCGCAGTTCAAATATTTCCAAAATAACATTTTCTTTGATATGTCCCAGGTTTCTGAGCTTAAAGAACTTTAAATGTATAGAAATTCTGTTTTTGGGCTTTGAGAGCTCGCAAAATTTTCGAACGCTTTGAACTCGAAAATAGTGGGAAATTTCAGGGATGGCCTGCAGAGTCAACCGATTTTTTTGTCAGCGTTACCACGGCTGCAGTTTTTCTCTTACGGAGGTAGTTAGGTACCAACACACAAACAGACAAGAAAATAAAAATGTTACTTTATGGTTCTGGAATATCCCAATATTATTTCGAAAATATCTTTCATTTATGGACGTCTATAGAATCATATTAGCATAAACAGTAAACTGGCTCGCTGGCCAAGACTATTATATTTTCTAAAACGATTTCGATCTGTTATCTCGCTGAAGATAAAACAGATATTAGTACAAACAGGCATCAATCTCAAAAGGAAACCCACAACCCTTTCCTGTTAAATTCCATCATAATTAAATTTAACTTTCTGCCAAAGTGAAATTTAATAATGCTATCAAGCTGAAATTTGGCTTAGTTATAGAATTTACCGATCCGCACAAATTCCAAGACCAGAATCTATTAAGTGATTTTGTCAAATTTTGCAAACTTTAAGATAAGATTTTTTTTGATATATTCTATTGTCTTAGCTCTCGGTATGCGGCATTTGGTGGAAGTTACAAAAAGTGTAAAAGCACACGTTATTTAATTTAAAATTTGGAATTTCGAATCTGAAGCAATGTATGAAACACTTAATGAGACGAAACAGGTTGTATGCGTAATTTGAACTGGCTAAAGTAATCAAAATCAGTTGATTCTTTTTCAAAAACCAAAATATGTACTCAAAATTAATAACGGTCACTATTTCGAAGTTTTGAAATGGCATTACTACCTTTTCATCTAGAGGGTAATTTTCAGACAATTTGCCTCAAAAACTTGATTCTAAACTCAAGATCAAAAGTGGCAGCTGTTTTGAAAAACTTCAAATGGTATTTGTAACCCAGGCATGTAGGGTGTCATTTTCAGGCTTGCTTGATACATACAATACAATAATACAATTCGAGTGAAATGAGTCTTATTAAATAATTTCCATAACTGATTTCGTAGTATCGTGTGCTTCTCGAATTTTAGGTACCTACATTTCTTTTAATGCCGTGCTAATAACACTTTCAAAATTGGTACAAAAGATATTAAATTTCTTTTTTCTGACTTGCATTAAACCGACGATTAACCGAATTCAATAAAATTTTTATTAAATAATTAATACTAAATAAAGTGTAATCGGTTCAAACAACGACTGTAAAACTTGTTCAGGCTTTACATGCAGTATTTAATTTTTATTTAAACGTATTTCTCTTTCTTAAAGACCATTAAACTCGACAACCGCTTAGCCTAGTGGGTAGCGAACCTGCCTACGAAGCTGGAGGTCCCGGGTTCGAATCCTAGGTCGGGTCAGTATTTATATGACGAATATTGATACTGGTACCGGGTCTTGTTTGTTATATGTATGTGGTGTCTTCGCTTGGTACCCAAAACACAAGCCAATGCTTAGTTTGGGGCCTAGTCGTTGTTGTGATGTGTACGGTATTATTATTATTATTATTAACTAATAACTGAATTTCTCATTAAGTATAACTTTTATGATATTCTTCTATTTAGAAAGCTAACATAAGGAATGCATAAAAACTAATGGTATCAGAAGTTTACGTACTGTTTACAGAAACTCTGTGCATATATAGTAAACGATGAGAAAAACATTTAATTATAAGTTTGACGTAATAATAACATACCTATAACAACAGCCAAGATTTCGATTTTTAGTTTTTACACATTACTATATACTTGCCTCTTGTTATAAAAAAACACAACGTTAATGTGACAAACACCTAAAATGCTTTACAAATAAATGAACTATGTGAAACAATAGACACGGCCACGTCTTAACAAAAGGGTAATATGCAGTAAATCGTTTTACAGCAATTTACAATGTGTTAAACGTAATACCGATTGTTCTAGTGGAATGATACAGGAAACGGTTGACGTGGGCGAGCATACGGTTTGCGGCGGCTGGGTAGGTAACTGTGCGTAGAAATTGATGCAAAATAGCGGCTATGATTAAACTAAGGTCGTATATATGGTGGCGGCAAGTCTTATAATCTAAACGCTCGCTATTTTGCGTTTAGAAACTGACGAGGACGACTAAAAATATAGGATTCCTTGTTGGCTCGTCGCTCCGCTCCGCTTCGCTCCACGCATTGACACATATTATGAAAAACCTAACGATTTTTTTCATATGGTTCACCTTCAACCTATTTCGGCCCAATTTAAAATTGATCTGAACATCATTGTTAAGAACACGACTTGCAGCAGGCAACAATGAAAAACGAATTAGCAGATTGCCGCAACATTTTACAAACAACATCCGATTTTTTTGGCTTTATAGAAGACTAGCGGTCGTACTTGGCTCCGCCCGGGTGGCCTTCAAAAATGTTCCCATTCCCTCCACCACCTCTGCACCTTTCCAGCCACTTACTCTCCCCTGCCCTCCTAACCCCTTACCCCATTTCTCTCCTATCAACCCTCCCTTTATACTCACTAAAAAGTCCTTTTTTGCTAATAACAGTTCCATCAAAATTGGTTCAGCCATTCCGTAGATTAGCCCGGAAACAAACAAACACACAAATTTTACATTTTTATAATATTATTGATTTCCGTCCGCGGCTCCGCTCGCGTGGACTACACAGTTATACCGTGACCCCTTTTTCCATAATAAAAAGTAGCCTATGTCACTCTTCAGCTTATAAACTATATACATGCGAAAAATTATAGCGGTCCCTGTACAACTGTGTAGTCCACGCGAGTGGAACCACGGGCGGAAAGTTAGTTTGAAAATAAAATACAGCCCATGTTACTCGTTGATAACGTAGCTTTCTATAGGTGATTCTTTTTTTAAATTGGTGTATAACTGTGTAGTCCACGCGAGCGAAGCCGCGGACATAAAACTAGTATCTTTATAAATTATAGCCTATACGTTATTTTGATGTATTTGCTATATTATTGTAAAGTTTTATTAAAATCCATTTTGTAATTTTTGCGTGAAAGAGCAACAAACATCTATACATACAAACTTTCGCGTTTATAATATTAGTAGGATGACAGAACAGTTTACAATTTGCCTTCGACTAATCGACGTATAGTAAAAAAAGAAAGAGGGGGAAAAGCATCTAAAATCGTGTTTTTTTGTAACATTTTACAGAAAAGTTAATTGTTTTTAGTAAAATTTGTTTTTAATCTATATTCCCCAAGAAAGTTTTTGAGAAATTACGATGATCTGTTTATAAATACAGAAGATACGGTGACCAAAACTTGAATTTGGGCGTGAAACAAATAGGGCCGTATTCATTTTTATACTGATAGATATTTCAATCTTGCGAGAGTCAGACCAAATATTATGTTTTTGTACTTAAATAACTGTGATAAAATTGTGCTCCCTCATGAAGTATAATTTTAGACATATTGGTCATGAAATCTTCCTTAACTTTATACGAATTGATCGTTTTAAGTGGAAAGTTGATTATTTATTAGACTTGAAATTAAAAATGCATCCAAAATGATACCTGACATAACTTCGTTTAAGAAGAGATTTTTTTTTTTATTTTTATCTCCTTTTTTTTATTATAATTAAAACGCCTTTTTTATTTAACAGCTCATCGGATCATCATTTTTAGTATCAAAACGAAAGTATTTCCGTCGTCAATGTTTGCCTGTCGCATTTTGGTATATTTTACCTTTTCAAATTTTTGTGGTCTGAGCATGTTGATTTGGCAAAAAATCTAAATACTATTCATATTCTCTATATAATACTAACATTGCTGCTTTTATTAACAGGTGAGCGTCATTCAAAATCTACATAATATACCTACCTACATAAGGTCTGTATAAATGATTTCCTGTTTGCGTGGGAAACAACTAATTAATCTGATTATGAAATATACATTGTAATTAATAATTCATTTAGGTACTCGTATAAACTGACAGATTTACTCAACTTCGTCTGAATTCAATAAATAATTCCATTTCACGGATAACGTGAATCCTCATTTACATTCAATTCCGAAAGTATCATCCCATTGGCTTTTAGGCACTTTTGAAAAGCAACCGAACCTCCTAACGTATATTTTACTTCCCATTCTTCAACTTCCTAGGAACTTTTAAAATTTTCTAGTTTCTAGAGCCAATGGTTGTTAAAACAAAATTGTATTCGATATGTCTTAAGATTAATATTTTCTTCAGGAATTGGCGAGTGCTGATTTCAAATTTTAGTTATATAAAAACGTTTCTCTTCAACATAACATATTTACAGTAATGATTATAGTTAATTCATTGTGTTGTATTCATTTCTTCGCCTTACATTTGTTAATTCTATCGTGTACATAAATAAATACTTAGTTTTCTCCTACAGGAAAAGTGGATTTCGTTCACATATTATTAGAAATGTAAGAAAGCAAGGACTGTAATATACCTACCAATAAACAGTTTCTAAGACGAAAATCCATCATGTACAAGTACAATAGTGACGCATGGACTGTTAGTGATATATTAGAAATAAAGTGTCAGTGATTGGGTCAATATGGAGGGCATGCGAGTGACGCATGCCGGGCTGCGAGCCCATGGCCCTGAAGGTTCCGCTGGAAGGATCACACAGGCGGGATTGGCAGCTCGCAGCCCTGAAGGTACAGCGGCCAAGGGCATGGCAATCAAAGGTCATGAAGATCTGTGGGTGGAAATCCAAGCGAACACCTTTAAGAACTGGATCAATGAGACATTAAAACCAGTCGACATTAAGGTAAAGTTTATTTATAATAGATCAGTTATATATATAAGTATAAGCTAAATTATATTAAAATAGGTATGTTTCTCTTTATAAATATTGAAATATTGAGAAATTAAAAATGGAATCCGCGTAATAGGATGACAGTAAAAAAATAATAACAATTTTTTAATTTAATAATCGTATTACTTATTTTTAATACTATTATTGATAATAATAACATTACTTAAAGGTAATGAAAGATACGATACATTACCTTTCCTAAGTACATATCACTTTTTTAAAGATTTTATTTATTTAAAAAAAATGTCACCTCTTTTACAGACTACTATTTAAAACAAAATTATTTATAAAATGTCTATTCGTTTTAGGTTGTCGACTTGGTAGAAGACTTAAGAGATGGCACAGTACTCTGCTCTTTAGTAGAAGTTCTACAAGGAAGAAGATTACGTGGCTGGAGTTTACGACCTGCCAACCAGCACCAGAAACTGGACAATGTGACCACAGCGCTACAGGCCATCGAAGATGATGGCGTCAAGCTTGTCAATATAGGTGATATTTTATTTCTATGTTCTAGAAAGAAGATTTCTCGAAAATTATGAAGGTGCTTACCTTTTTGGTTTTCACGTAGAGTCGTAACCAAGGCAACAGGATAGCAAGTATACTTTGTCTAAAGCCAAATGTTTTATACGTCCTTATCTGATTTATTGACGTTGTATTACAGGTAACGTGGACATAGTGAATGGCAATTTGAAACTGATATTGGGGCTGATCTGGTCACTCATTGTTCGCTACCAAATCGGAAGAAGCAAATTCCCACCCAGGTAAATTATAATAAAAATGTAGTTCCATTGCTTTTTATGGTACCTCGTGTATGAAAACTCTAATTCTTTTACCCGACCGCGGAGGGTAATGTTTTTCGAGTGTATTTCTATTCCTTTAGCACGCTCTGTAGCCTAAACGGGTTGATGGATTTTAATATGTGAGGTGTCGTAAATTTTTTTGGTCAGTTGTGGCAATGATATTATTAAAGCCTTTTATTTTCCTTAATAACATTTCACTTTTAGTTACCTATTTACATAATTTCTATATATATATAGAGAGCTAAATACAACAAAATAATGGATTGCAAGCCTAAAAGATAAATTAACAGGAAGGGAATCATTATCTGGGTCGAAAATAATAGAAAATGCAACTAATTTCTATAGAAATCTATACGCTGAACAGAATACTTGTATGAAACAAAATCTTGTTGAGGATCCAGTAAATCAGCCATCTCTATATTACACGGATTTTCAAAAATTTTCAGTTGTCGAGGTTATCAAGAAAATAGAGTCTCTAAAGAAAGGAAAAAGCAGTGGACCGGACAATATATCCAATGAGGCAATCATAACAGGAAGGTTCTTACTAGCAACACACCTAACAATTCTATTTAATAGAATTATAGACTCTAGAAAGATACCGAAAGAATGGGCAGAATCTTACATTATACTTTTATACAAAAAAGGAGATCCCACAGACATTGGCAATTATCGACCTATTAGCCTACAACAAAATCTCTACAAATTATTCGCTTCATGCCTGGAACAACGCATTTCTGTATTTACCGAAAAATATCAGCCAGTTTAGCAAGCGGGCTTTAGAAAATGTTTTTTCGACCACAGATCACATATATGTCCTAGAACAAGTGATAGAGAAATACGAAGAGCGAAGATGCCCTCTTTACTTAGCATTTATCGACTACGCCAAAGCTTTCGATTCAATATCACACAACAGCATGTGGAAAGCCCTTCAGGAATGCAAAATACCATCAGAAATAATCGAACTTATTAAAGACATATACAAAAAAAGCGTCAGTCGAGTAAAACTGGATAGAAAAGGTCCAGAAATAAATATTTGTAGAGGTGTAAGACAGGGTGACCCGTTGTCTCCAACAATATTTATAACCGTATTACAAAGTATCATGAAGAAATTGAACTGGTCTAAGAAAGGAATAAAAGTCAAAGGGAACTGTTTGAGTAACTTAAGATTTGCTGACGATATAGTGCTATTCTCAGAAACTTCATCAGAACTACAGGAAATGTTAAACGATCTTAACGATGTTAGTCATGAAATAGGCTTAACACTAAACTTGGATAAAACAAAAATTATGACCAATCACCCAGAAAATCCCATTAAAGTTACAAATCAATCATTACAATATGTACAGGAATATATATATCTAGGTAAACAGATATCTTTCAAAAGGTCTAGATTTCAAGACGAACTAACAAGGCGTATAAATTTAACTTGGAACAAATTCTGGAGCTATAAGGAAATCTTGAAATCTGATCTCCCTCTAAGACTGAAAAAGAAAATTCTAGATTCATGCCTTCTACCATGCCTCTCATATGCATGCCGAACATGTATTTATAACAGTTATACAAAAAGAAAAATAGAAACGTGCCAGAGAGCCATGGAACGAAGTATATTAAACTTAAAACTTAGAGACAAAAAACGAAATACAGATATCAGGAAAAAGACAAAAGTAATTGACGCTCTAACACATTGCCAAAAACAAAAGTGGACTTGGGTGGGCCATATAACACGCACGAATGATCAAAAATGGACTAAACAAATTACTAGCTGGGCTGGCCCCCCTGGGAAACGAAAGAGAGGCAGACCTTTTGAGAAATGGGCAGACGAAATTAGGCAGGTTGCGGGAGAAAGTTGGAATGAAATAGCCCAAGACAGAGAGAAGTGGAAAAAGTTGGAGGAGGCTTTTACTCGTTGAGAGGTCCCTAATAACAAAACATAAATGCAAAAAAAAAAATCAAATTATAAATATTAGAATATAATTTAAATTATGAAATGTATTCATCTGAAGTTTTTATGATTTGAAATATTGGTAAACTTAATGTAGATATATAACAAGTTATTTAAAGTTGTTACTATAATATTTTGAAATCAAAGAATATATATATAGAAATTATGTAAATAGGCAATGATATAGAACATACATATTGTTTAAATATGGCGACTGAGAATAAAAAAAAATTATGTTATTGGAAAAATATGGTCATCAAATGAAAGCTAATAAATGGCCAATTGACGGCCGCTTAGCCTAGTGGGTAGCGACCATGCCTACGAAGCTGGAGATCCCGGGTTCGAATCCCAGGTCGGGTCAGTATTTATATGATGAATATTGATAGTGGTACCGGGTCTTGGTTGTTATATGTATGTGTTATCTTCGCTTGATACTCAAAACACAAGCTAATGCTTAGTTTGGAGCCTAGACGTTGTTGTGTTGTATACATTGTTATTATTATTATTATTATTGTTATTAATTCCAAATAAATATACACATATATATATTATTTTGACACAAACTACAAAACAAAATCGTTAAAGCAACACACTGGATCGATTCCATTTAATATAAGCTCATTAACTCACATATCTCTGAAAGAATTAGGCTTATGTAGCCCTGAGCCGAATAAAAAGATAACTTTGGGTTTTTATTTTAAAGAAAGAAAACAGTAATATATAGACATTAAAAGACCGGACTACTTAACAAATGATAAACTGAAAAGAGAAAAACGAACTCTATAATCTACATAATCTGAAGTACGATTAAATAAGTATACTTAATGGAAATATTCAAATTTCACTTTATGATTTACTTTTGCGATCGCTCTACTTTAAACCACCTTTATGGCACTTTTTGCTTACACCGATCATACGCAGGACAAACGACTTACTTTGAACCGACCAATCAAAGAAAGCAAAATACTAATTATGACTAATGACTTTGCTTTGAACCGACCAATCAAAGAAAGCAAAATACTAATTACGACTAATGACTGACAAGCGGCGCGTGTACAACACTAGTAAAATCGCTTTGATTAAAGAACCAGAGTGTTGTTTACTTCTTTGTGATGCTTTACGCTAATCATTTGGTAAATGTTCGAGCGGAAGAAGCCTTTAATTATGTTACATAAGATTAAGTTTGACTATTTTAATTACAGGAAGTTAATGTTGGCTTGGCTTCAAGCCGCGTTACCAGAGTGCCGCGTTTCAAATCTCACCACGGATTGGAATAGCGGTGTGCTGTTGTCTGCACTTATCGATTATTGTAGACCGGGTGTTTACTCGCATTGGAGAGAACTCAGTGAGTTATGTTTTATTGACTTCATATAAACCTTTACTCAAATGGTTGTTTTAACATTCAGTACCTAGCGTACTATCATTACATGGAATCTGATTTGGTCTGACTTTTCGATAGTATAGAATTTGTTTTTTTTTTTCGGATTTAAAATATTTAATAACATTTACGTGCCCTCGCGGATCAATTTTCCAAAATTTTTTTCTCATAATTGTTAAGGAATGTACATTCCAAGACACAAACTTGTATTCTTTTCCATGAATCCGTATTTTTCTAACCTTATTTCTCAATATACCGTCCAAGGTACGCTCTTTCATAGCACCTATATTTTTATTGACAATTTAAACTCAAACTGTCGCCGTTAAAATGTATTGCGAAGTAATGCGATAAACGAAGCCATACGTGGCCATAATGGATATATTTTACTGCCCGTTATAGTTTGCGAAAGAATATGTCATAGAGTTACCAAAATATCAAATTGTGCAATAGCGTTGTATTCTGTTTCAACAAATTGTCAGCTTCTTACGAATTATGGCCAACGACCAGTCAATTCTATCTAATTCAAGTGGTAAAAACAGTGCCGTAAAATCATGTTAAAATAGATAATAATAATAATTTATTTTATAAAAATTTACAAGACAAAAAAAAGATGTATAAACCTTATAATACAATACTAACTTAACTAATTAATATACATTAGTAACAATTTAAACTGACTTTACACTAAATCATGCTTTATTTAGTGTTCGCGATTTTTAAGCTTAAAGACGGCACGGTTAGGCTCGAGCGCCATATACTAGTAAATATAACTTTACCTCTCTAGACATTCTGATATGCTCTATGTAATATGTTTAACGAAATATCAATGGAACCTTTAAAGCTATTAACTGTTTTGCTTTATGTAATGTCTTAGACCGCCACGAAGCTGTGGAGAACTGCCGACGCGCGATGAAGCTCGCCCATCGAGAGTTCGACGTGCCCATGGTCCTGGAGCCTGAGTACTTGGCGTCGCCGTGGCTCGACGAGTTATCTGGCATGACATACTTGTCTTACTTCATGAAGCCAGGCTCTCCGGGATTCAAAGCTACCTTAGATTGGATCAATTCTAGGCTAGAAAGAGCCGTTACTAATTTCACGGTAAATAAATTTTGGAATTCTAATCGTCTTTTTGACACTTTTATAGGTCCCCACGTTCTAGACAGATGTTTCGCACGTGTTACATTGCGAATTTATTTATGTATTTATAGAACAATAACCAAATTTCGAAGTGGATGATTTGTAATACTTTCCATTAATTACAATTAGATTTATTTATTTTTTATAAGTTTTGCTCTATCTATGTTATCCATGTTTTTATAAATACTGATACGACCTGGGATTCGAACCCGGGACGTCCAGCTTCGTAGGCAGGGTTGCCACCCTGCCTACGAAGCTGTGTGTAACGGATTAAGTAACGATAATCCGTTTAACGTACACATTACACGCAAAAATGTAATATTCTTTTTGGTAGTGATAATGAGTGTACAACTATTATTAATTTTTTTAAATTATTAATATTAAGCTTTTATTTTATTGTTAAGAAACATAAACTTTATTGTACAACTGTTTGTCGACTTACATAAATGGAAATAGAATAAATTATTGTGGAACACCTCTCCGTTTCTCTGTTCACGACGACAAAAATCTTTGGCATAAAATGTGACCTTGTTTTGAGGTTCATCCTTTCTGTCGTTTGTCCCAGACGGATTGGAATGACGGTCGTGTAGCCAATGAGTTGGTGCGGTCCATGGGTGGCCCTGCACCACCACCCGCCCGCCTACGACGGGATCCCGCCAAATGGGAGGAGAACAATCAATACGCTATTGACGCGGCCAAAAAAATAGGTACTATCTCAGAAACATGAAAATTATATGCATGATTACATAAATAAAAAAAAAACTTAACTTTTATAATTATCGTTCTTTTTATAATTTATTTATAATTATTATTGCAATTTTATTATATAATAATACCTACACTTTATATATTGACGATTCGCCACCACTAATTCTGTTCCAGGACGTTTAACCTAAGATGAAACGAAGGCTAATTTTATTTCTTGAAAGAGTTCTGTATAGCGCTAGAACGTCTGAACCTCCTAACAAGTAAAACCGCGAATTTGGAAACATATAGAATCCTCTTAAATTAAGCGGCAAGAAAATACTGATAAATAAACGTATTAACGATACTGGTACATATTATTATATGAAATCTAAAAATAAGTATTTCTGGTCTCTAGGAGTCCAACCAGTGTTGTCGGCCAAAGACATGTCCCAAAGCGAAGTGGAGCATTTGGGACTGATGGCATGGGCAACCCAATTCAGAAACGTGCCTCCACGGCCGCCAGTACACGATATGCTGCGCGTGGCTCTTGACTCTACATCAGGAAGGGTTGGAGAACCGGTTGGCATTTCATTTGTTTTTCATTGTTCATTAAATTCCATCATCACAAATAATCATTGTAAGCTTTATAAGTCAGAGCTTGTGTAATTCCGACAATACCATCATGAAATACGAGTTAAAAATATTTTTAAAAAATTGCCGGTTAAATGCTTCTCGGACCACTCACAGTGATGGGTTTCGTATTCGGGAAGAAAGTTCATGATTAAAATTAGAATAATAAGTTTAAAAACTAAAATCTCAAAAATTACTCAATGTATCTTATTTAAACCAATTTTCGCTGAAAGTCTTTTTTAAATTGTACTGACTTACCATTTTCCAAAATTTTCCACTCCATAGTTGAAAAGCTAAAGAAATGGAGAAACAGTTTTTAGGACTTTACTAACGCATTTGTCAACAACCATTAACTTAATAATTTTAATATTTTTATATTATTATTAAAGGCATTGTTCAGGGTTCTGTAACCAAATACCAAAATGGTACCCTTATAACTTCGTCCTTATCGTCTGTCTGTTCACGTCTCACAGCTATTTTACTCTGAGTCTATTGGCACTCTATGTTAGCGGTGGAGCCTGAAAACCGGTAACGTTCACTTTACCTCGGTAATGTCTACATTATGAATCAATTCGTTAAAGTGCAAAGCAATATACATTTCTAACTTTACGCAATCAATGTGAACAGCACTATCCTGGCGATGATACCAAAAAGGTATGATTGCCCTTTTATTGGTCGCTGTTGCCGCCTTCATATAGTGTGAATTGCTCGTTTGGGAGAGGGCATGGGTCCATGAAAACAATAGCATCACTTACTAAATTTCGTGAAAATTGTGACTTGTTGTGACTTGTGTTCTTTCTCGGATAGCCATTTCATATAGGGTACATATAGTATTGACATCTTGTGTAATGACTTATTTAATTTTTATAATTTGATGTTGATTTGTGATTTGTAATTTGTTTTAATTTTGATTGTTATATTATGTTACTAACATTTAGGTTATAATGTATATGTTTTACTATTAAATGAGTCTTTGTTACTTGATATGAAATAATAAATAAATAAGGGATCGATGTCAGTTAACAGAGTTGCACGCGTTTTCTCAGACTTGCGTGCCAGTATATACTCGTACATAGTGTGGTATATACCCCCATATAGGACCCCTATATCAATACCATACCATATCAGCCCATCATGCCCCACTGCAGGAGCTTACGTGATGAGGGTGCTCGAAGCCTAATCCACCACGCTATTCCAGTGCGGGTCGGTAGATTTAAACGACAGCCATCTGGTGACGGTTAGCCCATAACTTAATGTTTATTTTTATCGCTCAGTTACATGTAACCCATTACCCCGAAAATACCTTTGCATAGCGGTTCATATATTACACCTACTTTTAAAATCTTATTTTTATAGTACCAATAGTCTCCGAGTAAAATGGCTGTGACAGACAGACGGACAGACAAAAGGACGGGATGAAATCATAAGAATTCCGTTTTTTGTCATTTAGCTACGGAACCCTAAAGTACGATTACAAAAAATACATTTGTTTATTGACGTTTAAAAAATTGGTCATCACAAAAGTTGTCATATTTTTGACACCAATGTGTTCGTATTGCTTGACGTCTTGACGTGTGTTTTGAAGCTTTTATAATTTTTGCGATATATATGTATATATATATATTAACAACTGTGATTCACTAAATCTTTCTAGTAATATTGAAACTTAATAAATAATCTTTGACATGTTTTCTATATCAATAATTTAAACATGCACCAGACGTACATAAAAGTGGAGAGCATATCATCGGAACTGTCGCTGTCGGACGTGCGAGTGTCCATTGTCAATCCCCTGGAGCAGGAGTCGCGTTTGAAAATGGATTCGCGCGGCGCCGGCGAATTCGTTCCCGAACACGCGGGCATGCACGAGATAGTTCTCACCGTAGACGACATTAGGTACGCTTAAAAACACTGACTATGGATATTCACCCATCACTAGTTTTTACTAGAAACTCCATTGAAAAACAAATACTACTTCAATTTGGTGGCAGCTTTCTCGAAAGCGCTAGGAACTTCCGAATGTTCAACATAAAAGTAGTATTGGATAACGCCGCTGCCATTCTTGGAATGATCGTTCACAAAGTTGACGTTGAGAAAAATGAATTATATCCACACGTCAAAATGGCGTTACTTTTAGCTGTTAATCCATGCTATTAATATATTTATTTCGCTGTACATTATTAACTTTTAGACTCCATCGTTGGCTCTGACTAGAAAGTGCATACATTCCATATGTAATTTTACTCTATTATTATGTCTGTTCCGTTGACAACGAAGAGTTTCAACACAATCTTAAGACAAAAACAAAGAACTTCTGACAAAATTTAAATGGGATTATGGATGGAGAGTACCCTCTTTCAAATAAAAAAATCATACAAATCACACACTACAGAAATGTGAGAAATATAATCGAATCTAAAACAATGTTCGCAGGGTGGATGGTCGATATTTCTTCAGAGTTCTACCTCGGTTGGTGACAGTACCACCGCCTGGTATGGCGCCGTGTGCCGTAGGAAGTATCGTTGAAGTGCTAGTCAGTGCCACAGGTTAGTACTCTATTAATAGTTATATATTTAATAAATATAATTTATCCTAATGTAAGATGAAATAACTTGGAACTAAATTATTACCCCATCAAAAGCACTGTATTTATCACTAGCTTTCCGTCCGCGGCTTCGCTCGCGTGGACCATACAATTGTACCGGGACCCTTTTTTCCAAGATAAAGAGTAGCATATTTCACTCTTCAGCTTATAAACTATAGCAATGCAAAATATCATAGCGGTCCCGGTATAACTGTGTAGTCGCCGCTAAGGAAAGCTAGTTCGAAAATAAAATATAACCCATATCACTCAGGGATAATGTAGCATTCTAAAGTGAAAGAATTATTGAAATCTGTCTAGTAATTTTTGAGTTTAATCCTTACCAAATTACAAAAATACAAATAAATACCTCTTTATAATATAATAGAGGAGGTCTAAATGAAAAAATCTAAAAAGAAAATATTATTCGCTAATAAATTCACAATGCTTTTGTAAAATACCAGGAGCTCCGAGGCGCGAGGATATTGACGTTACGGCGCACTCTCCGAGCGGTCGCAGCGTACCCCTTCAGCCGCGACATCCTCCTCCTTCTGCTCCTGACATCACAGCTTCAAGTGCCACCTTCCAGCCTGACGAGGCTGGTACTTGGACTATTGCCATCACTTACAAGGGGGAACATATACAGGTAAAGTATTATAGACGTTAGGTGTATTTTATTATTCCCTTTATTCAATCATCATAAAAACAAAATTTGTGTGTAAATAATCAAAAATATATTTTTTGGTACTAGAAGTATGGTACCTGAATGGTTTGATATTTTAATTCAAATTATTGATTTTACCATGACATATACTTATCTTTTTCATTTTATACTTTAGGTAATCTCCTATTAGCATCTTATAGAATGCCTACAGTGTAAGCAAAATAAAATTAATATGTTACTGAATTCAAGCATTGCAAATTTTGTGGATTAAAAATATTATATCTTGCAAATAAGTAATATGTTTTTACATAAAAAGAATGCTTGAACCTCCCCGTAATCTGAGACTCCTCGATTTAAGTATACGTACAACAGACTCAATCAATCGCTTGTGTCATAGACGGCTCATTCGAGAGTGTTCTTCGTGTGTTCGTTTCCGTTGTGGTAGCGAAGCTCGTTCGGGCTCACTCGGGGTTGCTACGATAAACTTATTCGTGTTCGATCGGAGCTTGTTGACGGACCAGCACCACCCACCCGAGGCACAAGCGCTATTTATCGTATAATTTTTCTATCATTAAATACCAAATATTTCACAGGGAGGTCCATTTACGTGTGATGTATTCGACCCAGCGGGCGTAAGACTCAGCGCAGGCGCATTAGATGGTGCGGAACCTTTAAAACCCCATTCATTCGAGCTGGATACTACTGGATGCGGCGCCAAGGGTGATCTACAGCTCGACATAGTCCATGATAAACGTTCAGTGATGTGTGCGTTAGAGAAACTCTCAGGCAACAAATACCGAGCCACGTTCATGCCCAAAGCTCCTGGCAAGCATCGGGTTAGTTCAGATTTTAAAATATTAATAAAATTATAATTTCTTATTCTTATTAAGATAGTGTTGCCCATAAAAATGATACAATCAATTATTTAAGAAAATTTTCAATTATTAATTTTCTTAGACATGATATTCATTTTTTTTTTAGTATGTATATTAAGAATAACGTTATTTTATATATAAAAAAAACATCCATATCTACATTTGCCAATACAATTTTTAACTTATCTTTTGAAATAACTACAGCTTTACATATATTTCAATGGATACGACGTGCACGGTTCCCCTCACATGTTCCGCGTGGGTTCGCGCTCCCGGCGGCCTCGGGACAGCGCCAGTCCAGCAATGAATACCAACGTGCGAATATCAAGTCCTGGTGAGAGAAATAAAACTTTAAGTAGCAAGTCCAAATATTCTTTCTTGTAATTATAGAGAAAACATAACAGTTACGACAAGCAGGATGTGTATGTGATACATTTATCACTCCTGTACTAAATAAAATTTTTATTTCAGTAATTGCCTGTGATTTATTTCTTACGAACATTTAACTGAAAAAAGTTTCCAATACCACTCTTATGCTTTACGATTCGGTTACTTTGATTTTGACACAATGTGTGATATTTGAATGATTTTTCTAATATCTTTAGAAAATTGGATTCCCCCCAAAAACCGCAAATGAAATTATTGTACAATTGCATTGCTGATTTTATTAACATGAACTAACATCAAAACAACTGCCACAGACATGCTTATTATTTTTTTTATTTCATTGAACATACAAGAATTTTGTATTGAGTTCCGTTGAAGATCTTATGAAAATAACATGGTTTTTGTATTTTGCAGTCATGAGGTTAGGCTCCGAAAGCCCACTGAACCATAGTTCGAACTTTTACGATTCAAGTGCAAAAAAGTTCAGCAGTTTCGATCATCGAGATTCTGAACTGTACAAAACTTCTTATAATACTGACATAAAGGACAAAAGCTACGACGTCACGGACTCTACGTATTCGAGGGTAAACAAAAAAGAGACGTTGTCAACGAGATATGGATCAGAAAGCCCCAGAAATAGAACCGCTAGTCCGATAACAACAAAATATTTGGGAAATGGATCTGGAATGAGATTAGATGTGAATAGGGCATCCAGTCCCTTCAGGGCAACAAGTCCGTATAGAGCGAGCAGTCCTGTTGGCAGGACAACTAGCCCTTTAGCGAGAACTGAAAGTCCTTTGAATAGAACAACTAGCCCTATAAATAGGTGAGTGCGTTATTTCATTAAATTATATAAATATTGTTGGTACGTGAAAGATTTTTTGAAAAAATTGTTATCGAATGATTAAGGAATTCTTGATCCTAAAATACCCTTTGTAATATTTTTTTTTCTTCATATGTTTATTTGCATTTTTGTTTTAACACTTAAGAGTCAAAAATCACTAAGCCTATTCTGATGAAAGCTTTGTAATTAAATAGAGAGAGGTAAATAAATTATTATTCAACGCTTAGGGTAAGCTGTATATCATCACACTGGTATTTTTGGAAATGAAAAGAAAAAAAAAACATAAAAAGGAAATAAGGAGTTTCACAAAATAGAATAAATAGATACGTAATTACAGTCCAACTTGAGAAGTAATATGCGTTAATATTTCTAACTGAAACTAAATAATGTAAATCCTTCAATCAAGCGGTCAAAGTCGCAAGCAAAATGTGAAAACCTGCGAAGTGTACAAATAGAATTAAATTGTTAAATTCTACATACAAATTAATTGATTTAATTTATTTATTTTCAGTATATACAGATATATAGACTGTTGTAATAGCAGTAAATTGAATATTAATAAAAACAAAAATAAAAATCAGTTTCTTAGTATTTAGTTTTTAAATTTTGACGTACTTAAACTACTGACTGAAGTTGAGTAAAGTCGTTGAGTGCAATGAGTGGCAATGGCGCAACACAATATCTAAAGCCAAACAAATTCATGGGCTCAGCAGTTCTGAAGTTATAAGCTTATCTACGTCTGCATTCACATTATTTAATTTTTAAATATTAAAAAAAATCGCATAATTTCTTTTATCTTTAGATACACATTTTTGCACATCTGATTTATTTTGCGAATTCCCGCTCTATATTAATTTACATCTTACGGCATCATCTTACTTATCTATAATAACGTATACATGACAACAACGTCTAGGCCCCAAACTAAGCATTAGCTTGTGTTTTGGGTACTACGCGAAGACACCACATACATATAACAACCAAGACCTGGTACCAGTATCGATATTCATCATATAAATACTGACCCGATTTGGGATTATATCCCGGGACCTCTATCGTAGGTAGGGTCGCTACCCATTAGGCTAAGCGGTCGTCGATTTAACAAACAGACAAAAATACAAAAAAAAATTAAAAAAATTTAATCAAACGGATTGATTAAAGATCACTATAAATTTCTCGATTATGTTTTATATACGCGGGAATATAAAAAAGTAGATATATCTTTGTGACAGTTTTGTCCAGGCCATGGTAAGGTATGGTATGTTTTTTTCTGGGTTTCAATTGTGCAAGTTCCACTGTACTTCTGTAGTAGATTGATAGATAAGCTTGCTTAAACAAACAGAAAGACGGACGACTAGGTCTCACAAGTATTGCGTTTTTTTTATCAAAGGTACAAAACCTCAAAAATATTTGTTGTATTTAATGTATTGTACGGATACGTTTATAATCCTCAATTCGATTGTTCGCAGAATCAACAGTCCCACCGACCGCTACAGTCCTGTGACAACTACTAAGAAAATAATAGACAAACGTGACTACAAAATGTACAGTTATACGGGATCTCAGGATCAACTTAACCAAAGCAGCCCTTTTTCCTCGCTCGAACCTGATCTCTCTCGAAGACTGGGAAGTCCGAGTAAGTTGCAAATTATAATTTTTTGTTTATCTAATTTTATTATACGCTTATCCGATCTCAAAAATGAAAATGTTAGTGTTTTTAAATTAGAACGCAGTAAATTTAAAAAAAAATCGTAAATGAAAAACTTCATGCCACAATTATTTTTAAAGTGGCCTAGTATACAAAACGGCGATTTTTTACCTAAACCACTATCATTTGAAAATCGAGGATAAATTCAATAAGAATTAAATGTTGCAGGTGTAGGAGATCCCGGAGGGAAATCGATTTATGGACGACGTGAGCCTTGGGACGCCATCGAAAAAACTAGGCACCTGCTAAACGCTAACAGGTATTTAATTTCCAAACTACCTATCAACGTTACAGAAGTCAAGGTTACATCAGCGTTTTTTATAATTCGGAACGCAGTATGTATTGTAAACACGATTTTTTTTTCTGAATCTGAAAGAAATGAAAGAAAAACTGTGTAAGGACCTGTACCGATGTGCCTATATATAGGTCGTCTCGCTTTTAATCTGATGAAGAAAATATGGAACTCAAATAACATTTTCTGAAGTAATTTTTAAAGATGTTATAAACCCACCTTACGAGGCAATCTTCATATGGTTTATTATATAACTATACGTTTATCGGCAGTATTGATCTATTCACACATCAGTAGAACCAACTTATAGTTAAATTTTGTAATCTGCATATTGCTAGACTCTGAATAAACACAATTGTCATAATTAATTTTTGTATGTCAAGTAAAATCCCTTTACTCCCCGTTCGAGCTGCAATGATCTATATACTTTCATAATCACACCCTTTCGGTGTCAGAATTTATCCCTTTCAGGTGCTTAACTGGCCGAAGGAAAGGCACACTGATGATGATGATGATTTATACTAAATAGATTAATAACATATTTTTAGCTTTCCTAAAGAGTCACAAGGATGTCTTGTGTTGGGATCGTTGGTGCAACTATATTCACAAATAAACATACCGCGATACTCAGAACCTAATATTTGCTAAGTTGTACCAACACAGGAATTCTACCCTAGTCCTTCTGAAGTGCAGCAAAGTTCTCGTTCGCTACTTTACTGAGGACATTAAATTAATGTTTGATATTGTTTTCTTTATTTTTGTTTAGTTTGGACTCACTCGACAACCTTCCAGACAGACCGAGGCAAAGCACTTTAGAAAGGGAGACTAAACGCAACACGCAGCTCAACAAGTTCTCGGAGTTCTCGCGGGAGTCGTTCAACCGCCACTTGGACCGGTTGGCCGACGACTCTGATACTTATAAGGTAATCCCAACAAAGATGTCAACTGTGGTTGACACTATTCCCAAATAACTTATTACGTCCGAATTGAAATATTTTTACAAGCCTAGAGATTCACCAAAATAACTTTACAGTAAAATTATTATATTCCCATGAGTTCTAATTTAGTAAATATTTACTAAATTCAGGAAGTGTGACAGGTTGGTGACCTAGTTTTAGAACAATATTTCTTAAACAAAAGTTCTATTTTCACATTTCAATATTATTTTCTCCAACACATTTTGGTTTGGAATTTTTATAACACTAAAATATTCTGTTAGCCCTCCAGCAGGCATGTAGGATGTTGTACAAGTACTATTCAGTCATGAGCGTTTCGCCACTTACAATAAATAATATAATGCAATATACAGTTGAATAAACCAACTGTAGCATGACTCTTTATGAACTACTTTAAAGAATTATTCATCATTGCCTATTCACGGCCAAATACAATCGAACACAAAATAAGGTGTGCCATTCCATTCCATTAGTCCATTATACCCACTGCAGGGGCTTAGGCCTTCCCCCAGGGTGAAGGTCCATTGAGCTTAAATCCACCACGCTGCTAAACTACGGGTCGGTCGATTGTAACGACCGCCATCTATTGACAGCAACCGGGACCGACTGCTTAACGTGCTCTGAGGCATAAAATAAGGCGTAGTAGCTACTTATACTCGTAATCCATTCCGTTATCATGGACAGTCGGTACACGATAGTTCTGTAGTAACCATTGACTATTTAAAAGGTTTTACAATTATTTTTTTAATTTATTATAATGTAATTTATCTTATTCAGAGGATACGTTGCGGTGTTCTAATAATGTTCTAAAAATCTAATTGGTGGTATTTCTAAGAATATATCGCCCATAAATAATAATAACTAAAGTAAACTTCCGACGTGCTTTTCCTTGAAATTGGTTATTTGTTTTCTTGTTTCGACTAACCTATTAGCTGTTTCGCGACAATCGAAAGTCGATCGAATAACATTATAATCGATTGCCATGGATTCAATATAACAATCGAAAAATTCTTTTGGGCATAAAGTCGCATTCCCGTGTAGACGGAAGGTTCTGCATTGCATTCTACAGGGATGGGTTTTGCATCTTTTCAATACTCCTTCTGTCATTGCCAAATTATCGGCGACTTTAAAATACAATATATTTCATTGTTTCGTAAAATTGTTTTTTACCCGTCTCCCACCTGAAGATCCCAGAACCCAAGACAATTAATATTCATATTTAAAAAAAAAAAATTAACACGCACCACTACTTGAAAAACGTCTATCACTTGAAGTAATCAAGAAAATTTCGCTTTTGTATTTATGTAGAACGTGTGTAAAACCGTTAAAAAAATTTAGCAAATTGTTTGATTAACTATGTCTACTGTTAAAAGCGAGTACTCGACTACTGGACTCTGGGAAAGGCAGCGCAACTTAAATCAATTAAGTAAGTCGTTGATTACCTCTCTTCTCTTCTCCCGCCATAACTACTCGTCAGGTCCTTCCAATTAAATTTAGAATAGTCGACTAAGAGGAAGAAATGTTAGACTTGAATTCTAATCAATTTATAAAGCGAGTTAAAGTCCAACTCATGAAAAAACCTTACTATTGTATTAGCGAGTATTTAAATAATAAGTGCGCATGGACATCATTGTAATAGTTGCATGCACTTTAAATTATATATAAAAAAATCCAACAATGAAGTAAAACATATATTTAAATAAACAGGGAGGAGTTTCTTGCCGGTTCTTCTCCTTCTAGTTTTTGAACCGGTACCTAATCAATTTATTTTGACTTTCAATAAGTGTGTGTAAACATCTTATATTGAATAAAAACTTTTTGAATTTGAATTTGGATGTAAAATAAAATTTCTACCCTATAGATTCAGCATTGATGTGGGTGTAGTGTTAAGGATCCACCATGCGCGCTTACACTTACATATTATCGACAAAGTGAACGATTTTCAAACTAGAGTTTTTTTAGCCATGGAAGATTATTAAAGAGATTCAATTAAAATATATTTTTTTGCAAAACTATTTCGTAACAATTATTTTTATATTATCTTAGATTTGTCACAAGAAATATTAAATTTCAAATAATAATAAGTAGATTTTTTTCCTTTCGTTCTAACTTAGAATGCAATAAGTTTTTGGGGTGAGAATTTTTGCTCAGTATCTAGTATATGGTAGGTATATACTCTTCTAGCCAGCTTCCTCACGATTCATTTTAATTTAGAACCGCAAAACTTGTGTCTGCGGCTGACATGTCAGATACAGGCATTCTATACCGACATGATACATATGCCTGTAGCTAGCTGACCATTTTCCATATGCCTTACCAGTTTTAACATATTTCATCTTCTACGCTATACCACTGGGGCTAAAATGCAAATATGCCAGCTACTGGTAGAATTTTGAACATGCTAGTAACTTGTACTTTTGAGTATCTGGCCTTTTTTTATGTGCGCTACATATACATCGTACCGTCTCCTGTTTTATGGTTAAGCCCTAGCTAACGTATTAAACTTTTAGAATATCAAATCTATATATAAATACGTGAAGGAAAAGCTTTAGACCTACGGAGGAGTGTGATATTCGGCATAGTTACAGTTTATGTGGAGTAGAAGTGCAGAAAGCTAAAATATATATACAGGTGAGTTTTTAAAATAGGACTATATGGCCAAATCCTAACTTTGTACTCTTTTTAAAGCATATCACGGGTACGGAGGAGTGTGACATTTAGCATAGGTAAAGTTTATATGGTAAAGGAGCGCCAAAAACTAAAATATATATATACGTACCTAATATGTGCTGCAAATACTGTCAGCCATACGAGTTTAATAGTCTGTCGTTTGACGCAGTTTGAATTGACTTACTCTTACCTATGCATTAGTTATTGGTGGTTTCAAATAGTGAGTACGGTCGAAGGTCGAAGTCGACCGGTGGACAACCGCTAGTATTTAATAAAGCGGCGGTTATCGAATTTAGATTTTCTAATTATCTAATATTGATTTCTAAGAAAAGATGTAATCTTTCTCCATCTCTCTTTCTATGTATTCTTAATACCTTACTTTTCTGTAGGAGTTATCGAAGCGCGAAATTCGCGAAAGTTCTTACGTGGTGCGCGACTCGTCGTACAGCAGCGTCGAGGAAAAGCACCAGCAACAGGAACAGCAGTCTTTTTTATCCAATAGGCCCCCCCGCGACCCTACCGGGGGGGCCGTGTCCGAAACGGATGCAGCGCATAACCGTTTCAGGTATTTTGATAACAACTAGTAAAAAACAAATTTAAATGTCTATTCTTACCGTTCCGAATTTAACCAATGTGAAAATTACTTTTTTTAGACCAATCCAAAGGGAAAATAACAACAAAGGAGCAAAAGGCATTATAATAAAACCAACATACAAAGGAACAGTAGGCAAACCTGTCGAATTCGTAGGTAAGTTTATTCGATTGAATTTTAATAGGAACATGACTGGGAATAATAAATTAATCTCTATAATCAGACACTTAGAATGTTATCGATCATCGAATCGGTGAAACAGTGGCAGTCCTTTACCGTTACACACGTATAAACAACAGCATCTAAAACAAACAAATCACAAAAATCTTGGTACCTAGTTAACTGCAAACCTATGGTAGGAGTGGAGAACTCCGGATTAGTGGGTAGTTCGTATTACTGGTGCCCTGGATTACCAAGCATAGTAACAAAACTATGAAACAAACTTAAGTTGTATGCCTGCGTATTTAAAAGTTAACACGCTAGTAATTGACATTTTTTTTTAAATTATTTTATATGAAAAAGTTTAATAAATATATAACAGTGAAAGAATTTTAAAAAATAATCCATTATTAACATAGTTATGAATGTTAAAATGTCCTGTTAGACAGAGAAGGCTATACAGCACGGTTTACTTATGTGTGACGTCAGGCTATTTAAAATAATGTTAATTATCGTTATGCTAGAAAGAGACAGACATACAATTTTAATAGCTTATAATTTACATATTCCTGAACCGAATATAGTTTTTTTTATAATTTTTGTTGTCATATTAAGTCTATTTTTATATTTTCTTGATAAATATAATATATTTAATAGAAGTCAAATAACTTATTACGTAACGGATTAAGCAGGTATATTGTTGACATTTGACATTTTTGAGTTTGAACTTAAAATCTGAATAGAGTTGGTACATCCCAATATTTTCCATGTAGGCATAGAAATGCAGATGGTCTTAATTTTTCCCTGAAAGACAGTTTATCGTATATAAACAAAAATACAAAATGTGTGAACACTGCTTTCTCTTCCAAGCATTTTTATGCGACGCGCTCGAACATTTCAAACATGTTATGTCCATAATACGGAAAAAAAAACTATTTTATAGGATAAGGCAAAAACAGGACCATTAGATTTGCATGAAGGTATTTGTTGTGATTTTAGTAACTTAGATGGTGTAAGCACAAGCAAGCAGTAACATATATGTTTGTATGTAGTAACGATCTCCATGATGCGTGAATCTCTTTTCCTCTACTTTGCGGAAGCTTCCATGTCGATATTTTCAGATATATTTTTCATCATTTAAAATATTTCAATATCTTTAGTAAAAATATTTTAATACTTGTTTTATCGTCTATTATCACTCAGTACTGAAATATTGAAATATGGCGCCACAAAATTATCGATTACCGTGGCCACATGTGGGTGACTATCGTTTGCGTCGATCAGCGGCTGTCGGCGGGATAACCCTCTCCGCTACACCTATAGTGGCATCTTCCTCATGCATAGTATTTATGTTTAACTTAATAACCACGCGATATCAATAATTCTTTCGAGAAAGTATTATAACGTGAAATTTTTACCTACCTACGTACGTACGGTACCTACGTTACCTACCTTTAGATGGTACCTACTCAATGCCTCGAATAAATAGCATATGACAAGAAAATTACACTTTATATTGAAAATATCTTTTCTAAATTATTGTGTTCGGCACTGGATGTTAAAGTACGAACCCGCGACGTATATGAGATTGTCCTAACACACTAAAGCCGAATTTGAGATTTTTAGTGTTATGATGAACGACTGAAGATGTAAGCGATAATTCTCGATAAATAAAAAGAACATTAAGAGTTATGTTGTTGTTCATCAGTGGACGCCAAAACAGCGGGACCTGGTCACTTGGAGTTAGAAGTGAGTGGTGGCGGAGGCCCCGTGGCCAGTTCAGTGCGCGCTCTTGGCTCGCAGCGATATATAGCTGCTTTTACTCCTCGCATTGCACGCCCACACATTGTTCGAGTGACATTCAACGGGGACCACGTACCTGGTAAGTTTATTAATGTAATATTTACTCAGGTTGTCAGTTTGTAATTTTCATCAGATTCATCAGAAGCAATGTGAAGCTTTAGTGAAACTACACATGTGAACATCGTGCACATCTTTTGTAAATGCTACATCTTTATTTTGCGTTGCTAATATAATAGTAGACGGCTATACCAGTCAGAGCATGCATGACGGTTCTAACTGTGCAGGCACATCTTCAGGTTTAACCGAGTTTCACAGAACACACACGTACTAGCCCGTCAGTTACCTCCATGACTTTATAACCTTCGCCTGCAACCACAACCAAGAGATGTACCCCTCGACTGCCACACACGATCCATTTTACTAACAGAATCGACCTATCTATGCGTGGGTACGTGTCAGAAAAAAGTCCAAGGACTTCGAAAACCTCAATAATCCGGCAGATGAAAAAGGCTAGGTTGAAAAATAATAGTTTGGTGGAGTACTATGGACTAGCTTCTTCCGATTGGCACCTTAAAGCCTTAGAAATATGATAAAATGGTGAAGATTGGGAGGCATTCAAAATCCTGAGCCCCAAGTTTCTCAAATGCATGTATGACGTCAGATCCTTTACACGTATGATATCAAATTCGTAATCCAAATGACGCCAGATCTGTAGCTAACATTTTTTCTACCCTGACAAAAAAGATCTTTTTAAAAAATGCAATCTTTTACGTTCATTAAAATGTCTGACAAACTATTTTTACGACATCATAGGAAACTCACCGACGATTCGGTTTTCAATGGGATACCGCTACGCTACGAGTGACTATTGTAGCAATAAATGCAAATAAGCTTAATTTTCTTACATTCGCCAGTTAGACTATAAAGAAAAACCGGCTTAATACCCTGAAGTACTTTTCATATTTAAATAAGTATCAGAGAGATTAATGAAAAATTCTCTAAATTAATTCAAATAATCTAGTTGTTTTTATTTAAAATTAAAGGATTCTTATGAACGTACTGAATTTATTATGGTCACCTTAACAATTTAACCTCAAAAATTTCAACCTTTGATAACAGGACACAAGTCAAAATTTCCCGAATTCTCGTTTCAGTAGCCAGTATGAAACCATTGCACTGTTAAAAAAAAATTACCATGTATATAATTAGGAATACTTTTGCGTTTTAATAAAATATAAAATCGAGTTGCCTAATCTATTATTTGAAATCTAAAAAATGCAAAAACATCCCAGAAATCGGTGTGTATTTTGATGCCACCGATGGAAATTTCGTTCTCGTGATCCCATGAAATTAGTTGAACGCAAGTAATATGGTATCACCACGTCCGTATTTCATTCATGAACACATCGTGTTGAATTGAAAACATCGCCGTTACGCGAACGGTTTCTACATAAATGAAAACAGTAGAAAGTGTAGTTATGCTTTTATCATGGACCGTGTAATTCGGTGCGATTACTTCGCTCGTGTACTAGAGACCGTCTCTAGGCTATTACCGCATCACCAGGTCAGCCGGCGAGCATAGAAGAAAGTGTCAAACAGTGTTTGCCAACTTTCATAATTTTCTAATTGCACGTCTTTGCACTACATGTAGTGTTTAACTGTGATACACTTAATATTCATTAGCGAATTATCTGGGCTGGCATTATGTTTGCTTGGTTACAATACTTTCATTCTGAAACTACTTAAAATATGAAACTTTTCGACATACCTATTATGTATGGTTTCTCAAGTGACATAGGTTATCGTCATCTTACTTTAGTGATTGGGCTTGGTCATGCCCTGTTGTATGACCTATCATGGATCTAGGGTTCCCATCTTTTGACTCTCCTAACAGCCATTTTCAAATATCTACATTTACCATGATGCTACGCTAAGGTCTGCTTGACGAAGATTACCTACATGTGCTAAAATTATCGTACAAATTTGTTTCGATAGTTCAAGCTACCACACTGCGAGTGAAGTTGCTAATCGATACGTAGCGGATATCTCCTACGCCGTAACAATAAGTGTTAATAATCATATTATGTACGATACCTTTATTATTGTATGAAATCTGAAAAAAAAACTGAAAAGTGAAAATGATCAAATATTAAAATTACGTTCATGTTCGACTGCAGTTCATTAGAATTAACGACGCAGGTGTCAAATCAACTCAAATATCTTTAATTTGTAGTTATGTAATATACTCTTAATTATAAATAAGTCACAAAAATGAATTTATTACTTTGTGGAAAAACCTTCCCACAAAGGCGTATTCAGAGAAGTGCTGGTTCCTCTCAGAGAAATACACAAGCAACTAAAGGACATTCTTTTTAAAAAAATACGCAAGGTATTGCTTTAAAAATAAGTGCATAAATAATAATATTATCGAAATAAACTGATAGGCGAGCCGAGCGGTCTATACCCGTGAATTTTTATCGTCCATATAAAAAAGAATCTTTTTAGTAGTAAGTACATACGTGTAATAATGAAAACAAACAACACGAAGAATTAAAATCACGAAATAATTATATGGTTTTCTCATAGCAATAAAGTATGAAACGTTGTTTACAAAGAAATTGCTTAGTAAATAATTTTTTTTTTAACAATAGCTGCAGCGAAGCGAGAGCGGTCGCCAGTCTAGATATGAAAATTCAATTGAAAATTTTTCGTTTATATTAACTACTAGAAGATTTGAGTGATTTTTTGTAATAAAGCATGTCACAGACGATGAAGATACTATAATACTAATTTCATCTTAAGATTCCCTAAATTAAAATATATTATCTTAAGGTATTGCACGGTTAAGATAACATATAAGCAATACATTCTCGTTTGAGTCTGCCTAGGTGTCACACGCTTTTGTCTGAATTATGTATAAGTGTACAAAATTAATAAATAATAAATAAATAATACATATAGACAGAATATAGACAGAATACAATTAAAAAGTTTATAGACAAAACTGGTGGACTAAAGAAAGCTTTGAAAGAGTTAAACACAAAGAAATCTTGGATGTTAAATATGAAAAACAAAGACGGAAGCACAACAAGTAAAAGGTCAGATATTCTGAAAATCGCTACAGAGTATTATCGTGATCTCTATCGAAAACAAAAATCACAAATCAATATGCCAAATCTAATAACCGATTCAGAAACAATACCAATAATATTAAATGAAGAAACTGAAAAAGCAATTAAAACACAGAAGCTTGACAAAGCACCAGGATCAGACCAAATAACTAATGAAATACTGAAAAGTACAATGCCAACAATTGCTCCTATTTTAACCGATATTTTCAATGAAATTATTCGAACTGAACAAATACCTACGGATTGGACCAAATCAATAATAATACTACTACATAAAAAAGGAGATAAAGGGGATATCAAGAACTACAGACCCATAAGCCTGATGTCAAACATTTACAAAATATTTTCAAAAATTATACTTTCTAGACTAGAAAAATCTATCGACGAAAACCAGCCTAAAGAACAAGCAGGATTCCGAAGTGGCTTTTCGACAGTAGACCATATTCATGTATTACGACAAGTTCTTCAAAAATATAATGAATATAACAAAACGTATTACTTAGGATTCGTTGATTATAATAAAGCGTTTGACTCATTAGAACATGATTATATTTGGAAGGCATTAAAATTACAGGGAGTACAATCTAAATATATAAGCATACTACAAAACATTTATTCAAAAAGTACTGCCCAAGTAAAACTAGAAATAGTAGGAGAAGAGTTTCCTATACAACGGGGTGTGCGTCAAGGAGACCCTATATCGCCAAAAATATTCTCGGCAGTTTTAGAGATGGTATTTAGAAATCTAGATTGGGACACATGTGGCATTAATATAAATGGAGAAAACTTAAACCACCTTCGTTTCGCGGATGACCTCATTCTCTTTTCTGAAAGTCCTTTAGAGCTAGAAAAAATGTTACAGCAACTGGCTGATGAGAGTGCTAAAGCCGGTTTAACAATGAACACATCAAAAACCAAACTAGTAACTAATTCTAAACATAAAAATTCCATAAGAGTTAACAATGAAAATATTGAATATGTTGATAAATACATCTATTTAGGCCAACTAATATCTCCGAAAAACACCATGGACCAAGAAATCGACCGAAGAATTACTAACACCTGGAGAAGATTTTGGTCACTCAGCGAAGTGATGAAGAACGGAGATATGCCTTTAAAAGAAAAAAGAAGAGTTTTCAACTTATGTATATTGCCATGCTTAACTTATGGTTGTCAAACTTGGGCACTGACAGAAAAAATGGCTAGCAAACTAAGAGTCTGCCAAAACTCTATAGAAAGGAGTGTTATGGGTTGCAGAAAAAAAGATAAAGTAAGACTAAAGGACATTAAAACGGTTACTAAGTTCAAAAATGTACAAACAGTTCATAGAGCTTTAAAATGGAAATGGACAGGACACATTCTAAGAGAAACAAGAGAAAAATGGACAAAACTAATAACGGAATGGTACCCAAGGGATGGAAAGAGGAGAAAAGGACGACAAACAAAACGATGGGAGGACGATATAAAAGATGTAGCTGGCCCTACATGGATACGGAGGTCAAAAAATAGAAAAGAGTGGACATCTTTAGAGGAGGCCTTTGTCGAAAGACAAACTGCTACAACAGAGTAACTGTTTGCCGATAGTTGTAAAATATATATCTATATAAGATCTTAGTTAAAAGTGGCTTATTTTATGGCATCTATATTAATTGTAGACAGTAAATAAAGGCTTATTTATGTACAAAATTATTAAAAGTTAAATGTATTTCAATGCCATCTTAAAATATTTTAAGATAAAAATATATGTTACCTTTATCGTGTATGATAGTGCATAGCGAGCAAGATTTTACCTAAAGAAGAAAAATAATATTATGTTACCTTCATCGTCTATGACGCGTTTAATGCAAACGAAACCGCAAACGAAACCTACTTATGTAGTATATATACCCTGATACATAATAATTCAATATTTCTCCTTTATCTTCTCTCTAATGTTCATACATTAGGCTCACACACATTTACGAGGTTTCGCCTTTATTTATTACCTAATTATAATGAATGGATGACAGTTAGGGGACACCGAAGGGAACGTAGATATAGGATGGAGTGTAGGGTGTACTCTGAATTAATTGTGACAGGAATGCAGAGATAACCGGTATTCGTGCAACCTATAGCCAGAAAAGATAATAGATATTATAGTGTGATAATAAATATTACCGGGGAGCATAGGTTTTGAGAGTTCGTATAGTTCGTTGGCAGTCTTTTTCATTTCTGTTTTGTTTCGTGCCAGTGTGGCCCAGTCGTGACGGTCTCGGTTGTGAAAAGGACGTAAGCTCCGCATCAAGTAAAAAAAGTGAATAATGTACAGAAAACTTATGCTCCCCTTGTAGTATCTTGCTATATCCCCATATCTTGCCTAAACGAGTCCTCCCACGTGTGTATGGAGCGTACTACCTTTCTTTTTCCGCTGTGAACTTTAGGGCGGCGAGCGTATAGTAAGATGACGTTCATCCCTTCTTATAAAATGACCGTAGTAGCGAATTTTCCCAATTTTATTGATTTTGGTTATGGTTTTTTGTACGCCATAGATGGAGTCATCATCATTGTTTTAATTTATTTGAAATTTTCCCCGTACATTTAATATTTTTACTAAAATACGATTTAATTTAGGGTTACTTGAAAAATAAGACCTTGACGACAAATTCACAAAGCAAAATGACACTGGTGAGGTGACAAGACATAATAGTTTATGACTTGCATGCATATGCATAATATATTTAATAAATAAAACTTATCTAGTTGGGTTGTTACTAGCGGTCACAAAACTTATTTCAGCAGAATATATAATATATTAGTACTTGCATGTGGGCATGCGCGTGGTGTCTAACAACTGTATTTAATTTTATGCTACCTACTTACTTGAATAATTTATAAGTATTTTTAAATTTTTTAAAGAGGCTGATTACGAATTTGAGGCCCATTTTGATGATTTTTTTTTTGTTGTTAAATCGATTTAATTCAATTAATTTACCAGCTTACCGCCTGTGGTTAGTGGTTACACCTGCGTAGCACACATTAACACACATATTTGGAAAAATGGACACAGATACCTGTTCCTGGTGTCGTTGTCTGCCTTTATTTAGTTTGTCTGAGCTTCTGTGGGTATTTCATTCGAAATCATTGACAGTCTAATTTTATTCATGTCTTTCGATTACCATAGCAATTTTAAATGATTAATGAAAATGATACACCCATTCCAGCGTGGTAGTTTAAAGAAATGTGAACTTAATCTGATCGATTACACGAGTAATTCAAAAGAATATGTAAATTTTCAACAGATGTAAACGAAAATGCAATTCATTTTATTATCATATTCATGAACCGCTGCAATTACAGGTTTGGGAAATTTTTGAATTTTATTTGTCGTGATGCAATTCAGTGATGTTGGATAAAGTCGAGTAATAGTCGTTTCTAGCGCTATTTGGGTTCCATCGTTAAATGAAATTAGTTATTCCATTCCGTTAAATAAAATAAATATTTGGGAAAATAAATATTTGGGAAAATATATTACTACGAGCCAGAACAGCTTCTAAAATGTGAGAATTTAAAAAAATCAACAACATTTCTTCATTAACATAGTATCCAGCTAAATAAATATCATTTCTTGCCATATCGCCTGTCGCTGTTCTCGCGTCGTTTATGGTAACTGCTCCTTGCCTTTGAATTGTGACTGATGTTATGTGGAGGCTGTATGTACCCTTTCTAAATATATTGGCTTCTAAAGCAAAAAAAGGGTCTTTGAAATCGGGCTGGTGGTTCCTGAAATTAACATGTGCAAACAAACTCTTTAGCTTCATAAATCAGTTTTAATTATCAAAACAGATAAATGTAAGATTACAATTAGTGTTGACGGATTTTATGAAAAAAATATAGGTATTTCATTTCAAAAATCGATTACAAAATATATGCGTGTTAACATTTTTTTTTTATTATTTATTAAATTTAAATTGAGCATCAATTACCCCTTTAAAATTTTTTACATAAATTTCGATGAACTATTTTTTTCAGTAGATCTGTCTTTTTCTTTAAAAATTTGCATTAGAAAAATATATTTGAAAATAAATTTTTATACATAACACATTTAATTTTTTATTAATAAAATTATATTCAACATTATCAAACCTAGAAAAAAATCCATGACAATCGCAACGAGGAATAAATTTGTTTTACAGACCATAGTGATATTATTTTTCATCGAAACATAGTCGACCCGCATAAAAAATGTTCACGCGTGTAGGACGTCTAAGTTACTCGTAGTGCACAAACGCAGATAATTCTTATCGCCTGTCTTTTTTCAACGCACTGCGAATGAATGAATAAATGTATTGCTGTCTCTACTGACCTCCAAGTGAAAGGGGCTCAGTACCGTCAGAATATAGAAAAATAAGGTTCCACAATATTTGAAACTGAAATATTATTTATTTTAACTTTAATTATTGTGTAAAAATGAACAAACTTATCTATTTATCAACAAACATTTGTTCTGAACTTTTCATCATTGGTTATATATCTATTGTTATTAATGTTAACAATTTTAATGTAATACTTTTTTAAACAATTTCTTATAATAAGTAATACTTATGTATAACTTTGTGTAACAGTATATATATAGATTTGTATAAAATTTTGTTAAAAAACAGAAATTCTTGGCATTAAAACTTCTTTACACGATAATCGATGATACCATATTTTCAAGCAAATTTTTGGTATTTTTTTCTGATATTTTCGTAAAATGCTCACAAGCTAGCCAACAGACGGAATAGGTACTTCACAATACACACGAAAATAAATTTTCTACATTTTTGAAAAATGCTACACTACAACTCTATTATAAAATTAACTCTTCTTCTCCTTAATTATGGCGTTTTCTGCTTATATCAATTTCTTCAAAAATTAACTCTATTGCGATACTTTTTTTAAATTTCTTAAACTTCGACACTTATTTTGATATAAACGGTGAAATCACCTTTTTTTACGTACCATACAATCGGAGGCTCTCGAATTCCGCGCCGCCATTTTGAATACCGGCTTGACGTCATGTCGTGGGCGCGGGCCGCGGGCAGTAGCTGCGCCCGCGCACGGCACACCTCGGCCCTCACCTCGCATTGAGGTTTGATTGAGCCGCGCAAGTTGACGTACCAGGCGACAGATGCAGCGCCAAAATGCGATTCCATCGAATTTTCTTGCGCATACGGAACTAACGTATTTTAAAATATCATATAGAACTCGCCGTTCTTACATCTTAGTAAAAACAGTCGAGTCCGTTTAACGTTCCACGAAAAACTTGACTTGTGTTTGTGCTTAGTGATTTATTTTTAAATATTCACAAGTGTTTAGTGTCCTAGTTTAAAAACACGAAGGAAGATTACTAACTCTTGAAGGAACAATCGACGGCACTGAGCTTTCAATTATTTGCATACGCGCTTGGAGGTAAGTTTGTATACCTGTGTGTGGGTCGAAGTGGGTGCGACACGTCATATGCCGACTTAGCTACGTAGTAGGTACATACAGTACGCACAATTTTTGGTCTAGCGCGTATAGAAGTTTCAAGGTGTTATTCGATCATTTGATAAATATCTAGGGAAAAACTAAATTTTATCTGCACTATAATCAGTTATTAGCTTTTCTATTATTATTAGTTATTTAGTAGTCAATTATTCGAAATAATTATATGTATTAGCGATTTTACGCAATAGTTCTAATAGCCATACATCCTGGACCTACGACACGTATACGCTCCAATGAGCGCAAACATAGAGCGCGTGACGTGCGTTGAACTCTTTTATAGGGAGGCTTCTCATGCGTGACAATACTGAGGGGCTTTTGAGCCCTTCTTAGAATAAATTCAATATGTAATTTATTTATTTATCTATCGGAAAATCGAAAAGTGTATTTAAATCCTGTAAATTCGTCACGTGTTAATTTTAATCAGTTTATTTATAAGTACAATCTTAGAAAACGTACACTAAATCATGAAACTGGCATCTACATTTGATTTTTAGAATAAATTACTTTAATTATACACAGTTTTATTTTTCCGCAGTAAAACCCAGCGGTCAGTTCTTAGAGGATTTTACATAATTAAACAGGTCTACCTAAATCTAACAATTTCAAAAATAACTTAGTAGATAAACTTTAAGAGGACTATTGCATTAGCTTAGTATAATATAACCATTGATGTCTATAAAATTCGGAAAATGGAAAGAAATTTTTATAATTAGGTATTACAAGAAATATTTTTGACAAAAAACAAGTAAGTCGAATTTGGACATAAAAATATTTTTCCCCGAAGAATCGTCAATACAATTTTGTTACTAACCTAAACGTAAATACTGCACATGAGAAAGGGGCGTCGGCAGGTGTAACGGGAAGGGATATCACGACACCGGATATCAACCGACAAAATTGTCAGTTGCCCGCAGATCCCCATAATAACACGATAAATTATTGGCGCCACAATCCAATATTTCAGTACCTACTAGTAAACTAAAAAAAAAGTGTTATTTTCATCAAATCATTATTTTCATCAAATATCATAATATTAAAATTAAGAAAATGATGAAAAATCAAACAGTAGATGGATTCGTGGACTTGTAATAAGCTTGTTCAGTTACGTTTTCTGTATAGAAAAAAAAAATCAATGACAAATAATTTGGCGTCGATTAGCAAGGTAAGAGTATTCTCTATATTATGATGGCAGATCGTACCTTTAGGTCGAATAAAAGTCATCTAGGTACTTTCGATATCTGAATATTAGTACTAAATTAACACTTTATAAATGTTATTCCTAAACCTTATTTTTGATATGTAAATGTATGTCAATAACTGTTTCTCCTTCTTTCATCATCTTGTCTTCTTCTTTTCACTTCTTCTCCGCTGTAGCCGTTTTCTCTATCTCTCAATTTTCTCCCCTGTACCTTTTTTTTTTCTTCTAAACATTTCTCTAATAAACTTTTCCCCCTAATTTTGATTTTATTTTCAAATCTTGCTTCTCTCTTTTCTGCACGTACTCACATTTTGTTTCTTTCCGTTTAACTATAAACTATATAGTCTGGTGTCCATCTGTCAAGTCCCAGTATCCACTATAAATATTTCAGTTGTATTCTTTCTATTTCCATTCCTTAAAACCCCACAGTTCTACTCAATTCTACTCCTGCTGCCAAATAATCGAAAAACATGTTTCTCCTTTCAAAATCATCTTTGAATCTTCTTTCCCCGATTCCTCTGACTTGTTTTATTACTCTATTTGCTATATGTAAAATTTATAAAAATTGTTTATAATTGATTAAGAATCGACCAGATTCAAAATGTCTTAGAGCTGTCAATTTCTAAAGGCAATACGCCTCACGCACAAACGATGAATAGTTATCGCGTGACTTGTATTATTCACTTCGACCATATTTCATGTTAGACGCGAAAGCACAAAAACTATCCACACCATATCAACTGTATATTTCTTTAGTGTCAGAGTTAACTAACACTCATCAGTTTTAATAACGCTATTAACTGTTATTTCGGTAATCAAATGTGATAAATTTATTATTACGCTAAAATTTATTTAAATTTTTTCTAGGAAATTATTTCAGATATTAGCATATAAAGAGTGTACGCAATATTTCTATAGTTTTTGTGATAATAAAAAATATATTAAACAAAGAGGTCATATTTCTTCTACATAGTAAACAAAAGACGATTCAAAGAAGATTTTCGCTTTAAAATCTTAGTGTATATCTTAATTTCTATCTGTTCGGGCAAATGTCTAAAATAGCTGAAACATTTTTAATGAAATTTCGTAATGAAAAGGAATTCTTAAACTTTTTTTGTATGTCTGTCTGTTTGTCCGGGCTAATCTTTGGAACGGTTGAACAATTCATTCTTTTCATTTCGGAAACATTTAGGAGTTCTATATTAAAGAAATTAGAAAAACCACGCGAACGAAGTCGCGGGCAGTTGCTAGTCAAATATGAAAAAATATCTGTAATTATGTTGTTTGCTGTACATAGATTGAATCGCACTATAAAAGTATCTATTGAAATGTACTCGCATAACCGTTTAATTAAATTGATACCTATAGAATATCAGACACGCGCCGTTCGTTTTGAGTAATTTGACTAAGTGTGAAAAATAATTCAACTTAATTATTATTTCATTGCCTTTTTTGCTGCAGTAACTGAGATGAAATCGCAGGCGTAAAATATAAAAAGACGTAAATCAATGCTGTATTCGGTTTTCACCAAACAGTTAACAAATATGGCTGCTTTTATTTCGCTTTTATCTAAATTATGCGGTGAAAATAGTGGACAGTGTTGTAAAATTATGTAAAGATATTAAAAAAACAAATGTAAAAGAAAGCATCTCAAACAAGTTTTGGTTGGTAAGTTGTTTATACTACATCCATAGGTCCATATATTTTTATTGTATTTGTACCAAAATTAATAATTTTTTTAAAATATTGCGGTTGAATCTAAACATGCAGTACTAGTTAATATTGGACCTACTTAAACTTACTTGTGCGCAAGAAATTTCTATTTGAATCTATGCTTTCGTTGAACTCGAGGTCACAGTTAATGGATACAAGCGATAATGTTCGAATTTTATATATTATAAATCATAAAGTGCGTGCCATTCGTTACTAGTTACAGGTTTTTAACTGCTAAGGTGCTTCAAAATTTCTCTTCCTATTTTTTGGGTCGTCGTTAACAACTGTTAGTTAACTGTATTTTAGTTTTTAATTTGATTTGATGGCGAATATGAATTGGTCAATTTAAGAAAATTAGGCAATTCTTAAAAATTATTTTAAACTGTGTTGATAGTATTTTTCGTTAACACCGCTAACGGGTTTTTTTTTTAAAGTTTGGTGCGTATCGAAAAAATTAAAAAACTATACCAATGTACGGAAACACTATAAATAAAGATGGAAGCGACAACTAAAAGTAACAAATTGTATACACAGTATGTTGACTTTAACTAAAATAAATTCAGTATAAGAAGTGAAAGAAGTGTCAATAAACTCCCAAAACCGATCAATTTGCATTTAGTTGTGTACACAATATAATATTATTTAAAAAAAATCTAATGGGGTTGCATGAGGTACCTATAGAACCGTAAGTTAGCCACCGAATCGGTGACGTCTTAAATAAGGGGCAAATTTTAAACCCCCGAAACTAAAGAGTCTGCATGACGATTGATTCACATCCATGAAGCGAAATAAATGTGTAAGGACGTCAGAGTAAGGATCATACCAAGTGTAGATCTATAGTCTCTGGCTACTCGTCTGAAAAACAGACAGGAGAATATCCAATATTTAAAAAAAAAACACTGTAGAACACACCAGCTACGAGTGCAAGCCATTCTAAACATTTTCGTAACAATTATTTCCGAGTGAAATCTTAAGAGGCCATGTTAATTACATGAATTATCGACGTACGTTGGTTTTACGTACTTTCTATTTGCGCAACTTGCTCGGAACGTTATGCTTTTCTTTACAACGAAAATAGATCTTACGTCAGCATTACTTTGAATATTTCAGGTATCCACATATTCATAGATTGTAGACACGTGGTATAAAATTTGTAAAACTCTATCCTATTTTAAAACAGTATGTTTGTACGTAGAGGCACACCGAAATGGTCAGCAATCGAATCTTTACACGAATACTGGCCATTTGGAATCGTAAAATCGTTCACGTGATTAATTATATATACATATATATATATTATATATTATGTCGTGATAGCCCAGAGCGCAACGAACCTGTCTCAAATTTATAAGGCCCCATGGGGCTATGGTTCGAATCCGGGCGTGTACCAATAAGTTTTTCTGACTTAAGTACCTAATATCACTAACACCGTGCTTCGGAGGGCACGCTAAGCAGTCGGTCCCGGACGCTGTCAATAGATGGCGGTCGTTACAGTTCCCCAACCCGCAGTGGAGCAGCGTGGTGGACTTAAGCTCCAAGCCCCCCTCCTCACCCTGGGGGAGGCCTAAGCCCCTGCAGTGGGGTAAAAATGCGCTGATGATGATGATGATGATGATGATATATATTATATGTTTCAAATATATATATATTTCGATTTAAATACCAGTCGATAGGAAAATGGAGCGCACACGTGAAAATTTCCGAGCCACAATTTATAAAAACTTTTGCCGAGGGTTATTTTAAGATGAATGTCTTGCTGAGCTTGCTTCCATTTATATTGAAATACAACTGGTCAAGCGGAAATATATCGCTGGTATGCAAAGTTATGACGAGACTGTGCTTCTCTAAGCACAATACCTTCTTCAGGTCAACCAAAAACAACGATAACACCTGAAAGCGACGCTGCTGTGCAAAGCATAATGATGCGATTCAAACTATTTTGGACTGTGAATTGTGAGTCAAGAAGCTGGGTAGCCCATAAATTATTTGAAGACCAAAAAGCGACTCGTGTTGATTGGTGGTGGTCTACTCTGCAACGCTTCACCGGAAGGAAGTCAAAAACAGTTTATAACATCGTCGCAAGTGTTGAACGTTATGTTATTCACATAAGTCTAAAAAAAAACCGCCAACTGGCAATTTGGGTCTTTTAAGACAAGGTCAAGTTGACAACAAGAAAAGTTGTTTGTTTGAAGAAAAGGACATATTGCTACAATTCCATTACAGGAAGGCAAGTAAACAGACCGGTTACAACTGATCTGTACACCGCGGTCTATTTGTTGGCTGAAATGAAAATAAAATGATGGTTAAACTCCGTAGAAATAATCCGAAACGTCACATCATCTTCTTACAATATGATAATACATGTTCCCACACCGCTCAAAAGACAAACGATTTTTATCTATGTGTATTGAAAAATTACGGGCACATATCGATTTCTTTGTGTGGGACGTTCTGGGGACGTTGTGAGTACTACTCAAGCATTCATTTTCGTATAGATTTCATAATATAAATCTAACCACCTACGTTAGATTAATACATTTGCTATTAATATGGTCCTTACGACATCAAAACTTGGATCGTAATATTGTATTTTACGGGCTAGGCCCTTTTACTTTACACTTATCACAAACGAACGTTTTGTTTGTAACGCATGCGTTAACCGCGAAAACAGTGTCCAGTGTACCCACCTAATTTTAATTGAAAAACGTCGTATGAAGCTCGCACTCAGTAAGCTGGCTATTATATTCATCGGTTTAGTCCGAGTGCCTATAAACACCTCGACTATAATATCCAGCTTACCGTACTTGCATCATAATGTACTATTATATAGCAATATCTCGAACTGAAAACAAATAAACGTGATGGTGACCTCTATTCTAACACAAAAGAGTACTATAGAGTCGCGGTAATTACTACATCACTATTTGTGGTAATTTACTTAATTGTTACATTAATATTACAGGCAAAAAATATCATAGCTGGAGCGCTTATTGTAACATTATATCACCAATTAGCGATATATATGTGCCACTTTCAAGGTATATAAACATTTCTTTCAGCGTATATAAAGTCTTTTAATAGAACCATTCCGCAGAAACTACAATCGATGGGGTAGACGAGTTCTCGAGTGGAAGCCACATACCGAGAAACGAAACTTTGGATACCTCCCGGCCAGGTGGGCAGATGACCTGTCACCATACCGGTGGTAGTTCAATGCGAAAGGCGGAAGACCAACTGTAGTGGCGAGCCTTGGGAGAAGTATATATCCTGCAATGGAGAGACACGGGCTGATCATGATGATGATGACAATGACCCTTCACTAACACCCTATGCATTGAACTATATTATCTATTTTAAAAGTTTTATCCAAATCAGTTAGTGATTCTTGAGTTATAAGAGTAGGTACGGTTTCAATTTCTGTGTACACATGGCGGTGATCTTCGTTTCACTGAAACCCTTTTTCATAACATCCCCTACCACTCATCCCACTTCAATAGCTTTTCGCTAACAGTTCAGGCAGCATGGATGTGGATCTCCTTACCTACTTTCATCAGACTAGCTCCTTCCACACGTTCTTTTGAAAGACAGATCAAAGAACACTATCTTTCCCTGTGATCCTTTCTTTTGCTTTTTACTCTCATTGGATATTATATATATACGTATTTGTATTTATTTATGTGTAGAGTTATGTTTATAATATTTGATGATGTATGTTTATATGTATTAATATTACTTAGAATACTGACCCCTTAACGTTAATTCATGTTACATGTACCCAACGTCTTGTGTTCTCTATCGTCCATGTTTTCAGTGATGTTCCTCATTGAAAATCTAAAATAATTATCTGCCGAAAATTAATGACGAATATAAGATTTAAAACAATAGAAGAAATACATTCACGCAGAATCAGCATCGTGTGAAAATACGCGTGTTTTGTTAAGATAGCAAATAACACGGACTTTGTTTTGTTTACAAGAACTTCGTTGTTAGTTACAATAATAGTAGATCACCTCATTTTTGTGTTACGTTTAATATTACGTTACTCATTTTTATTTACTCTTTATAATTAGTTATAACTATCTTTGTTTACGACTTCGCTTCACGTTATCCAAGGGAAGTTATTGGTTTGGGTCCGATTTTCGAAAATCAAGTTTTTTACAGGTCTCCACGTTTTGAGGTCATGTTGGGAAGCCATTTTGACTATTTCCGGCTGGACGTCCGTATGTGTGTGTGTAACTTTTTTTGTCATACGATATCTTGAGAACAAATCAACCGATTAAGACTCACGATACGGTTTTCGAAAGGATTTATTAAGACTTAGATTTGATTAAATTTTGAAGTCAATCGGTAGAGCTGTTTCAAAAATATTCAAAAACTAAAAATCCAAAATGAATTTTTTTTAACGTTTTCTTAGATAACTTTGAGATTTTTCAACCAATCTACTTGAAAGTTTCTATACGTTTTTTGTGCATAAAAAACTGCGTTTAATGCCGTCAAAAAACTGGAAATCGAACGACGCGTTCAAAAAATATCCCAGTTTATAAATTTTCGAAAAAGTGTATTTCTAACATAAATTTGAGATTTTAGGACTAATCGATTTTTGTCATTATGCAAAAAAATATGCTTCTAAAATTGCATAGAATGCTATAAATTGCATTGAAATCAAAAGAAGTGTTCAAAAGATATCGCAGTTCTAAAAGTTCCAAAATAACGTTTTTTTTGAATATGTTCCTGGTTTTTGAGCTCGAAGAACTCTAAATTTATAGAAATTCTATTTTTGAGCTTGGAGAGCTCAAAAATCCATGAACATCGATATTTTGAGCTTTCAAGCTTTTCAAGCTTTTTTAATAGCTTTCAATATCAATAGCTTTCTAATAGGGATATTTTCGAGCGCTTTAATCTCTAAAATAGCGGGAAATTTCAGCGATGCTCTGCAGGGTCAACCCTGCATTTTTTCATCTTAAGACACATTGTTTTTCTACTTAGGTATATCTAATATATTTTGTGAAACACCGCTCTATAGAACTTTCATTCTTACAGCTTCGTTCTTTAAATTAACAGCATGATGATATATTTATTCTCTATGACATGTGTTGAGCTACAATATTACCTGTCTTTTTTTTAAATATAATAATTCTTGGGTTATAAGAGTACAAACAAACATACAAATAAATATATCTATTAATAATTTATGATTAAGCGTTTGGTTGAGTTGTGAGAGATCCTAACTGCAGAAGCAAAGACTGCAGGTCGCGGGTTCGTTTCCCGCCAGGGACAAATATTTGTGTGCATGAACATTTCAATATGTTCCATATCTAGGTGCAAAATATATTATGTATATATCATAAGCAATTTATAATTGTTCTTACTCCAGAAGCGAAGCCGGCTGCGATAATATTGGCGGCAGGCACCTATTACGACGGCATATTCTAATATTTAGGGTTCGTTAGTATATAGACACTAGAATTGACGACCTAATATCAATAACAAGGTGTACATCAATTAGATTATCACGGCCGGCTTTCCTTTTCCACTCTTCAAAACTTGACTTAACTATAAAAAGTCTAAGCGGAAAAAGTAATACAGTAGAGCTTATTTATCAAAAGATGAAACTTTCAAGACGTGTAGTGTCTCATCTTGACGATATTAGTGACCCTTTATATAAACTGTTCCGCCCGAGGGTTGGCCGTGATGTGACGTTGCCCTAAAAATAGGTTCCCAGACAATGTAAAACAAAGCAATCTTTTTTTCTGTTTGAGAGGTTTCAATTTTAATTTGATTTTAATTTTACGCTTTGAGTAATAAACATACTAAATAAATAAAATAACATTTATGCTCAATAGTAGAGTTTTGAGCGAGTTTCTTAAAACGATATTTTAATAAAGCTCTTTGAGCTCTTCTGTTTGCTTTCAGAAGCTTTGACTTTCAAAAAACACTAACTTAAGTTTACAATTTGATCAGGTTTTCACTGATTTCGTTATGTTAGTATCGTAACGATATTTACAATATTTCTTGAAGGTTGCAGTCCATTTTCTTACGCTGCTCACTTTTCTACTGAATAGGTGTTACTTTACACAATGTCTGAGCGATTTTAATTGTATTTTTACACGTAATGTATTAATTCAAAGGGATTCAAAGACACGAGTTTAAGAAATATAGGGAAACGCTAAGTTGACAGTGAAATTGTTTATGTTCTGAGCAGAATTAACTCATGGACTGAGAAAAAAAAATTTGTACTCAATAAATATCGTATAATACGTTGAACATCTTGCAAAGAATAAATGTGAAGGATATATTTTTAACTTGGATTGTTACTCGTCAAAAAAATCATGTGACCGTCTACATAACTAAAAGTCTAGAATGTTTTCGTAAACTTAGCAAAAAAAAAACATAAGTACCCAGTAACCGTTCATTGCACTATCGTGTCCGAGAAACTTGAAAAACCTAAGCTTTCGAATAACGCAACTAAACTGGTTTTAAGTTGCAACATCCCACTCTAGGACTTGCAAGTTAGATCTCTACTGATAGTTTATTACGATGGCACGTAAGAATTCGTTTTTTGAAGGTCAGAATAATTGAAAATATTTATAACGTATTTGTTATTCGATGAATTAAACAAAAATGTTAATGTAATTGTGATTAATAGGAAAATACATATACCCAACATACTCGTATTAAGGAAACTTATGTACGTAATTACATTACAAAATTATGAGATGGAAATAAAAGAGAAGATTATTCAAATAAGTCTTCTGCAGATTATTCAGATAAATCAATAATAAATATTTATCTACAAACAACAACATATCGATCGATATGACGTTCATTTTAAATGGTAAATTCAAATAAAAAATACACGAAATCAAATACGAAGAAAATCTAAGTTATCATTTCATGACTGGAAGTAAAACAAGAATTTTAAAACTGTACCAACATCTAAATATACGACAAACACGTAGGTGTGGCTATCGTAAAGGCAAACTGGAAACTCACCAATCTATAGATTGCACTGATAAGTATCGTTTCATAGTTTGGTAACTATAAAATTTTAATAATATGAATACAACCGTCATTATTCTGTAAGTACGCTACGCCATTTGCAACCCGGGTATATATACTTACATATCTGTCAAATTCATACTATTGTGCACTTTCTGGGATGTCACCTGGCTTCATCATATCTTACACAGTTTCGAGCATGAGAGCGTTTCCGATGGTTATTTTTAGTATACTGTAACGTCGTAGAGTTTCGAGAATTTATTTATTTTATTTTATATAAATTTGGCCTTATTAAACTCATAGTAAACTAAAAAAAAATAGAATGCTTTTTATGTGACGTACAAAAGAAATTCGGACTCGAAAAGCAAATAAAAATTCTGAAATTACATTCCGAGTGTTAATATACGATGAATTATTTTTTTCGTACTTCAGTTACATGTATGGCGACTAATCCCAAAAAAAAATCTTAATTTCACTACGTCGTCGTTGTGTAGCGGTTCATAGACTGCACCTACCTTCCAAATTTCATCTATATATTGCCAATAGTTTCCGAGACAAACCAGAGACAGACAGGCAGACAGACGGACGGACGGACGGACGGACATGGCGGATCTATAAGGGTTCCTTGATTGACATTTGGCTACGGAACCCTAAAAATAGTACGGAATGGAAGATACTAGAGGAGGCCTTCACCCAAGCGGGATCTATTTCTTAAATATATAATGTTAAGAATAAAAGCACTAATAAAACCTTGCACGTTGTAAATAAACATAAGTAAACACCTACATACGTATACATTGTAAAAAAAAACCCTGTAATAAGAAATTTTTAATAAAGGCTTTATTATTATACTGCGTTTCGCAGATTTAAACTACTAATTTATTTTTAGATTCATAATGAAAAACTTTAACTTTAAAAAATGCAACTGGTTTTGTATCCTTGACCCAAAAAATTTAAATATTTTTCTCAATTTATTATTTTTAATTATGTATCTAAAAATTTTAAGTAATAAATATAATTTTTTTTTATTATTACATTTTAGAAATGTATCATAATAAATATCGAAACAAGTTTGAAATATTAACTTTCCCGTTTTGCGTACATCTCGCGTGCTTATACCTACCTACCATGTGGCATACAAAAGGCAAACTGGTCATACCGCGGTATAGTTACATTTAAAACACCTGCGCGATGACTGTATAATGCCGACGTCTGTTGCGAAATTTCAACGAAAACCATTCAGCGTTTAAGTTGCCAAAACAGTTTACGTTTTTTTTTTCCTAAGTATATACATATTGTTACGACATCGAGTTCTCTGTGCTAAAAGGCACGGTAAGTTTTGTCTTCGTTTATTTCACTATTTAAAACCTTATAGCAAAGCAAATGCATTAATTGCCACATCCATTCTTATAAAAACCGTACGTGACTTTCAAACTGACAATTCGTTTATTTCTTCACTAAACTTGACAATTTATTTTAACACATCAATACTAAAAGCAACATTTCTACTTAAAAAATAATATTACAAAAATATCTTCCGTTTGGAGTCAGTAGTTTAGGTCTCACTTCTCTCTATACGAACCAGTTCATAAGCTTATTTGCAGTCAGACCCTGTGTCATAAATAATCCTTACATTTGTAGGTAGAAATGAAAGTTGATTTTAGGAAATATAGCGAAAGTTTACAAAAAAATTAATTAGAATTATATTTCGATAGGATATCAAATAATTTGTTAAGTCATCTTTTTGTATATATTTCATTGAATTTGGTGAAGTTTAAACATGATTAGTGGGTAAGCATTAATCACGGCCCGATTATCCGATCTAGGCAACTTTTGGCAGCCATCTCTCCGATGAGAAATATCAATCTTCGTCCATTATCTTGTTCAACAACTTCCCTAGCAAAATTGTAATCTCGGCGTGAGTGATTTACTTAAAATATTCATTTCTTGATTTTCAACGCAGAGAATATAGGTAGAACTTATGCGCGTAATGATATAATGAGATTAGCTACGCTGTATTACTTACTCTATTGCAAAATAAATCCAGTAATCTAATAATGATAACATGTTCATTAAATCTAAACCTCACACTGACACTGACAATTTGTTTACAAATTTTTCTTCTCTCTTCAATAAACTAGACCATCATTTTATTGTCATCACTCACTCGGACAACTCGACCTGCCGACTTAACTCAATTCTGATTCGATGATCAATACTATGCCTTATACAAAAGCTCAAATGTTCTAGCGTTTTTTCATAAAGATCCTATCATTAACAGATCGTCCCATATTTTGACCGTATAGTTTTAATCAAAACTAGTGATGAAGAAGTGTCGCTAATCGACCTCAAAGATAAGCACATTACAATAACCTTAAACAGTGACTAATTTACTTTTTACTCGCGGAAAAGCATCGACGCCAACAAGACGGATACGCATTTCTCTTCTAATTGTCACATATACTTATTTGCATAACGGGTTGTCACTGTAAGGCTAATTTAGAATATAAATTTATCTTAAATTTATTTACAAGAACATCGCTTTATTATATGTATATTTATATGAAGAAGCCGCCGAATGAAATACATATTTATTACATTATTTATTTATTTATTAAAGCACAACCACATCACATATATTCATACAATAACCACGTTCATTCATACATTATAAAAAGCTCTACTGAATATTTTTAGAAAAAGTTGAAGTGGAACGGATCACTTTTTGCAGTACGAGTACATAATGGTATGTTAAAAAAAATACGTAAATAATCTAAGTTTCAAATTTAATTCGTCACTGTTAAGGTCTCTTTATACTGGAAAAACGCGGAATGCGCGTCCTTTTCTATCTATATTTGACAAACAAAAATTAGTGACATAAAACATGGAGTTCGTCGACTATGTTCGTATACTACATCCGACCTATCTAATTAAATAATTATATAATATTATAATTTAGGCACCTTTACAACCTGACCGTAAAAGTATGGCCGATGGATAAATAAAATTCGTTGAGTTTCATAAAAGAAAATTTAATAAAACATTACATTTTCTTTTATTATTTCCATTATTACTCCGTTAACTTTAAAATAGTGTAATCAATTAATCCACAAAAGCTTGGTATTTTTGTGTTTTTGGTGTTTTTACGCAGGTATTTCATCGGCCATGCTTTTACGATCGGGTTGTAAGTAGTTGTTTAATTAAGAGAAAAGAACTTCACGTTTAGGTCGCATTGTTTAATGTAAGGCAAACACAGACTAAGGAGGACCGGTCACGTACCTTCCGCATGCTTACTCTAAGTGCTCAGAGTACGTGCGGACTTGTTTTCTAATATAACAACTTTCTTCCTATTTCTCTATGATAAAAATTCGAACGATAACAGTTTAGTCTGTACTCTAACTGCATTGGAATTGCGGTACAGCGTTTGTAGGTTGTAAAATTGTTTACTGCATTTTCTTTTACACTTCTATAATTACATATTAAGCTGTATAATCTAGAAAAGTCATTAAATGAAAATTTAATATTAAGAACTGAATGACTTATATTGTAAAGAGGGAGTGTGTAAGGTAGTAGAGGATCCGAATTAACAACGACCTTCACCCATCTGATTTAAAGGTTAAATTTTTTTTGTTATCAAATTTGGTACGTAGAAAATACATCGCGAATGGGTTGGCCAAAAAATTCTTGGCACGGCTATGATTCATTAAAAATTGAAAAACGACTACATTTAACATTGCACACATGTGTTTAACAAATAAATTTAATAACAATCGAAAGTATGAAGCCTACAGAATATAATAATTTTTTACCTGGCATAACTACTGGGTTGGCAGGTATAAACAGGTAGGTACGTTCATTCATCCTTTGTGTATGTTTTTTTGTTATTTGATAATTTAAATTTTTAACTTCGTTTATTTTACTTTGTTCATGTTATTTCACATCATTCAATTTGTTTATTTTTATTTACTCTCCTGAAAGACTTTAAAAAATTTCCAGATGAGTATATATCGCTATATTTCTATTATTATTATTTAATTAATCATAGCCTTGCCAGGAATTTTCAGCCAACCTATTCGCAATGTATTTTCTACGTATTATATTTGATAACAAAAAAATTTGATCAATGAAACAGATGGTTGAAGGTCGTTGTTAATTCGGAGCTTAGACTAAGGAAGGTTCGTAATACTTCGTAAGTTGCTGGAAAAAATTAAATTCGAATTCGAAAAACATCACAGTCGCACCCTATTATTGGAAAAGAAATAACATACCTACAATGCACAAATTAAAATCTTCTCAAATTCTTTATCTGTTTTGGATTCATTAGAAAGTTTTTTTTTTGTTTAGATTTGGAAAAATATAAAGGCAAGTTAAGTAGGTACAATAATTTTTGCAACAGAATCAGCTTATACGAAAATTTAATGTATTGGCATAAAATTATTGTGAAAAATAGTGAAAAGGTTACAATAGTAGAAATAACATTCATAATAAGTAAACCTTCCCATTGTATTGCTATGCATCAGCCGTGCCTACGTACGCGGAACACAGGGGGCCAATGCAGATTTCCCTAAATCATAACCCAACTCTAAGAATGATTCTTTTGTCTATCTAATTATTGCTTTGGTATTTACCATTAAAAATGCAAGTATAAAATAAAAATACTCGTACTATTAAACTAAAACTTCTGAGCGTCTAAAAAGAAAGTCCAAAGAGTTTTTTAGAGTTTAAGCATAGTTATTGTATACGACTTTTTGGCAAAATATCTTCAAAAACTGTGCCCTTATAATTTCAAATATTTTATAAAATATTGTTACAAACACAATAGACGATAATTCAGTGACCGAATTCTTTGAATTCAATTTATTTATGTACCAGTCAGCTGATTTGAAAATAGTAATTAAGTATTTTTCCCGTGGACGGTTTTTCCGTTTCTTGTCAGTATGATCAACTATCTAGACCATAGCGTAAATAAATTTGACAGTATTATGATCGGGACCAATGAGAGCTTCTAACCATTCAATTGTGCTTCTAAAAGCGTAAATGAATAAAATATTGTGATTTGATTGGATTAGATTTACAAGCTAGGCAGCTAGCTATACAAGAGGTAATTCTATGAACTCAAGCGAGAATATATCTATCATGACAAATCTTATATACTATAATCGAGACTCAGTTGCGCAGACCAAACTAGATAAGGCCGGGGCAGTGCGGCGCGAGAGTTCAACAAATCTAAAAAATGCGTCTTTTCCAACCAAACGTGTATGAATAATGCCTCTAACAACCATAGAGTTATCGAAATGTAAAGAAAGTTGAGCGATTTCAGTTGAATCATAATCATAATTCTTTAGGAACGTCAGTGGCGTATTATAGTGCAATGGAGTGAGTAGGGGATATTCACCTCTTACGCAGAATAAGAAATTGTAAGCGCCAAAATTATTTTCATTGAATAATTAGTAAAATATACATTTTATTTTTAAAATTCTAAATTTTCTCACTTAGTTATAGTCAAGTGATATTACTGTGTTGTATCCGATTTACTTTGAAAAAATTTAATTTGCACTCGCATTTTTAATATTGCTCCTCTCTTAAGAAAATGTTTCTCGTTTCGCGCAAAGCAGGTTGTCGCCTAATTATGACTGTTTTCAGGATTTCATACCCATTCGTCCTTCTGTCGTACATTTAAAAGTTCGTGTCTTTTGAACCGTAGTATGTAGCCGGTTTTTTTATTTTTTTATTTACTTTATTGGAAACAAACAGTAACAAAAGGCTGATTGAAATTTTCGCAAATTTTCAAAAAAAAAACAGAAGTTAAAACAAAGTACGTAATTTTTTTTTACATGTCGGTTAAATGGCTATATATACAAACGTCAAACTTGAAGTGATTATAGTAAAAACTCTAAACTAAAACAACAAATAATAACAACCGACCAAGTGTGAGTTCAACTCAAACTGAGTCACAGTAAATATGTCAAGCATAAACAAGAATGTAGCTTTTGTAACTATAGCTAATATTGTATTCGGCGAATAGACGTCAATTTTAAATACTGTCTGCATGCACATTCATGTTTCTATTGTTATCTTGTTACAGTACTTACTAATTGGAAGTATTGTGGTAACGATGCGTTAGCTCTGTGCCAGATATTCACATTAGAATTAGATTCAATGAGTATTCAAAATCGGCCAAGTGCTTAAAATTAGTTGTCGTTGGCATTTTGCAGTCATGCTATGGAACCATTTGATGATCAATCACAAAAAATATTTGGAATTGTCTATACCTCAAAAACAAAAAAAAAAAATTTTGTAAGTGGTAATATAATTTTAATTTTTTATCAAATTTTTTAATCCCACAATTGGAAAATTGGAAAGGCGACCACATAGTGTTAACTCAACTCAAGGAGGCTCATATCTCGTGAAACGTTCACCTACACAAAAAATTCATTAAGAAACCTTATTACATTTTCGAAGATCTGTCTAGTGATACCTCACTCATTGGGATACGCGAAAAGTTTTTCCATCACTCAGTTCAATAAACAGAGAGCCACACATAAATATTATGGTTTTCATAATTATTATTGCCCTACAGAATTTTATGGCGGTTCGTATAAGATAAGTTCGTATAAGTTCGCCACCGATATAAAAGGCCGCCGGCTGTACACACTCGCCTCCGATCGGCGAGTGTGTACAGCCGGCGGCATTATTGGTGGTTATATCGGTGGTGCTTACTGTAATGCCACATTACTGTGGCCCGTAAGGGGTAATTTTCAAGTATTTCCGATGGATTCAGTACATGCATCTCAATAATCGTTAATTTTTATATGTAATAATATTAATAATAATAACACACACAATCACAACAACGCCTATGTCCCAAACTAAGCATTAGCTTGTATTTTGGGTACCAAGCGAAGCCAACACATACATATAACAACCAAGACCCGGTGCCAGTATTAATATTCATCATATAAATACTGACCCGACCTGGGATTCGAACCCGGGACCTCCAGCTTCGCAGGCAGGGTCGCTGCCCACTAGGCTACGCGGTCGTCGCTTAGGCTTGTGTCACTGTCACTGTCAATGTAGAAAAGTATTGGGCAGTTTATCGATTTACCTCCTTTTGCCTCTAATGCCGTGAAAACGAGACGGTGTTGATAACGAAAGAATATATTCATTAAAAAGGTGTGACTGTAAAGTGGACAAAAATACAATAAATAATATTAGACGAACCCAGGCCATTTAGAAACGGGACACTGGCATTTTTTGTAATGTGTCACAAGTAAATTTCATATTTATTACACTAGCTTTAAAAAATCTCCAATATATGAGAAACTTTCTCTATGTGGGTAGCATAGTGATATAAATATAGCCATTAAATGTAATAAATTTAATTTTAGGGCGTTATAGATCATAATTTCTCACTTTTTCCTCGTGTAATACAATCGTGATGTTGTGTGGCATTTTTGAATAACATTAGCCGCGCGTCGTGTGAGCCAATTTAACCTTCAATTTATTATAATGAGTATTGTGAATTAGCTGTATGGAATTCTGTATATCCGAACTGATGATGTCAGCTGGTCGTGTACAACGAATAATGCATATGTACTGTTACATAAAATTCTTTGTAGTATGTTTGTGATTGTTTAACTTGAAAACTATTTGTTTGATTCCATTGGCCTTTTTTCCATGTTTTTTATGAATTTTATAAGTGACACAGAAATGGTTTCATGGTTGTAGGTCACCATGGAGCGTTGCATTAGATATGTTTCTCTTAAACGACTAATTCTATTTTCATGTAGTTTCTTACATTACATAGGTATCACCTCAGAATGAGTTATTAGAGCAAATTTATTATTATGACCACGGGATGTTCATCTACATCTACAGCAGTTCATATTTCATCTACAGTGTTTCATTAAAAAGACTAATCCGATTTTAATAACCAGCGACGGCCTGGCCAACTTTACCAACCACTTAATACACCTAGCTGTCCCAGACTACAACAACGACGACACGTCCAGTTCGTGATCGCACTCGCGGGGTTTTCTTGACCAGGGGTTACCGGTTTTGTAAGCAATATGACCTGGTCAAAGACTGATCTGGCCAATTGCCACATCTATGGAAATGACGATGAGAATGCTATAGGTATAGGTATAGGTATTAAAAGGAAATACGTCGATTGGTAATAAATAGAATGCAATGTTTTACTGCATGTATAATAAACTTTTGGAAATATACGCCATTAGAATATTTTGAAAACAGAAAAGAAGGCTTTTTTTAAATAAGTTTTAACTATTAAATGGGGCTAGTATATTTTGCGACAAAAAAACAATCGGGAAAAAAACCAAATGAAAAATTCCCTATAAAAAAATCAATTCGGAATAATGGCCTGAAAATCCTTCAACTGGCTAAATTCTGTGAACAACATCGATCTCTTCAGTTCTTCTGCGGGTCGTAGGTCAGGTCAGGTCACTGAGGTCGTAAAATCTCCAATATAGTATTTCACGTTACGGAACATTATATACATACAGATATATTCTATAGAACGTCAGGCACATCCCATAGGACCAGAAAAAAATGCTGCGGCCAGATCTAGGATTATTTTCCGTAGCTAGGCCATACGGTACTCTCAAACAGTAGGTAAAAATGGAATACACACTGTAATTGTATTTCCTGAGCAGTTAATCGTCTTAGAAACATAAAAGTTTTACATATTTTAATAATAAATAAATGCTTGTTAAGTGCTAATTTCTTGACTTGTAAAAAGTTAGAGGGCGGGACAGATTGTAGACGACGTTATAAGCCCACATCTCGCGTAATATTAATCTATGTGAAAAAATCATCTTGCATTTTCAAAGATTTCACTAACAATACCCACATGATATGGTGCCTGAAAATTTTTCTTCGTCCCTTAGTTGTAATTTACACCCATAGACCCATAGTAGCAATTTGCGGCTTAGCTATTGGTTTGAAGTATGGCGCGCGGGGATTTCATGGAGGGCAGAGTGCAGACCGGCACGAGGGAACCTTGCGCACTGAAACTCGGACTAAAACTCGTTATCTTGCACCAGCTAGCTAGAGTATGAGTGGTTAGACGGTAAACGCAGAATTGACTTGCTTGTTTTAAAATATATGAATTTTTCGTTAGTATTGTGACTTCAATTTTTTCTAATTTTAATTGTAATTTTAAAATTTCAAAAAAGATTATAGATATTCTTTGTGATCTAGTTCCTAACCAAATTAAATTTTATAATGATATTTTACATCTGGATTATAAATATTAAATGTTAATACATTCACTCATTTATTACCGAGATTGAAACATTATTCAAAAACATTAATTAGTCGAAAGAAACTAAACAAAAAAAACACATTTGTGTAGTTCATTCTATTCGTAACCTTAACAAAATGTAGGAAGTTACGGATTAATTTAAATAAGTGCCTAATTATTAATAAATCTTAATTATTTTATAAAAATACAATTTAACAGTTCCCGATTTAATTCATTCGTATTGAACCGAAAAATTCATTATTCCAAGTCGGTCAATAAAAACACGACGATTTTGTTAGTTTTTACGATAGAACATATTTCAATAGTGTCGTGTCTCAAATTTATAAGGCCCCGTTCGAATCCGGGCGTGCAACCCGCAATGGAGTAGCGTGGTGGATTTAAGTTCCAAGCCCCCCTCCTCACCCTGGGGGAGGCCTAAGCCCCTGGAGTGGGGTTAAAAAAAATGTGCTGATGATGATGATGATATTTCAATTAATACATTAAATACATTTACTTAGTTTAATTGGGCTAAATCAGCTTTTTTGAAAATCATTTCACATCATTACAAAACACAAAATAACTACAGTTACTAATAGCAACCCTAAAAATTCGTGGCGTTCTCCTTTTTGGTTATTAATATTATATGTCTCACGAAAATACCCAATTTTCCTTGTTCATTATTTTAACACGTAGGTACTATTGAACTGTCTTTTCTTCCTTTTGTGTCTCTTAGAAAGACATAGCATGCAGATATGAAATTCCAACTTAACAATAAACTTTTTGTAATCTATCAAAAAGCTTCCGATAGTATTTTTGAGAAGTAATCAAAAGTGATTCGTTCTTAATAACGGATATGAAGCTAAAATAGTCATGGTACTGGTTTTGTACGTCTCAAAGAATGCAAATTACGATAATGATTATATTTGGTGATTGTATTTCGACAAAACAAGTATTGAATCGTTAGGTTCGTTATTTATGGACGTAACATGACACTTTATTATTAAATATTATGCTAGACCGTCGAAAGTCTTTGTTTAATTCTAAACCATTAAAAACTAAAAAACAGCATTGAGATTTATTGCCCCGTTCAAGAGCCGCTTGCCTCCATTTCGTTAAATATCTAATATTCAAGAATACTTAATTCCCCACAAACGTTGCTATATTAAAATATTGAATCATCTTTTAAAGATCAAGTTGTTAACCTTGAAAGCTATCATTGTTTTATTGTTTTGCGGCGGATCTTTGCGTGAGAAATATGTAATCCAGCGGCTTACAAATTCGAATCGACAACAAAAACAACGAGTCGTTCGTAAAGAAAAAATCGATTGTTTCAAATCCTACTCAGTTGATGATATATAAACATTCATATTATTATAATAGTAACAGAATTGATAATTGTTTATATGCGAATACATACAAAAGCACGCCTGTAAACATGTGAGCGGTGCAGTAATTGTTGTTTGTCTATTAAAAGGCAATCAATATATGTATCGGTGACTTACATACAATAAAATTGAAATCAAGTCAATCCTGTATATAAAATATTTTTTCAAAACAATAATGATTATTGGTTATGTAGAAGATTTTTTTCAATCCCACCAGCCCATCATGTCCCACTGCAGAGGCTTAAGCCTTTCCGGAGGGTGAGGGGCTTGGGGTTTAGTTCATCACGCAGCTCCAGTGCGGGTTGGTGGATTTTAACGACTGCCATCTGTTGTGATGGCACCCGGAACCAACAGTTTAACGTGCTGTCCCAGGCACGGAGTCAGTGATAGTTATGTACTTTACCCAGAAAAATTCATTGGTACACGCCCGATTTCAAACCACGGCCATACGGGTTTGTTAAGTCGAAAGAGGGTCGCTGCGCTCGATCTATCAGGACTACTAGTAGATTTAGAGGATACTGAACTCAAAACAATATTTTTTTGAAATTTTTGTCATTTTGTTTGTGTGAACACCATAAAATCAAGAACTACTGAACCAAATTCGATAAAATTTTCTTTAATTTATTAGACGTAAGCAATGATGTAATCTTAGATACAATTTATCGCGCTTTGTTATCTAGGAACTAGACAGAAAACTATTTTCTCAAAGATTTTTCAGGACAGGGTGGGGTGGAAACCAAGAAATAAATTCTATGTCCTGTCGTTCAGGCACACGAAGCAGCGAGCAGCAGCTAGTGATTGAAGTAATACGAAAGCTAAGTTAGATGTCGATAGCGTCAACAAACTAATTGACAACGTTATGTTTTGTGTTGAAAAATTAACATATATGAATTACAGCTACATTAAATTTTCACTATCTAAATTATAGACGTTGAATTTTTTTTGTTAAAGTAAATGTTATATTTTTTACTACATCAGCGTTGACCCGAATTTAAATTCTGATCGCTTGGACATTTGCAAAAGCGAATTTCGTGACAATGGCAGTTCGATAAACGTTGCGAGATTTTGCGATAACAATCGATAACTTTCAATTTAATGACTTTCGTAGCTTGTGTAACGTACATAACTAGCAAGTTTAGTGGCCTCTCGTTGTTTAAGCCTTGGCCATGCATAGCGCGACAACACAGCAATAGTAGGGTGGAGGTTTCAAAGCTGCGAAAAAGTCAGTTTCTAATTGTAGATATTCCACGAAATCCACTATGTAATGCTTTTATTGTAATACATCTTTCCGTGGATTTATTTTGCATTTACAATGATTTTTTTAAAATATAAGTAATATCGCTAAATTTTATAGCGAACCAATAAGCGACGTCAAATATATTTAATAATTTTGAAACCTGCAAGTTTTTTGAAGTCCGTCAAGTTCGCATTTAGTTCTATGGTTTTCGATTTGTGAATATACAGCGTATAGCTTAAGTATACGTACACATACTATTTCATGACGTTAAAGAAAAAAATATTATTTTTATGTAAGAGCTATCTAATATTCATTTGGTTTCTATACTACAATGGGTTCGCGTTGGTATGGTATTAACTAACACTATAATCTTAGTCAACACCGGTTGTTAACTATGGTTGACTCTCGCCGGCGAATACTCGTACAGACAAACCGTAAATAGTTGTTAAAAACCATTTCGATTCATTTTTTTTTTTCATTTTCATGAATAATATCGTGTAAGTATTGAGTACTCGATACATAATCTACGACGGGAATAGGGAATATTATTTATTTTTACCGAAGCTAAAGTGCATGTAGCATGTAATAGAATTTCTCTACCTATTAGGTTTACTGATCACCAAATATTGGATTGTCGTCAATGTTAATAGACTTTTAGGATTCGTGGCCAAGAATAATAACACTGGGGAACACGATCACTAATTTATTATAATTACAACGTGAAAATACGAAACAAAATGGCTACAGGGAATCGCGTTTGTATGAACGCACCGAGAGCTCGAAGTCTTCGTATCGATCTCTGTTTCGTCTCCTCGAGGCAGGGCTTCATCGAAGGAATCATTTGAATTTGAGACTAGGTTCGATGATATCTTCTTCTGGTCCACAGTTTGTTGTTAGCCACCCTCTGACAGTGTTCGTGTTGAGTCGTGTTGACTGCCAGTACAGCTTCTGGTGTTGCCGTTGTGACCAGAGAGTGTGGCCATGTCGCCACAGACTATTATTGAAACTGTAACTACATGAAGGTTAAACCTTATAACTAAAAAACTATTAATACGATTTTGACAAAATTTTCACATTTGGGTAAATAATCATACTTATTATTTAAATACATGAGATTGTTACTTTTAAAGCATGATAGATAAAAAAAAATTTTAACCTTGTCTCACCCACTTCGACTCTTTAAAAAACAACGATACTGATTTTTTTTTATTAAATAAGCAAATAATCCAAGAATTCCTGACATCCATGTTCTTCGGTCCATCTATTGTAGCGTTCGGTATTACCACAGCGTTAACGTTTTCGTGTAAACGATGCGCCAAGTGAACGGATATTATGTTATGACACGGCGAGAGTTCTTATTAAGCCCCAAAAGCAATTTAGTTTATAACACGTGCGTTATGATCGGGTAATGTGTTTTTCGATTTGTGTTGAAATACGTGTGGAACGTTTAAAATAATCGTTTTATTTTATTTTTGTATTACGTAAGAACTTTTAAGTATATAGTAACTGTAGTAATCTTTATGCGTTTTTTGTGGACGTTTCGGAGAGTATTTTCATATGATTTCTATAACGAATATCACACTAACCACATAATTTAATTTTTCTGACTTGCAGATATTTATCAATATAGAGTTTGACTTTCAAACTAATTCATACTCAAAATGTTATTTTTTAAATCTATACTTTCTTATATATTCACCAAATAGGTAATATGAATTACTAAATATTAAAAGAGGGACAAATGTGTTTCTATTACAATGTTATTTTAAAAAATTTTAAAGTTGTTTTTACGTTTAAATCCGTAGATCCAATTTATATTTTGTCGGAATTGCAATATTTTTCATTTGGTGGAGACCTCGTGCTATCTAAGATCCAACTATAAGGGCTGAGTGCCCTCAACTGTCAATCGAATAAGAACTAGTATATATAAAAGATATTTTGTATGCAAGTAAATCGCGGTGTAGATGATAAAAATTTATACAAATAAAGATTTAATAAATGAAAAGCGATTGAAAAAAAAAATGTCCTTTTCTTGCTTGGCACCACTATGATGTTGCCAGCGCCAATAAATGAGACTTAAACTACTTGATTTTTACTGAATAGGAACCTATGAAACACTGTATTCTAATTTGTATTTATAAAATAAATAAATTAATTAATTAATTTTTTTTTTCAATTCTTATTGACGAACGCTTCGTTTATTATTAATAATAATAATAACGTTTATTTGCCAAAAAATATTATATACATGATTGAGGTACAATAACTCCACCACTAAGCCTAGCCTGTATCGGTGGAGCATTTACATTTGTGTTTTTTTTTGTTTTTACTTTTGTTCTTGGAGTTTCGGCACTTATAATTTTATCAATCCAATTTTTTTGCTACATCATATAGGTACCTAGTTTACTCTTTAATATGTCAAATACAGTTTATTTTGCTTAAATCCAACACAGAGAATTTATGTTCGTTTCCGCTGCCTATGACGTCATTGTGAAAGTTAGATGGAGGGCCGAACCTTGGTCAAACTAAAATTTATGAATAGTTGTTCAATAGATCTTCACAACGATTTAACATTTTAATAACATTTAAACTTTAAGAGAACGAAGCTTTCAAATGTATACATTTTTTGGTGCGATATTTTTCTGAATTCATGTTGAAAGATTTTAGGATCTAGTTTACTAACTAGGCAGCCTAGTCGTGACTTATTAATTTGTATGTTATCTTTGATATAAACTAATTCTTATTAAATAAAAACTTTGTTTTTTTTTAATAATAACAAGTACCTATCTAATAAGAATAAATTTATATAAAACATAATACTTTGTGTTGTTTTATTACTTTTAAAGTCTGTCGTCCTCAGTATACTATTTTATATTTCTATGCATTTCTCGATACTAAATGAGTCACACTACATTATTATGGCCACCAGAAAAGTTCAATAACAACCAAACAATAAATTAAACCGCATGCTTCAATTATTCTATGTTAACAACCAATATTACTGGTAACATGCACAACTGTAAGATAACGTAGGTAACTAGGCAGACGGCTTAATTACAAGCTATCTGTAACTGTACGAGTCGCATCGATGGGAGTGGCGACCGCAATTATCCATGACCGACGCAGCTGGCTGCGGACCGACTGCCGCACCGGGAACCGAACCTACATCACCGCTATTTTAGTACGTTTGAATATTGTTTCCGTTCGACCAAGTGGCTTTTATCTTTTCAACGAAACCTATATAGGTACATGGGTAAGTAGGTATATATGTATTCCTTTCCATGTATCGCGTGCACAAAAAATCCACTTGTGCAAAAGAGCACAAAAGAGCATGCACACAAAAATATGACAGTTAATAATAATAATAACACACACACACAATCACAACAACGTCTAGGTCCCAAACTAAGCATTAGCTTGTATTTTGGGTACCAAGCGAAGAGACCACATACATATAACAACCAAGACCCGGTGCCAGTATTAATATTCATCATATAAATACTGACCCGACCTGGGATTCGAACCCGGGACCTCCAGCTTCGCAGGCAGGGTCGCTGCCCACTAGGCTAAGCGGTCGTAATTACCTAGATATAAAGTTTTATTTATCTACCCTATATAAAATACGTCCCAAAATGTGTCACAAACACAATTTTGTCATGCCTATGCTATGCGAATTTGTCAGTAGTTTGTCATACAATGTTATTTTTTTGACGTATGGTTTTCGTTTCTTTTAATTTTCTTATTTTCTTTGGCGCAGCGCTTCACTGGTACTTTTTGATAAGAAGAACACAGTTTATAAGTTTATATTTATGCGTAGGTAATACCAATCCGTTTGATTGTGATCAGTTTTCTGATATACAAAATATACCTTTAAAAAAAGGTGACGTTTTTGTCTCTCACTATTACTGGCATAGTCGTCGTGACGACGGCTACTCAGGAGTATACTGTTGCTTCGTGACTGATTTAGACAACTTTTTATTTAACGAAATATCGTTCAGGTTTTGTTCGCTCACACGGATTGGCTAGGTTGGCCTACTTTAGATATATTCGATTATAAATCGACAATGGTTTATTTTAAGATTTAGTGCCCTAGGCTTATAAACTTAGCCACCCCATTAATTACCGAAAAAATATTTTTTTTTTTTAATAATGAATACTTAAATTTTCTGTGATGCATAAATTCATTGACAAAGTCCTCAGTGTCACTGTCAAATTTCTTTAAATAAGCTAAGTGAAAAATCAATAAAATAAAATATAGATAATAATAACGAAAGGCGCCCAAAGCATAGCGTAAGAGACGGCTTGTACCGCCCCGCGTAGGTTGTCGCCCGGGGCCTAAATACATCTCTATTAAATCATCGGATGCATCTAAAACTTTCGATATTTGCTTTCGTTGAATCGAATAAATCCCATATCGATAAAATAACCAATTCATTCAATACGTAGATATATTTTCATGCGATCCATCCATATAGATTAGTCGAACGGCGTCAGTGCCGCGACATTTGTCTATAATCTATATATTATATTATAGTTATTAATAACTATCATGTTAAGGCTCATTTATTCATTGCAAATGGTCAGTTTTCTATGAGTTAGAGAACTCTTTAAAAAAAATCGTGGTGAATTGATTATTTAATACTAAAATTATTGCTTTTAATTAACAACAGTTTTGTAGATAGTATTTGTTAACCCTTATTATTATGTTTAACCCTTAGATAGCAAAATGATCAAGCGAACGTCTCATATTTCGAAACTATCTAATACGTGAGTAAATTGTCAGACTCACTGATTGGACAGGTTATACGTTATTATCTTGACGACCGCTTAGCCTAGTGGGTAGCGACCCTGCCTTCGAAGCTGGAGGTCCCGGGTTCGAATCCCAGGTCGGATCAGTATTTATATGATGAATATTGATACTGGTACCGGGTCTTTGTTGTTATATGTATGCGTTGTCTTCGCTTGGTATCAAAAAACACAAGCTAATGCTTAGTTTGGGGCTTAGACGTTTGTTGTGATATGTACGTATGTTATGTTATGTTATCTATCGTTATGTTAAACATTTTGTAAATTACACATGAACTGTAATCTTGTAATCAAAAAACCTAACTTTTTTCAGTAAGATTGAAAAATATAATCACCATTGTCTAATTATCCGTGTTTTCGCAAAATCCCTAGAATTTTCGCGAAAATACGAATTATCAAATGATCCTACGACATATATATTGAACACGAGATAAAAATCGACTAGGTACGTATATTTAGTCACTCCTGAACCAAAAAAGTTTTATGAAATATTTTAATTTTTTGTAAATTGTGCTTTAATTATGTCAGAACGTTTGTGACTCGAGAAAGACAAAAAAAATTATGAAACTTTTATATTTAAATACCTAGATGAAATCATGATTTACCATATAGCGTATACTGCTATTTTAGAAGCAACACAGTAAGAAAAAAATTAATATGGAGAGGATATGGAAACATATATATAATGACGTATACACATGACAACAACGTCTAGGCCCCAAACTAAGCATTAGCTTGTGTTTTGGGTACCAAGCGAAGACACCACATACATATAACAACCAAGACCCGGTACCAGTATTCATATTCATCATTTAAATACTGACCCGACCTGGGATTCGAACCCGGGACCTCCAGCTTCGTAGGCAGGCTCGCTACCCACTAGGCTAAGCGGTCGTCAAAAATATATCAAATACACAAAATACAATTTATCTCAAAATGTAAGAAATACTTATACATTAACATTTATTTATGTAGACTAGAAACTCAATTATAATAATTTTGAAAAACGTGCAAGCAAAGTCACAAACAAAGCCATACAATATATTGTATTCAACACCCTACGAATTTTTTTTTAGTGTCTAACCGGTTGGCCGAGTGGTTAGAGACCCTAACTCACCTAACTGCGTAGCCGAGGGTCGGGGTTTCGATTCCCGCCATGACAAATATTTGTGGGCATGAACATGTCTATTTGTTCCGCATTTGTTACATGTCTGGGTGTAAAAGTATCTTTATATGTATGTATGTATTATAAAAAAGAATATTTAAGTGTGTATCCAGTACTCCATAATACTTGCTTACTTTGGGACTAGATGGCGCTGTGTGGGATGTCCCAGATATTATTATATTATTTTTATCATTATGTCTTCTCAATTAATTGATCTTATCGAGGTCGTGTCGGTCGCTAGTATTACCAAATTAAATACACTTCGATTTCGTAATTAAAACGAATTTGTTCTCATTATATCATATTTTATTATATTACGTAATATTTTTCGACGAATGCTTCGTTTCAAACAATCTGAAATAAGCAATATTGTTAAATCAGTGTTGCCCTAGTCCGCGTCATTATTTACATGTTCTTGGATAATGTAATCGATAAAAAGCACTTTTTCACCTCATTAGTTCTGACGTCAGCTGTAATACGATATTTATATTCATGCGTGAAACCAATATTTCGTTTTTCTTATTATATTTTAACGGTTTCCGATAGTTTTCACTTGCAATGTTATTACTGATACCGCTGTTGTAGAGCCGTTTTATAGTTTTAGGGGCTCCTAGAGCTCGTGTGTATTTTACCTTAAGATTGATATGTTCGCTATAAAAAGACGATCAACGAAATAAAAGTGGAAAGAACTCACTGTGCGTTTTACTGAGAACCACATAACCCACTAGTAACAATATAATTGCTTTACGGGCATTAAAAATAGTTTAAAGTTTTGCAATTCAAAAGTAATTAATTATAATACGTATAGCAAAGTAGCCTAGTGCCGTTAGGATGTTCCCGCGGTCGAACTAGGGCCCCTAACGACCGGCCTTGCTAATGTGAAGGACGATTCTCGGATTCCTTGATTTTATGTCACGTGGATTCAATATTTTAAAGAAAAACGAATTTCCTTTAACGAAAGCGCAAATCTGTATTCTCAATATTAATTTAAGACAATTCTCTAGTGACGTATGCTTGACAGTAATCGAGTGGTTACAGTGAGTTCGTTTCGCATATTAAATTAATATGGATTATAATAAAGATAAATAAGAAATCATATTTTTGTTCACATTTTTTCTTACGCAAAAAAAATTCTTCTCCTTCAAGAAAAATTCATGCATCTGATAATTATTGTGTAATATTTTGGGTAAATTTTATCTACGTATATACATGGATGTACATACAGATACTGTGTCGTGACCACAAAAATATGAGCAAAAAATATAAGCCACAGACTAAATATACCCCGCTTGATGTTTGGACATATTTTCACTATGAAATAGAATTTTTGGGATGCACATGTAAAATTCGTATTAAAAATCAAATAAAGATTCTGAAATTATATTCCAAGTGTGTAATTTAACAAAATATACACAAACACACAAACAAACAATGATAATGATTTATGCTCTGTCTAATATCTGAGTCTGTCATTTTGCTTGGGTTCCACTTTGATAATTATGGTATCTAAGAATGTATTATAATTTCTAGGAATAATAATAATAACGTATACATCACAACAACGTCTAGGCCCAAAACTAAGCATTAGCTTGTGTGTTGGGTACCAAGCGAAAACACCACATACATATACCAAGACCCAGTACCAATATCAATATTCATCATATAAATACTTACCCGACCTGGGATTCGAACCCGGGACCTCCAGCTTCATAGGCAAGACCGCTACTCACTACGCTAAGCGGTCGTCATGATTATGGGATAAATATGTTTATTTAATTAAAAGTAATGTATATTCACAAGTAACCTTTGAGTATTTATAATACGTCTAACTAGGGCCACGCGCTGTAATGATAACAAATAAAAAATAGGCCTTTAATAAGCTTGTGTGTGTGACCAAAACTGTGTGCACATGAATTACTGAACGGTTATATATTTTTACAGTACCTGGTGGTAAATATTGCACATCGACCTTTGAAAAGAGACAATCGGCTAATTTCGGCTTCATATAGCGTTATCTTTATTGCACCCTACCTTTATAACGTTTAAACAAAACAACAATAAAGTATTTAGTTCTGAATTCAAATTCTGATAAACGATAAATCTGATAATTGATGGATGGCATTCGTTTTTATTCGGAAATGCGATTATTGCCGATGTGCAATATTTATTGCTGGGTACAGTATGTTAGTGTTGTCATAGGAGGTATGTATGTGTTTCATACGGCTTACGACAACAATGTAAAAGGAAATATTTCCATGTGGTACTAGGAATACAGAAATAACGACAAACACGAGAATCATTTACTTTAAAAAATATCATTATGAGATTTATATCTAACGCTGCAATTATCGAACGAACTGAGAATCACCAACCTGAAGTGGCCTGGACCGCTGATATATTGGTTAATTAAATATAGAAATTACTCGACTTAGAATTGATTTGTTAGCACTAAACCTACAACATTCCAGCATTCTGATGCGCTACTAAAATTAAAAGTTAATCTCTACTATGTTTGGTTATTATGGAAACGAAGGTTTCGTGTATGCCCAGTAGAACTCACGACAAGTGCTTCACTTGTTTCTTTCGCGAACAACGAGGATTCACAAGAATATAACTCTATTACTATTCGAATTAATTAAATTCACACGTTTTTTTTTCACTTTGTGACTATCGCTTCCAATTATCAAACATATCACATCAAACTAATCCACTTGTCAGGCGTGTTGACTTTTATATTTGTCTCTTCGGTCATTAAAATAATAAAATACTACCAACAGAATAAATAACATACAAATATGTTATGTTTTCTAATAGTTCTTTTTAATTTTATAACTGTTAAATTCTACTAACAGCGGAAAATAGTCAAATATTATTTTACTGTGGGTGTACCTACTACATTGTGATTGTTCGAGTCCACTTTTGAACTATCCTGTGCCTATCTTCTATATATATTAAAGTTTAAGATATTAGGCAAATCTTAAATTATGGCTTTTGTGGGGTCTATGAAAATAGAATTTTAAATTTCATCTAGCGACCGGTTTACCAAGCCTTGTTTATAACCACATTAGCATATGAATTAGATTTTTTTTTTTAATATCCTACATTTAAAAAGCCTACATAATTAAAATTCGTAAAAGTAATGCAGGAAATATGTTCGAATTTCAATAAATTCGAAAGTCGGATGATATATATCGCTTCCAATTTTTTTTTATTATGTTGCTAATAACGGTGAAATTTTCTATGGATTTCATCAAAGATACCGCACTATAGGAATTTGGATTTAATACTTGAGTTTTACTGTACTCTAATTCTAGTTGTAATGTTTATTATTATACTTATACATGTATAATTTAATTACAATAAAAATAAAGAATTGAAATTAAAATATGCACTGAAAGGCCGAATAGACTGAATAAATCGTTATATTTAACATAATTATATTAATGTCATTACATATTCCGATAATGCATATGATTCACAATAAGGCACGCAAATGGTAATAACATATTTGCATACGTTTTAATAAACGCACATCGGACAGAGCATATCAATTTTATTGTCAGACATATTGTACTGGCCATTAAACTAAGAAGCCCTGTATAATTGCAATTACTACGTGCACATACGCGTCGATTATCGACACCTCCCCATCACTAGTTGTGTTCCAGAAACTATGATCGAAATAATCAAAGATTTATTTAATATGAAAAAAATTTATTGGAAAGCGCCAAAACGTTTATATCCTCGAATTTATTAAGACACCTTTGACACACTAAGTAGTGACAGTCGAGTCGACTGTTCGGAGTGAAGTCTCAGAGTCGAATTGTCTGTGGATTTTAAATAAACTTAAGACGAACTTGAGCATGGTGCGTTTAGCTACCCATGACACAGAACCCAATGTCGTAGCAACATGTACTAAAAGACTGGAATCGAACTCCAGATCTTTCGCTTTTCAGGCAATAATAATTACCGATTTACCCATCATTGTACTTATATATTTAGTTAGCGAGATGTTGGAGGAAACTTTTATTTTATAATATTACAAAACAAAACATAGAAATTCGATAATGGTTATTGTGTTTATATGTTTTTATTTATAATATTTATTTCACATATTTACCGGCGTTTGTCACGTTTTCGTATGAGTGGAATTAAATTTTACTGACCGGAATTAAATTCTAGCTAATCATTTCTTTTCCGATGGTTTGGTAACTTATATTAATTTTATTTTTTTTTTGAGGTGGAGAGTAAACTCTCATACATACTAATCAACTTACAAAATTAGAATCATTTGTCTATAACCAACTTTATACTGTTAAAGCAATATAATATTGCTGCAACCGCGTACCGCTCTTTTCCTTACTTCCGTTCCCAAAGAGATAAAAATGTATCAATGTATATTATACTTTCCAATTTTACTAATGTTATTTAAAGAATATTTCGATGAAGAAAGTGTATATATTTTTAAAGAGGCTTTATTGGATACCGCTTTTACTAATTAAGTATCTGCAACAGTTATTTCGTATAATATTTGCAGTTTGTTTGCTGTCCCGATTTCAAAGGACATTTTTTTCTGCTTATTGTAGCTAGGCTTCGATGCATCCTTATTTTTTTAACGATAAGTATACATTCTGATAATAAAATTTTTACTTGCACCTGTATTAAAAACATTGAGTACTTAACAGTTTCTTTTCAATTACTATGTATATAGCCGTAAAAGGAAAAATTATATTCGAAATTAGGTACCTTTTTGTGAAATCGGTCCAGTTTACCGGTAAAAGTTAAACCCGAGTGGACCATTAAAATTTGCATGTATTTGCAATTGCACCTGTTTAATAACCGCATAGTTGGTTACAAGCGCTGTTTACACAACTTCGTAAACAAGTTTTGGTCGAAACATACCTTCTTGTTCTGTGAACGTGCACCGGTTTCAGATGAGACAGGTCAGTTCATTAATGTAACGTCGTTTGGTATATTTACCGAGTTGTTTGTAGACAGGTTTATTAATGATAGAAGTTTTAGATTAACAGATTATTACCTACATTGTTCTGAATATGTTCTGAATACTTCGATCATACTAAATAGGAATTCAAGGTTGAAAGTTTTTTCCTTGTGTAAGATATAGGTAGGTGCTAAAAAAATACAGAAATAGCGCTAAGTGCTGAGAGTAGAGACCGGTGACCTTTCAATGAAATGAAATTACTGTTTCGTAATTATAGATGACTCAACTGTCAAAGTGGTACTTAATTGAACTATGTATTTACGCTATTAGACTCCTTAGGTAGATACGTTACACTAGCACTATAAACGGCAATTAATATCACATGAGTAATCCATGTACCTTTACTCATTGGTAGAATCACAGCCTAAGATTTTCTAACTCGACTTAGAAACCTCAGTCTGCGATTTATTTCAGTTATTTGTAAATGGAACCAAGATGGAACCAACCGCTACTGTCAAGTTCATTCACTCTATGGTAAATGGAGTACACTCGAATTTCATCCACAGTACGCGTATGAATATATTTTAACATGTGGTCTATAAATCATCATTAGATCAGATCATTAGAAAATTCCAAATAAATGGCAGATTCGGCATTTGTCATTTAGAAATTATGGGTACGTAACGGAAACTTCGTCATTTGATTTGGCTTAGTAAATAAAAAACTCCGACGCTTGAAATCAACACGGATAAAAAGGAACCGAACTTAAGTATAACATAATCACAAAAATATGACAATATAATGAGGACCTCAACCGGTCCTCCCGTCTTCCGCACCCAGCCAATTCTAGCCAGATTCTTCAGATTGTTTATTTACCTGGCTGAAGAGTGTCCTATTGTGCACTCCGTTCTTAAAGTATTTGAAATTATAATGTAAAAAACCTTTCAATAGGTTTTTTTTTAATTAAAGGATCCCCTTGGACTGTCGAAGTGATGGCTGGGCCGGCTGGCGGTGGCGGCGAACCCACGCGGCTCATCCCCGCGCGAGTGCCGGCCGTATTTGAAGTCTCCACCGCACCCGGCTCTGCGACCTTCGGCAAAAACGAGGTATTTATTAATTACACGTAATTAAGAGTTTTAGAACTCATAATTCTAACAGTGATGTGCGAGAATGTTTATATGGTTTGAAAGATGAACGAATATCTGATGACTTGAATGCAAAAATGTGTGTTAAACTGGTTTGGCCAAATGAAAGATAAAGACCGCAGGCACCAAGATGTGTTTATGTATGTAATTTATATGACTAGTGAAAATCTAGAATCATCCACGAATATCGCAACGTATTTTTTACTGTCACCTTAATTAAATAGTATAAAAGCTTATGAAGAAATAACCAAAAAAAAAAACATTTATTCAGTTACGATATACCTATATCTACTAGATACAAAGGAAGGTACAGTAATACGCACGGGTCTTTGCCACTGTGAAGTTATTTACAGAAGGCGTCGCAGTAGCATAAAATGGGGAAGAAGGAGAGGTCGTATAGCTCGCCACTATTCGCTCATGTCGCGTCCACTAACCTTCGCTGCCCGCACGTCGCAGCGGTACATGCGCATTGAACAAGTGGCAAAGATCTGTGCGTAGACTGTAAAACTTGTGATAGGTAGTATTAAAGTCTATCCGTTATATTAGACATCAGACGCCGGCGTCGGTATCCTTTGAGGCGGCATCCAAATGCGGGCGGCTTTATTTGTGAACATTTGTTGGTATGCGGTGTCCACGTGTCAAAGGGTGTGGGTTAATATAATGGACAAACTATACTGTTTACTTTGTTGAATGGAATCGCGGATACCGCTGTTTGAAAGTTTCCGTGTTTGTGGTTCTTTAGTAAATTGTTTTGTTTTTTGTGTTTTGTTTCTTATCGTAATAACGGACATTTTAAAAAAAAAATATGTAATTTACCTATAAATTAGGTAGGAGTAACTGTCACGGCGCCGTCGAGACGACCAGTAACAGCACGCGTACTCGACGTGGCCGAACGACCTGGCGTTTATCGTATCGAATTCACCCCGGATGAAGTCGGCACACACCTCATCGAAGTAAGTCTTCAAAACAATACCCAAGTGCTATATATACTTTACGAGCGTTTTTAAAATAATGATTAAAATACAAGTTTATACATAAATAAAGTTGGGTACTTATATGCAAACATACAATTTTATTGCTTTAGAAAACTTTGTATGATTAGTGTTAATATTGTACAGGTCTCTATTGGAGGTGATAAGTTGGCTGCAGGCCCATTAGTTGCTAAAGTTTATGATGCAAGCCTCATCCGCGTTACAGACCTCGGTAATGCTGTTGTAGGTCAACAAAGCCAATTTAAAGGTATGTCACGACCCTAATGCATTGTGATTTCATATTAAGTTCATCTTAGACCATAATTTGTAAATAAGTATTCAACATACAAAATTACTTATTGCAGTTGATGCTAGCGCAGCTGGTGAAGGTCAGTTAGAAATATCTATCAATGAAGGGGAAGTACCAAATCATGTACAGGTGACTGAAAGATATTCTTGATTACAATAATTACCCATAGTAAATCATTTCGCTATAAGTAAATTTTTATTCACTTGTTACAGGTGGTAGGAGGTGGGCGATGTTTGGTATTCTGGCGACCTGAAACGCCGACACCCCACCGTGTTGACATCAAATTCAACGGAGAACCAGTTCCATCATCACCATTTGTGTTTCATGTAGCGCCTGCTCAAAAAGTCAGCATAGACACTTCACAAGTCGGTTAGTCGGCAGTAGTTTGTATTCGTATATTCTAATCATAGAGGAACAAAATTGACTGCCGCCTCTGTGATTCTAATTTACATAGGTACCTATATTTAGAACCATGTCCTGTGTGACTTTAACGCCGAGCCGAAACAGGTGAAGCTAATTAGGTGAAAGAACAAAGTTCAGTATTGACCCACACTACTGATTGTTGAAAATAAAAAGACTTACGAAAATCAATTTCAAAAATAAAGTTACGCGGAAGTACCTTTAATTTCCATTTTGTGATTTTCTATGCAGTAGGATTTGATAAACTCTGAAAAAAAGGTAGTGAAATGTAGTGAAAATGTACCCATACGGGTGTACCTACTAGAGCAATTGTCCAATATACTAAGCAGTGAAATGAACTTTAATCGAATTTGTTGCTATACTTTATCACAGATGGAGCCATAGGATGGCATTATCTAATTAGTAACTAGTTATTATCCTTTACAATAGATACCTACCGCTGTCATTAGAGCTACATAACCTTAAATATTAAAATTTTTACAAAAATTATAAGCTTTCAAACACGTATAAACCTGTATTGCCTTAAATAAATTTAAAAAAAAACTGATATATATTATTGCTTGAAATAAAAACATTCAAATGCAACTGTGCAGATAACTTATAAAGATGGCACCACATGTATATGTATTAATATAAATGTATTATATCTAAAAACGCCACTATCTTGAAATTTTTACTGTACTAATTTCCAAAGAAGACGATCTTTTCAATGACTTAAGTTTCAATTTGAAGCAACTTGTAGTCACGTGTCTACTAATAACTTGGGTCAATTGAATAATATGGCGCAATGGGTATTGTCATTTCGACGCTCCCTCTTTGGACTGTAGGTTCTTTTTGTAATGTAGGTAGGCACTTTAGATAGTATACGGGTAATATATATATATATATAATATTATGTTTATCACATAAGTATATACATTTTGACATCCGTATATGATATATGTATTAGCCAGCGTGTTAGAAATTACGTTCCTTCGGCTGAGCTTCGGCTCTTTAGAGGAACAACTATTAAAACATAATATTGTCATTATCCTATTGCATAATTTTGGCAACATTAGGCATTTCTTACATTTCTGACAACATTAAAACCATTGACAGTTTGACAGTGGTTGATGTCAATTGACACTCAATAATTTAAAAAGTCTAAGGTTCTGGTAATTTTAAAATTATGTTTAATATTTAAGAACAATTTATTCATTTTCTCACCACAATAAAAATATTTTCAGAATCGAATATAACTGTTCTGTAAATTACGAATGTAAGTTATGAATAAATGTAGTAGTAATAGTATTTGGAGTACTCGGGAACTGATTCAATACCACTTTGTACAAAAGTTATAACTGTACAACTTGTAAATTACAGTGAATTATAACTTTATTAAAGTGACTGTTTAAGTTGAAGTCTAATAATTTGTTCATATAGAATTGATACCGGTGGGTGAAACGGCGGCATGTTCGGTACGCGTCGAGGGTTCGGGAGGTGGCGAGCTGACCGTGACGGTTCGGGGGCCACGAGGCGAAATCCCTGTGCGTCTCACTGGAGATGCAGTTTCGGGACTCGTCGCCAGCTTCACGCCGCGTCACGTCGGCCCACATACCCTCACTGCACATTATAACAACCAGCCTGTACCGGTGAACATCAATCTTGCACTATTCCTTTATTTCTTTTTTAAACTGGTAGGTACTATAATTAAAAGCAACTTTCAATTTCTAGGGAACACCATTTGTTTGTAAAGCTTATGATGGTAACTTGGTGAGTGTTTCGGGAGGTACATCAGCACGTGTAGGAGTTCCTGTACAGTTAGCAGTGGATGCTGCACAGGCAGGCGAAGGGAACCTTGAGATCACAGTTGCTGCTCATGGGCTAAACATACCTACTCAAGTTCATCCCCAGGTTAGAATTTTTTTTTAAATGTTATTAGTGAGTCATCAAGTGATTGTAGCTAGTAGCCTATAAGAATTGTGGTTTAATGTTTATAAGTAGACATTAAAATTTTGATCTTAGCATAAGACTTCTACTGTAGTAGATACTCATCCTGGCTAACTTCAGGTTGACTTAGCATTTTAAGTGCATTAAATTTTACCACACTGAAGACTTGAGTTACAAAATCACAAAATAGGTATAGTTCCAATCAAACTTTATGGCGCATACGAACATAGGCACAATTCGCGTTGCAGTAATCAGTTTTAAGTGTAGCGGAACGCAGTGAAGTGAGGGGCATATGGCTGAACCTGCGCAAGCACACATAAAGCGTTGTATTCTGATCCACCATAAATTTTGATTGGAACTATAACATGGTTGATAATGACACTTTTGTGCTATATGTTACCATTATCAATTTCCCATTAAATACCTGTTAAAAATTTAGATAGCTTCAGGGAACCCATATATTACTAATAAGTCTATAGAACATCTTTATTAATATTGGAATCTTTAGTAATAATTTCACATATATCAAATAGGTACTTTAGCTTAATATTTTTTTTTTGTTCCAGGGAAATGCCCGTTTTACGGTGTCGTTTACACCGACACAAGCATGTGATCATGTTGTGAATGTTTCATTCAACAAGGTACTTTAGTAATTACTATAATAATAGTGCTTGATTTAAAACAATGTTGAAGCTTGTGAACTAAATTTTATGAAGAACAATTACTTTCACAGTCATAACCCTATTGTTCAATATTATACAGAGATGAGATTTTATCCACTTAAGATGTTAATGAACTTTTTAGTTTTATGAGTCATACTCTCACAGCGTTCTTTACTGTTGTTAAAGTTTTGTTATTGAAATTTTTTTAATACTTTTAAGTCAATAATTTTTCTTTTTATTTATAAACTTCCAAATAGATTGAATATTTTATTTATGAATTCAACTATATAAATATTAAAGAACTACCAAGCAATTGGAAGTAGAATAGTGTTAACAAAGTTATACATATTTTTAAAACACATATTTTCTATATATTTGTAAACAACGCTTTGTTAAAATACGGAATATATTTGTTACAAATTAAAAGAGTGATTTTAAGGGAAAATGCTCGAACCGTCTTGTTTTGCTTTGTGCATGTTTGAAAACATGATGTTTTTAAATATAAATTAGTACATACAGGATGATTCGTGTGGCAGGTATGACATCATCAATGTTTTTTTTTTTATTACAGCTATATATTTTGTTCTGGTAGGTATTTGAAAGAGTACATATTTTTATATACCAAAAGATGATTAAAAGTATATATAGCTTATATGAAAAAATAAAACATAGAATAATAATTTTGCAATGTTTTCGCTAACTGATTCATAATAATTTAAATATTAAATTTAATTCAAAAACATATTAAACGCGATGGTCCTTTCTTTGGTTGTCTTGCTTCATTTTAGTTAATTTATTTTCTTTAAATTTTTGTATATACTTTCATTATTATCAAATATATTTTTATTTTTTATTAGCCAAAGGATATTTGAAATGTTAATCAAGTAATAACTTTATCATTTTATGAAAAACATATTCAAACTAAAGGAACAAAAAAGAATTTCAATTCTTTGCATGACAGATTTGGAGATAAGAAGACAGTTGAATTGTTCAATGCAACATCCTGATCATTTCAATTAGTTATTTTTTTAATTTGATATTCACATAAATGGTTTTTAATTGAAAATTGTCATTCTTAATTTTTTTTTCAACGTGAGCTGTACTTTTAATTACCTTGTCATATTTAAAAAATATACTCTTTCAAATATCGTAACGAAAATATGGGGTTGTCATTAAAAAAACATTGATGATATACCTGCTTCACGAATCATCCTATATGTATTAAATATATTTAAAATATGCACAAAGATTTTAAAAAAATTACTTTTCCAGCATTTTTCTCAAAAGTTATTATTTACATTTATAAAGAAGTAATCCATTCTTTTCGAAAGCACTACAGTTAGCATATCGAATACTCATTTTAAAATAATTTAAATAATCCATTTAGGGGTCATCCATAAAGTATGTCACACTAATTTCGTGTTTTTGACCCCTCGCCCGTCTTTGTCACAGTTGATCATATTCTTGGAACCCAGGGGGTTGGATCATGTTACATATTTTTTAAATTTTACATCTAGAAATTAACTGATTAAAACAGCAGTTTCGAAATTAATTTTATTTCAATTTCAATTATTTTTAATATAGGTAATCAACATTAAATCAAACATTTGAAAAAATTTACAGAACTATAAGTTATTAATTACTAGCGACCCAACCTGGCTTCGCATGGGTGCACTGTACTAATGCGTAGAACGGGAAGAAGAACGTTTCCATAGTCCACCCGGACGAAGCCGGGTATGACCGCTAGTTATATATAATAATGTTCCGTGATAGTTCAAATTTGGTATTTTAACACTTAGATTTGCATGTATAAGTTTTTGAAATGTGACTTAGTAAACTTAGGACCCCTTTCATGGACCCTTACCGTGTGACATATTTTGTGTGTGACAATGAACGCGAAAACATACAATACATAAAAATAAACTTACATGAGTCAGACACTTGTTCTGACATAAACAAAATCACTTTTAAAAGGTAGTTGCCAAAATCTTTAATGTAGGAAATTTATAATAATTTCTTGACGAATTACGCACAAGTGTATGATATATCATGTTTTGTTTTTTAGATGCGTGTTCCCGGATGCCCTTTGATCCTATCAGTGTCAGAGGGCACAGGCAGTGGTGCTCGGGTCACTCTGCCCGGCCCGGCACCTTTGCACCGGCCAGCTGCTTTCACATTACACCATCCAACTGCAACGCTCGATCAAATAGAGGTCAATGTTGAGGGTAAGAACACTGCATGTATTAGTTTTATATATATTAACAGTTCTGCCACGTCCTGCATGATGATAATGACACGTAAAAGACGTTACTATTTTAAACTTGCTAGTTCAACATTATTTATTAGCTGAATACCATTATCATTCTAACAACCCTAAATTTAATTGACAATCCCTTTCATTTAATAATACAAAATAATCCAGCACATACAAAGTTATATACTGCTTCATATATAATTGCAGATTTTTTTTTCTTGCAGGGCGATTTGTATGAAAAAATTGGCATAGTTAGAATTATTGGAATTCAAACTTTAAATCTTTGATTAGAACATTGTTGTTGGGAGGTCGTTTTTATGTTTATAGATGAATAAAAAATTAGATAGTTCTATTTAGAGGAAAATTATGTTCATACATTAGTTAGCTTGCTTTTGCACTACTAATATTCATGCTAAAAATAACAAGACAAATGTAATTAAAATTTTCTTTTAAAAGTTATTTTATTTAAGTATATACTTATATATTTGCATGTTATATAATATAAATAAATATAATTAGGATTAGGAATATATGTTTAAGAGTTCTTTAGTGAAACTTCTTTAGTTGTGAGCAAAAAAGCTATATTTTTAGGATATATGTTTGGAAACGATATTGAATTATTAACATGGGGTTAAATAACAATCATTATTAAACAGCTCATCCGCTTCGCCTTAACTACCTAACTACTCAAACTATAAAGTAAAAAGTTTACCATGACTTTAGAAATTATAATTGTTAAGTGGGAGGGGTAGTTTTTATGTTAGTGTATAGGTGAAAATGTAGTGGGAGGGGTAGAATGGGGCGTGGCGGTGAGCTGAGCCGGTGTTGGGGGCAGGTCCGAACGGTGCGTCCGTACCAGCGACAGTATCGGCTGCGGGCTCTGGCGTGTTCAGAGCGGAGTTCGTGCCTAGAGCGGTCGGCGAGCATCGGCTGAACGTGCTCGTTGACTCCGCGCCCATACCTGCGAGTCCGTTTCACTTGAAGGTTACTATTATTATGATTATAGATATTCTGATCTAGTATTTTTATGCACTTGTGCACAATTCACTCCTGATATCTTTTATCTAACTTAATGTGACCAGAAAAAATATGTTTAGCTTTACACATGTCTGACAGTCACTTGCTCTCACTCTATAAACTCATATATATTTCTGTCATGATGTATTATTAGTATGAAAGTTGTTTATTTGATCTTCCATTGTGTTGGTAATAACCATTGCCAGATATATGTATTTATATATACCATAGTGATAATCACAAGTTCTTTGGAAATGTTATATTTCATGAAATTTATTTATTTGAATGAAATTTCATTTACATGCGTAGGAATAATAAAGGTCATGCAATCTATACTAATATTATAAAGCTGAAGAGTTTGTTTGTTTGTTTGTTTGAACGCGCAAATCCCAGGAACTACTATTCGAATTGAGAAATCCTTTTTGTGTTGGATAGTCCATTTATCGAGAAAGGCTATAGGCTATTATTATATCAGTTACGACCGATAGGAGCGGAGCACCAACAAAAAATGTTGCAAAAACGGGAAAAAATATTCTTTTTGACAGCTTCCGTTGCGTGCGCTGCGTAAACGGTTGATATTAAGCAAAAATCATGTATGACGGGATTGTTCCCTTTTGAAAGTTCTAACCAAAAGTTCGCAACAGCATATGTGTATCTGTTAAGGTTCGTTTACTATAACTTTTTTTAGGGCAATCAAATTTATTCTAACATAATGCACTATTTGCGAAGATGTTTTTTAAACATGTTATGAATCCTTATTAAATTAAATACATTAGTTACCTAGGAATGGAGTGATAGGAAAGGGGAGGGGAGGGAGAACGCGATGGGGAACGTTTCTGTAGTCCACCCGGGCGGAGCCGGGCACGACCGCTAATCATAAATAAGTAACGATGTGTTTCAGAGTTTTTTATTTTCAAATTTTAAGGGGGAGGTAGGAGTCAAAAGTTTGTGTGACAGTAACCAAAATTTATATCAGCAAAAAGTACTAAAAACTACCATCTAAAATTAAAAAGAACCATCTCAAATGTTAATAATAGATCACTTTAACAGGAATGTGTAGTCTACGCAGGCGAAGCTGCGGGCGGTCGCTAGTATATTATACAAATGACTATCTTGAAATTCTTCGAGTTCCTGATGATGTATTTTATAAAACGACATATTCTAGAACAAAAATATTATTAGTTGTTGAATTAAGTTAGTTTAACTCTGACTACAGAATCGTGATGATTGCTTTTAATATTTTATTGCAGGTGTATGACGTCACAGCTATTAGAGTGAAGGATGTGGCTCATGGAACAGTCGGAAAACCAGTCACATTTCTAGGTAATTTGAATTCTATCACTAGTAGAATGTTAAGTAAAAAACCGGAATGCAACTTTTGTGCAAAACAATTTTTAAAATTTTTTGTCTGGTTTTGACTATCACTTTTATTATATAATTAAAATGAATCAGACAGAGAATATTATATACTGTGTAGTGAACTGAGACGGTACACCATAGTATAGTTATTTCAAATATCTACATGTAAAACTTAGTTTGCATGAATGAAATATATAAAAAGCAATAGCTAGCAAGTTGTTTATTTTTAATTTGTTTTTAGATTTTACTATTGCATGTCTATTTTTGTATATATTCTTAAGAAATATATTTGTTTCAATATCAAGCAAGTACCCTATCTTTTACTTATTTTTTTTTTTATTTCAGTGGAAACAATGGCGGCAGGACCCGGTAATTTAGAAGTGACAGTGAACGGCGGCCGTGTACCGACGGCCGCTGCCGCTCAGGGAGCTCACACCTACGCGATAAGCTTCACACCTCGCGACCCCAGACCACATACTGTCGAATTGCGATTCAATGGCGACCATGTGCCCGGTATGTATAAAATGTTTCTGTCGTATCACGCCGCTTAATTATTTTTTTTTTTTTTATAATTTCTTGTAGTCTTTGTACTCATAACATGCGGTGGTTTTTTTTTATATAACTTTAGAACGGTTCGCAGTGCGCTAACTGCACTTCTTCAATACATTTGTACAGGATATTTCGAACGTTATTACGAGATTCGACGGATTTTTTTGTGTTCCCATATTGCCGTTGATGAGACTATACCGAATTATAAATACAAACTAAAACAATTGTCGTAATATTCCACTAAAATAACGACTATTTATGGTTACTTATTGGTTGGTACCGCACTTAAACACCAGAATGGTAATAATTGGGACTATGGATTAGAGCTATAAATTGTTTTTTTTTTATACTTTTATGTTATTTTAGTACATGAATTGCTATTTGTGTGTGTTAAATAAATAAATAATTTACACAGTTCATACTCTCACTGACCAATAAGATGTGTGTTGAGATACTTCAGTTTCGTTCTATTTTGTTTGCTGTTGAATTATAATGATATGCAATGATACTATTTTCAGGGAAATAATGAATTTCATGAAAAAAAAAAACGATTAAAATAGACTTTAATACTAGGCTAAAACAAGTTACGGAAAATCTTAATTTTATTCAAGACGGTTGTTCGTTAAAGTGATTCTGCATAATGAATTCAGCTTAAATGCTTCAGAAGAAAAATTACAAGTATATTTAAAACAATCTAGGCAGTCCATTCGTGTGCCACGTGTCAGCGCCTGCGCGCGTCATCGGCGCCGGATCGGGCGAATCGCCGGACAAGGTTTCGGTCGGCGATTCATACACGTTCAGCGTGGACTCGCCCACTTCACCGCATGTCGAAGTTTTGGGACCGGCTAGGCGGCCAGTGCCTGCACAGGTAGTCATTTTTGTAGTACCCACTAATATTTTATATACTTAAGTTTTGTAAACAACTAAAAATTACGAGAGCAAAAGTAAATGAAGCTTTAACATCTATTTTATTACTCGTACGGGATAAATGCTATCTCAGCATAAAGTTTCTCGGTAGATAAGTAACAGTTTATCCACTGAGTTCTAAATTGATTTAATGCAAAACAAATAGATAGATTTAAATCACAAAAGCGGTCATCAGATATATTTTACAAACATACTGACGGAATCCCATCGATCGGCAAATAGCGGAATTCCTTTGGAAATATGTAAGCAATATAAGTATTCACTACTAAGCGTTTTTTATTAACTATATTCATTTTTCCATAGCATTTCACGGTCGATGTATCAATAAAGTTACGACTCAATAGTTTTTTTCTAGAAGTCTAGAACTTTCCTGTCTGAATATTAAGAAAAACGTAATTTTACAAATAATACAATTTAGTTGCGAAAAAAAGCTGACCCCAGTTTCCTTCCGTTTATGGAAAGGTTATTCGCGATAGCTAAGAACGCAAATCATCGTGATTAATTTAGAAAACCATAGAATCGATCAAATGCACTGTAGTCTAATTCTCTGGACAAGACAAACACTTCGTGGCATTTGACACAAACTCGCACGACAAAAGATTCGCTTGAATACTTCGTCTTATACCGTATATAAAGTTAATTTCTGCCACAAAATTGTAATTGGAAGAACTGTGATGGCAAAGTGGCTAAGCATACTGCTTTGATACAAAAGATCTGGGTTCGATCTTCGCGATAGGCATAAGTAAAATAGCGAACATCGTAACTTCATAGTCACGTTGACAGCTCGCAACCCTCACCAGACCAACCTGAATAGTTTATTAATAAAGTTCTGTAAATCCACCAGTGAAGACATAAATGCCTGACTGAAAAAAAGGTAAAGAATCGACGTTAAATCCTTAAACGGCTTGTGATAATTCGTAGCAAAACTGTAATGGACAATTCGTGCGTTTGTCGATTGCGCACACGAGCTGATGACGCACTCTTGCGCCAATTTATACCCTTATGGGATATTGACAATCCACCTACTCTTTTTGGACAATGTGCTCTTATTAATAACTCATTATTCATAATAATAGTGTGACTTGTTTTTCGATAGGTTACCCCAGAAGACACCGCAAGTGGCGAAAATGAAGGCAGCAAAAGATACACGATCTCTTTCGTCCCTATTGATGTTGGTGACCACAGCATTGAGGTATATCAGTATTCTGTATTGATTGATTTCTGTATTGTAGTGTCGTAATAGCCCAAAGAGTGTCGTGATAGCCCAAAGCGCAACGAACCTGTCTCAATTTATAAGGCCCCATAGGGCCATGGTTCGAATCCGGGCGTGTGCCAATGAGTTTTTCTGACTTAAGTACATAACTATCACTGACTCCGTGCTTCGGAGAGCACGTTAAACAGTCGGTCCCGGACGCTGTCAATAGATGGCGATCGTTACAATCCCCAACCCGCAGTGGAGCAGCGTGGTGGATTTAAGCTCCAAGCCCCCCTCCTCATCCTGGAGGAGGCTTAAGCCCCTGCAGTGGGTAAAAATGGCCTGATGAAGTGAAGTGAAGTATTCTGTATAACTTTCCCTATATTCACCTAAAATCTCACTTTGATGTATGGTTCAAAAAGATGTCTCTAATCGTTGTTTTGTTTTCATTAATCCAATATACGATTTGATTACTTTCGCCGTACATGAAGACTATAAGTTACAGTGAAATATGAAGGCAACTGTTGTTTTTCGTATAAAAATCGTGTGTATGTTATAGATTCGCGCAGGCGCAATGGGTGGCCACGTCGAGGGCAGTCCTTTCTTAGTGAAGGCTTACAGTGCCGCGCGAGTGGCCGTCACCGACATAGCACCGGGCGTCGTCGGTCGTCCTGTCTCGTTCACTATCAACGCTTCACATGCCGGTATCAATTAACTTTTAATTTTTTTAATATATAATAATGGTTAGTTTTACAGTATTTAAATATAATTTTTTTTTATTTATTTTATTTTTTTTAAATATATATATTTAAGTTAGACATATCCGATTATCCTTAAACTATAAACTAGTATCTCATCCTCATAGGAATCGAATTTCGAAACACTTATAAATGTTTACATCCTAAGAGAAACACATTTTTTTTTAAATTCCTTTCGGTAGGTACATAATGTCTTCATCAAAATGACTACTTTAAAATGTAATAATTTTTCAGGTGCTGGCAACTTAGAAATTATTGTCGCCGTCAACGGTCGAAATGTACCCAATTACGTACAAAGCGAAGGGAATGCTAGATTTAAGGTAATTTTTCAGACAATTTGTTTTGGGTGGGGATACAATTAAGTACAGTACCCGGCGGTAAATATTGCACATCGACCTTAGAAAAGAGACAGTCGGCTAATTTCGGCTTCTTAGAGCGTTATCTCTAGTGCACTAAACAACAGTAAAGTATTTAGTTCTGAATTCAAATTCTGATAAACGATAAATCTCATAATTGATGGACATGGATATTGGCCTTCGTTTGTATTCGGAAATGCGATTATTGCCGATGTGCAATATTGCCGGGTACTGTATATGAAGTGATGCTAATTTAAAAACTGTTTTAAGTCATTTTATTAAATGCACTATTTTGTTAGTTACACATCGAAAGAATTAAAATCGACGACCGCTTAGCCTAGTGGGTAGCGACCCTGCCTACAAAGATGGAGGTCCCGGGTTTGAGTTAGTGCTTTGCTCCGGTTCACAGATTACCGGAGAAAAACCGGTGAACGTTGAAACCGGTAATTCACCGGTTTTTATTCCAAATAACCGAGTAATACTGCAATTAGGTAAGATTATTTTTTATAAAATATAATTTTTATGTTTTCTATCGAAAATATAGTTCCAAATAAAAACTTATTTCATTGTATTAGGTAATTTTTAAAAATATGGTTTTTTTAGTTAAGTTTTCATAATGGTGATTGCTATGAACGGATATGACGACATATTGATTATTGATATTAATTGAAGATGACATTGGCTTAATAATGCAGGCTTAACTACAACTATTCCAATGCGGTTGTTCAGTTGTCAACAGCCCCATGAGTAGCAACCGTCCCTTTTTGGGCCTCGGCGTGTTGGCCCGGAATAACAAGCGTCCCTATTTGGGACGATTCCTAATACAATTTATGGGTGCTTGCGCTTCAAGCATTTTGAAATGCCAATGTCATTCTAGACGTTACAGAATGGTTTTAATAGAAGGTATGATAAAATACTAGCCATATTAAATAAATAAAAATGTAAAAAATTTAATAGTTATTTCAGGAGGACCGTCGACTTTCTTTTTAATTGTTTTTTTTTCTCGTAAAAAAATTGTGTGAATACTTTCTATTGCTTTCTGTTTTATGTTTTTAAATGTAAAAACATAGCTAATACTACAAATATAACACAATTCTGACAGTAAAATTGTATATAGTTTTTTAACAGCGGCGTATTTGTTTCTGGGCCAAACGATTTGAAATATAGATAACTTGTTAGTAAATTTAATCTAGTTTTCAGCAATATATAACACTCAATAACGTTTCGTACATTAAAATGCATAAAATAGGTTAAGAAGCACGCGCGCGCCACTTTTGGGCCCCACACGAAAATCGCTTGCTATTCCGCGGGCGGTTCGCTGTTTCGCCTTGCTACTTTTGGGGGTATACGATATTTTAGGCCAATGTCATATCCAAATAATACCTTATGTCCTTATATCACCATATCCATTCCTGTCAAGCCCCATTTGCGACAAATGAACAAGAAGTTTACAAGAATGTGGTGGAAATTTCCGTGTGATAATTACTGGGAAGAAAACAAACACCTCGCTCCCCTAGACAGGATAGCGAAAAAATTTGTCGATTTCAGGAACGTCTATCCAGTCGCAACGCGCGTTTTTGGCAGCGAGTTACATACTATGCGATAGGAGAAATTCTTTGCATAGTGATGCCGTGGGAATGCTTGTTTTCCTTAATCAAAATAAGTGGTTATTCCCCGGAAGTAGCAAGGCGAAAAAGTGAAAAGCAATTTTTCGTGTGAGGCCCCAAAGGGGCGCGCGTGTGCTTCTTAACCTGTTTTCTGCATTTTAATGTATGAACTAGATTAAATTTGCTAAAAAGCTATATCATATTTCAAATAGTTTGGCCCAGAAACAAATACACGGTAGTTTGTTAAAAAAAAAAGAAATTAAGCGAAAATCGCAAAAAAATAATTTATAAACAATTTTCTTTCATACAATTTTTTCACAAGAAAACAAAAAAATTCACAAAAAAATGTCGATGGTCCTCCTGAAATAACTATTCAATTTTTTTTTTTTTTTCTTTAATATGGCAAGTATTTTATCATAATACACATTTAACATTTAACTCTACATTCGCAAAATCGTATATAATTATAATTTAATGATTATTTAAAATTTTGTACATATGATTAAAACATAAAAAAATATACAGTGAATCACCGGTAATTAATGAAAAAAAATCTAAAAATCTCCGGAGGCAAAAATTCGCTCCGGTGCAAAGCACTAGTTTGAGTCCCAGGTTGGGTCAGTATCTAAATGATGAATATTTGATACTGGTACCGGGTCTTGGTTGTTATATGGATGTGGAGTCTTTTCTTGGTACCCAAAACACAAGCTAATGCTTAGTTTGGGGCCTCAACGTTGTTGTGATGTATACGTTATTTTTAAAAAAATCTAAGATTGTGTGTTTTTTCAAAAACACACCATTGACATCTATTTGAAAATAGACTGACTTTACATTCAACTTATTCCAGCGACCATTAAAAAAAATATGTAAGTTCAATCTATTTTGCGATATGTTTTTGTTCAGTTTTCATTAAATAGAAAAATTTTGAAATTCGTTTCTCAGAATACTTAAATTGTACAACTATTTCACATACCTATGTCATTGTGAGTACAATGAAATATTTCGTTTCATGTCAGATATTATTTTTAACATTTTGACGGTCCCTGCGTACATAAAGACATCTCAAAAAATTTTAAAATAAAATGCTTTAGATTGTCCAAACGCTCATACCCATATAAGATTTTTTTTACAAATATTAACTGGTTTACTAAATATACAAATCGTATATGGGAACAAATATAATATTTACAAAGAATTGGTGCCGTAAATACGGATATCTTAGACATGTCGGTTTGTTCTGCGTTTTAAAAAGCGCGCCACTCGGTGTGAACGCCGCGGATCAATATGAGGATGTTTAAGGGATCCTTTTAAAAATAATAACACAATTCCATGTTTTCCTAAAACATTCACTTAAATTATATTTGAAAACATTGTTTTGTTCTTTCCGACGTATAAACAGGTATCTTAGATTTGTCTGACATGGTTTTATTTAAATTACAGCGTAGAAACAGTCATCTAGCAGTTTTATCCAAAAAAAATGTGAAAAAATTAAATATGAATAAATACTACTTTAAACTTTTTAAAGATAGCAAAACATTATAGAAAAGATATATTTATAATTGTAATTAAAATTATTTCTAGAGCGACTTGAACCTTCATTACGCTCTTCTGTAAACCTTAGCTTTTGACGTGTCGCTTTGTACATAGGGACCGTCGATTTTTTTTTCTTATACTGGTTTATTTGCGTAGTACATGAATCTTTATAAACTGTGTCTATTTATGTGTGTAAATTTCATTACAATCAATTTAGTGATTCTCGAGTTATACAGACAGACAGAAATATTTAAAATGTCCTGTTCGGGTTCAGGGAATACCAAATAGTCGACTGACCGACCGGTTGGTCGAGCAGTCAGATGTGCTTCCTTCACACACACTTGTTTTTTTTTTTCATATAACATAGTCGCGCTTGAATCAAACCTTAAAATTCCCAGGTGAACTTCAAGCCCACAGAGGCAGCGCCTCATACGCTGTCAGTACGTTTCAACGGCCACGCGGTTCCCGGTTCCCCTTTTCCATGCCCAGTTTCGGCGGCACCAGCAGCGGCGGACGCCCGAGCCACCGGTGCCGGGTTGAGTTCAGCCCCCAGAGGAGAGCCTGCTGAGATACAACTCACAGGGTTTCATAGTAAGTCGAGAATTTATTTACTGTCCTCGTGTACCATCCGATCAAATTTCTAATCTGACTATGCGAGAACTTCACTCTATTTCGCATCCGTGGAATGGAATGGGCCACCCGCCCCCGTGGCCATACTTTCCGCTCCAAGTGAAATTGGCGGATTTCTAGAATGTTTGAAATTTTACGTTTTGATTTGACAATATGTGATAACACGATACATATCAATAACGCGCTAATTCGTGTTAACTAAACACAATACGTATAGCGTGGTTGTGTAAGTATATTATACAAGCATATGATTTGTATGAGGTTTTATTTGCACATAAGAGATGGACCAAACAAAACAATGGAAATAAAATTATGAAAAAAATATTAAGCTTTAATGGGATTAATATTTTTAATTATATATATATATTATATTTATACTTAATAGAAGTGCAATATATTCAATATTTTTTTATAATTTATGATACACGATTTCTCCATTGTTGTGTGTAGAATTACAACCTGGTTGTGGTATTAGTAATGAATCACACTTATTCTGCATTCGTTGACGTCTATTCATCATCATCATCAGCCCATTTTACCCCACTGCAGGGGCTTAGGCCTCCCCCGGGCAAGGAGGGGATTTGGAGCTTAAATCCACCACGCTACTCCACTGCGGGTTGGGGATTGTAACGACCGCCATCTATTGACAGCGTCGTTGACGTCTATTGTGTGTCTTTAATAAAGTGGGAGGTCAATAATACATGTATTGTCAGTTGTGTGTTGCATGTCTCACTCCACACATACAGTAACTACTATATCGTGCAAATATGCTACTATTTTTTTTATATTATAGGAATTTTAATAACAATTTATTCAATTATTTACTATCCACATGCTACCCACTATATTAAAAGTATAGAAAATAATTTTTCCTTCATTCAGCAAACTATTCCATTAGTGTATTGTTCAATTTTGTCTACATTGATGTGTTTTCATTTATTTTGTTGCACATGTTGCAAAAAATCCGGTTAGTAATAATTTCAAGCATATTGTTTTAATCGTTTTAAACGTTCTTCACTATTTAGTTAAAAAACATTTGTAAATTTTATGGCTTGTTATTTAGTGACTACCTGCAAACTTCATAACAATCCTTCAGTTGCCACGTTTCATCTCAAAACTGAGTATAATTACAATATCAATGTCCTATATTTAATTATCAAATTTTATTTCAAATTCATCAAACATCACATGATGTACATTTTGCTCTAAAACGACATAATACGTCTTATTGTTATCGTTTTATTGTTGGCTTTCCTCAAAACTTAAAATGTTAAAATAAAATTTATGAAAAGAATTTTGTTATGGGATTTAATAATAATAAATTTTATTGCAGACAACAAGCTTCATATAAAAAATTCTTAATATGTATTTACAACACAAATATTGATACACAAAAAATACATAAATGACTGTCCAATGCCGAAAATTTTACTTATGCATGACCTACACAATCTATTTTTCGAGAAAATTTAGTCTACTGCAAAATCCATATTTCACTCTTATATTTCTCAGGTTGATATGCCTTGATTTATAGCTAGCCAAACCTGATAAATCTATAAATAGTTATAGGGATTGCCTGCATGTGCTCTAATGCAAACCATATTAGGACATATTTATGACACCCACGGCTAGTCTTATTTCATTCTGATTGAATTACCTCCCCTTTTCCTTCTTCATTTCATCAGCTCTCCCATGCCCTTTAGTTGATCGGTATCCAACGTTGCCCTAAACTTATTTTTACGCCTTACCATATTTGAATTTAGGGTCAAATAACACCCCTTGATCTTCAATACTTATGATATACTTTCTGTTCATAGCCGGCGAGCCATCAGTATTCGTGGCTGGCCCGGGCGGAACAAACATTCGAGTCCGAGTATCGTCGGGCAGTGATGGCAGATATACGGCGACGTATACCCCTGAAGCTGTCGGACGCCACACCGTACAAGTGACTTCCGGCGGCCGACACGTCCCCGGCTCTCCGTTTATGTGCAACGTTTATGATGTTCAGCGTGTACGTGTTACTGGATTGGGACCTGGAGGTGAGCAAAATATAGCTTCTATGTTTGGCTTGTTTCTTTTTTTTTTTAATATAAATGGGCTTAAACCTTTTGGTATCAGCCTGTATCTGGAATTTTAATTTTAGTTTTAAATTTGCCTTGCACTATAAACTCTATAATTATGATTAGGGGACACATTAATGAACAAAAAATATTATGTGTTATATGACGGGTTGCCGGAAGCTACTTTAAGTCATTGTCTACTTAAAGTTTTCGTGATCCAATCAGATGACAATATTCGTCTTTAAAATAGAATTCAAGCCATTTGATTGGTTAATGTCAAACTTAAATAAATAGCCACTTTAAGTGGCGTTCTTGCAACTTGTTGATAGTGTCGTAAACGTGACGGTTAGCAAAATAAATAGTTGTAAAGATTGTCTTTGCTTCTATTGGAGCTGTTTGCTTCTGTTTATATCAGTAATGTAACGCTATAGGACATTATGTTAGGTTAGAATTTAGGTCTAAAATTTCATTTGGAATTTTATTAAAAAAACGGATACGATTTCCCATGAAAGAATTATTAACCTTTGATAGTCTGAACCTGGAAATCAATAATAATGCTTATGTCATGTATTTAGGTTGTGGCCATCACCCACCATAGAGAAAGTACAGTACTCGTCGGTAAATATTGCACGTCGAACTTTGAAAAGAGACAATCGGCTAATTTTGGCTTCTTAGAGCGTTATCTCTTTTGCACACTACCTATATGCCTCATCCAGTTAAAATATATATATATATAGAGTTGCTAAAACCCCAAACTATAAATTATTTTAAGTTGTATGATGGCCTCTATAGGTAAAAAAGGGAAACCTTTACCGAAGCCGACAGATTTAAAAAAAATGAGGATGACAATGTAAGTAATTATTTTAAGAAGGTTCAAGAGAGAGTTGCAAATGCCACTAGAATTCCAAGAAGAACTTTAAACAATATATTAAACAAAGTAAGTACTGAAACACATTCCAGTGCAATTAGGTTCAGCCCTCTGAAAAAAGGGAGACCAAAAAAACAGTTTAGTTAAGCACGATTTTGATTATGATGTTCAAAGAATGGTGTACGATTTTCACTTGCGTTTTAAGGAACTGCCGACAATTAAATCATTAAAAGCTAAATAATCTGAAATACTTTTTAATCACTCATTATAAAGCCAGTCGACTGACCGATGGCTGAGTGGTTAGAGACCCTAACTGCGAAGCCAAGGGTTGCGGGTTCGATTTCCGCCCGGTACAAATATTTATGTGCATGAGCATGTCTTTTTGTTCCGTGTCTGGGTGTTAAATATCTATATATCCATAATAAAAAATATTTAAATAAGTATATCACTTGTCTGGTACCCATAATACATGCTTTGTTTAAATTGGGACCAGATGGCGCTGTGTAGGATGTCCCAAGTATAATTATTATTAATTATATGCTATATTTTGTTTAATTTTCCAATCTTTCTTTTTTCTTAGAACTAGAGGGCACCTTAGAAGGTCTGAATCTAGAAGAGGGTGCAGACGAGGAGCGTGGCGTGGAAGTTGGCCGGCCAGTAACTTTCAGCGTAGACGCGGCTGGAGCTGGCGAGGGCACTCTTGAACTCGTAGTGTCCACTCCTTCCACTACTGTTAAGGCTGAGGTTAAAATGCTTTTAAGTTCTGTGTAAGATTCTATCATCCTCGCTCAGCTGGAATGGTATATGACAATGCTTATTCACAATGCAATTGTTGAAAGTAATAATACTATTGTTTTTGGCCATTGTACTATTGTATTGTAACGTGTTTTTCTGCAATGAAACAATTTATTTTTATTTCATTAATGTATTGTTTACTTGTTTTTAAAATATTGTAGTTATAAACAAGTATTATTAATGAGCAAAGAAAAAAACTTTAAATAGTAATTAAATTTATTTCACTTATATTTTTTAAGAATAATTATTATTTGTCTATTTTTGTCATATATCATGTTTTTTAATAAGACGTAATAAATCAAAATCATACCTGAAACATTTTCTTATAGGTTGTGGCAGTAGCGCGTGGCCTATACGATGTAACATTTGTGCCGATATCGCGGGAACCGCACCGCGTGTCGGTAACTTTCAACGAACAACCGGTACCGGGCAGTCCTTTTGTATGTAGAGTCAGCGAGCCTCATACTTATGTGCAAGTTGGTTAGTACTATACAAATATATTTCATATATTTTGTATAAGGAAAATAGTAATCGCCTTTTTTTGTGCACGTAACACGCAAAAACTAGTGAAGGTATCGAGATGCGGTTGTTTCTTTAAACTGCTTTGTAATAGTCCAGCCAGTGATAATTTATATATTTAACCTATGAAGTTGTCGTTTTGTATGAAATAAGTTAAAGTTTTTTTTTTCAAACATCTCTATTTTTGTTATTTAAAGTAATCACCCGTACAATCGATGCATCTTTGCCAACGCAGTGGCAGTTTGTTGATGCCCTTCTTGAAAAAATCAACTGGGCGGGAGGCAACAAACTCTTCAAAGGCGTTTTGTATTGTCTCTCGGAAATTGAATTTTTTTTTCCGTTAAAAAGTTATCTGAATTTTGAAAAAAGTAATAGTCGGTAGGTGCAAGGTCTGGTGAGTATGGCGGATAAGGGAGAACTTCCAACCCTAACTCTAGCAGCTTGGAGACTGTTTGTTGTGCAGTATGGGGTCGCGCGTTGTCGTGAATGAGCCGCGGGGACGACCGATTAACCAAACCTGGTCGCAGACGTGCGAGCTTCTCCATCATTGTTTTCAGTTCTTCACAGTACACATCTGCTGTAATGCTCATTCCATTTTGTAAAAAACTGTGATGAATCACATTGGCACTAGACCACCAAACAGTGACCATCACCTTTTTAGGGGATATTTTTCGTTTAACACATTGCTTTGGTGCTGAACCAGATTCGAACTAACTTGCTGAGCGCTTTTGAATGTCGAACAGAATCTATTTTTCATCATAGGTAACAATCCGGTTCAAAATTCCTTAATTTCTGAGCTTGTTGAGCAACGCGAGGCAAATCTCGACGTGTACGTTGCGCTGGCGATCGTTTAGTTCGTGGGGTACCCATCTATCAAGCTTTTTTACTTTGCCAATTTGTCGCAAATGGGCCAATATTATTTTGATGCTAACATCAAAAGCTGCTGATTGTTCAGCTGTAGTTTGAGTATCATCAATGTCCACAATCGGCTTCAATTCATCATTGTTGACCAAAGTGTCCGGACGACCACGAGGTTCATTATTCAAGTCATAATTTCCAGAACCGAAGCGGGTAAACCAATAACGGGTTGTGCTTTCGTTGGTTAAGTTCTCTCTGTAAGCGTTGTTGATGTTATGTGCTGTTTTTGCTGCATTAGTGCCACGACGGAACTCACATTCCATAAATACACGATTTTTTAAAGTGTCCGTCATGATGAAAAATGTTTGAATGTAATCAAAACACAACGCTAATCAATAAACAAAAGACTGACTTTGTAAAAATAATGTCATGTTTTTAAAACAAAATTAATTTGAATTTAGAATTAATTCACGACCAATCAAAATTTTTTTTTGTTTTGAAATGAACAGTACTGAAGAACGGCAACTTAATAGGTTAAGACCAAATACTATATTTCATAACCACAGGAAGCCACTCAAACATTTGTTCAGTTTTAACTTTGAAACGATTTGACGTATTTTAATGAATTTTTGTATAGAGACAGATTAAACCCTGAAGAGGACATTAGTTACTTTGTACCGCTGAAATGTGTCTTTATTTTTGTCACCTTTTCACGGCCAAACCGCTGAACCGGACTTTATAAAATCTGATAACGTGGGTATTGAATATGCGCTAAAATTGTTTGTGCTAACATTGAAATATACGTATAAATAAGATTAGTTTATTTGACGATTAAACTATTGAACTAATTTTGATGAAAGTTCGACTGAGAACGAAACATACGCTATGTGAAAGTGGTTGGTCGTTTTATTACGTTTTCGTGGCTGAAGTACTGAACTGATTTTAATATTACATTATGATGTAAATACGGTAAGCTGCATATTACAGTCGAGGTGTTTATAGGCACGAGGCGAAGCCGAGTGCTTATAATAAACCGATGTAAGCATGTAACCGATGTAAACTGAGTAAGCATCATACGACATTTTTCAATAAATATGCGATTGAAATTAGGTAGATACTTCAAATGTAATAATGGCGGGAGCGGGCTGCTTTTCGCAGCTTACGCATGCGTCACAAACAGAAAGCTCGTTTTTGATTGTTGTAAAGTGAAAAGGCCTTGTACTGTGAATACAACATTACGGTACAAGTTTTGATAAAGACTGTATTAATAGCAAATGTATTGAAAGTATTTTTAGCAAAGAAGTCTTAAAATATGGAAAGGACATAATCATGGGGACAACGTGAGAATAAAGAACTGAATAGTGTAAATTTTGTAGTCCACTTGGGTGAAGCCGTAGGCAGCAGTTAGTAGAATATAAAAATGAATCTAGTTTTCAACTCACTTTTTCAACAGTTAACAGCAAAATGGTAAATTCAATGACCTCATTCATGGCTTAAGAGTGAAAGTTAGAGTGATTGCTTAAACTCTACTGACATTTCGGTTGTCAAGTCCGCTGCCATATTTAGTTTAGAAAACTCACAGCAAACTAAATCATCTGTCGCTTGTTTTTCACCGAACTTTCTGAAACAGAACTAATGATGTGGGAATGTAGATAATAGATGTCGAGGATGTGCACATAGAATATGTAAAATTATGAAATAAATATCCGGATTTTTGTTTTTAGTCATTTTTAAACATTCATTTTTTCTAGCACCAACACTTTTGAGTTGTATATTTACTACAAAGAAATTGCATAATCTTGTACTTTCTGTAACTTGATCTCAAATTCCAACATCTTCCCAAATAACTATATAGTCCCTATAATATGTAACTGCAATCATATCAATGTAATTATCTGTTTAATTAATAATGAACTTTAATACTGACTTAAATCATATACAGGTAGCGTGGCAACGTTAGAAGTAGACGAGAACCTTTCGGACATAGAAGTGGTATCACCAAGCGGTAGCCGCGTCACTGAAACTAACATCGAGGACACGGGTTTGCTCATGTTCCCTGCTTCGCGCGTCGGCAGATACGTAGTGAGGGGATCGCGCGGCCCGCTAGCAGAAGTCGAAGCTTTAGATGCCTCTGCTGTTAAGGTGCTGTCGGTTGGTGATGCTGTGGCTCACAGACCAGCTATACTTACAGGTTAAAAAATATTTTATTAATATTAATGTATTTCAATAGAGTAGAGTAAAAAATGTATATCAATAGAGTACAAGGTTTTTTATCACGAAGAATAAATTTTTAGAGATTAGGAATTAATCATCGTTCCACTCACTGCGAACTATAGATCATATCGCAACTGTCACTTATTAGCAAATATTTGTGATTCTTCATTATTCTTATTTCCTTTTCAATATAATATATAAATAAATAAACATATTTTACAAATATATTTTAGCAAATATTTAGGTTAATATAATGCACTGTTCACTACCTACTTGTACTTTATTGAGAATATTTGTTAGTTATCGGTGCCAGCGATAGAATGATATAGAAGTTTAATTCTGATATAATACTGCATTCAGATATTTTGTGCCTTATCATATTGCAAGTTATATTTTTTCTTGATTTTTTGATTTTTTATACTTCTGTATCTCAAAAGGTAAAAAAAACGAAATCTTTATAAAAAAATACTTTGTTTTCCATCTGTCTGCCTGTCTAATAAATGGAGGTCTGTGGCGTCATAGTCGTGTGCTAAAATCATATTTCTATGTCAATACAATAAAATATATAGTGTGTTATCACAAAAAATTCCTACGAGTACTACTACTACTACAGCGGCGAGTACTTATAAATACATTGCATTACATTTTAACAAGTCAAGCGTAAGATTTTATGAAATGTCATGTACCGTCATGAAAGGTCATGAAGTGTTACGAAGTGTCATGAAAATGCATAACTAAAGGTCAAATAGTACCTTTATGCCAACGTTCAAAAAAAATATTTCTTTTAAAAATAGTGACGTTAGAGCGCGAACAGACGGATGGACGTTCGGCCAAACTACCATGTCAATAATATAAAGTACCTTAATACATACTTAAAGTGCTTAAAAACAACCCGGAACTATCGGGGTGCGAGTCTTACTCGTACTTAGCCAATTTTTATGTTCATTTGACCCATATGCTGTACGAAGTTCTCGATCTTTTAATTCTGACCCACAACTGTAACTTTGTCTACAGTAAGCACAAGCAACGCGGGCGCCGGTAGGTTATCCGCTCGTGTTACGTGCGCCGGCCAAACTGTTCCTCATTCGGTGCGCCGACGGGGCGGGTCTCGTTCCGAATTGGTGTGGCACCCAGCGAGAGCGGCTCCCCATCGCCTGACATTATATTGGAGCGGTGCACCAGTGCAACGGGATCCGTTGATTGTCGATGTTGCAGCACAGCATCAGGGGCAAGAGGTGGGTATATAAACTCAAACTCAGTATTTTCATTTTAATAAGCCTTTACAAACACTTTCAAGAGGTCTAAATCTTATTTTTTTTTAAAGATACAGGTCGCCTCATACTTTATGACGGATCCGAAAGTAGCGCAAGTAGCGCACGTCGCGTCGCAGTGACCAGTTAAAAGGTGTTAGCGGGACGCAGTGGAACGAGAGGACAGTGCATTCCTCCAGCGGCGCCGGCGAATAGGGCGGGACGTTCCTCCCGCAAATCCCGCTGCGGCCTATCCCACCCAATCTGCACAAGCTCACATTTAGCATTGTCTTCAGATCCCATAATGTTTGAGGCGATCTGTACCTTAGTTGAAAAAGTACACTCTACTGAGAAGAGTCGGCAAGAAACTTATTTCGTCCTCTTTTGAAAATATTATGAGTTTAACAATAAATGGATAACAATCGTAAAACTTTTTCACTTAAGGAAATTAAAAATAACATAAAATATAAAGAATTGTGTCATATAAATGTATCAAACGATGTAAGTTTTTGGTATGTTTAAATAATTAACATGTAATAAGTAACGGACATGTTTGTCCACGTGAATTGTTTGCTTTATGAAACATCTTAGTAAGTTTAGGAAAGTGAAAGAGAAAGAATATGGTCCCTATTTATTATTGGTCACCGCCCGTGCGCGCAATCAGCACGCGTTCACAAGATGTCCGGAATCATATATACATAAAAGACATTTTGTTGTTTTATTTTACAGGTAGCAGCTTGTGGCCTAGGCTTGTATCAAGCACAAGTGTCCAAAGTTGCCTCCTTCTGCATAGACACGTTGGGCCGACCGGCGCGCGAATTTGACGTTGTCGTGTCTGGACCAGGCTCAAGAGCCCTACCTGTCAGGTTACACAAGTTTTTTATTAATAACAAAATCAAAGGAATACTATAGAAAGCCAATTAATCGAGATAAATAATGTAAAGAAACTTGGAGAGCACGTTACGCAGTCGGTCCATTAAAATTTAAAATTAATTTTAATAAATTAAATTATTAGAGATTATTAATTTAATTAATAATATAAAATTATTAAAAAATTAAATTTAAAAAAACGTTCGCTAGTATTAAATATTTAGTTATTTACATGTACAATCAATATCGAATATAGATTTAAAATTATTAAGTTTTTAATATTAAAAATGACTTCGAAAATGTTTTTGACACAAGGATTAGCAATTTCCTTTACCACGATTACCATAAATCACCAAATAATATTGTATGTGCGTTAGTGCTTTAACAAAAGAAGATCTATTCGTAATTCGCAATCGCAACTTAGCAAACTGATAGTTTGTTTACGATTTTTATTTTGTTTCATTGATTTTTCTATCAAATATAAACAATGACCGCCTACGGCTTTGCCCGTGTAATCTTCATGATTGTATTATTTTTGTCTTAAACACATATCAAATTGTCGCATAATTAATTAGTAGATCCAAAACTTTGTTTTGATCTTTTTCTTCCTCACATTTCACTTACCTTTTCAAAACTAAAATTGGTATAGTTTTCGGCATTGATACAATTTAAAAGTTTTAGGATTTAGAGATGCCTGATCCTTTCTAGCAGATCTTAAACTATTTTTTAGCCGCGCCATCTTTAAGATAAAATGTGGTCAAAACACTGCTAGAGTTTAATATCTGCTGAGAATGGTAATATGCCAAATATCTTTTTCAGGTGTTATCAAACTAAATCAGGTCTCCTACAAGCCGAATTCACAATAACTGAAGTTGGCCAAAGTACAATAGGTATGTCGTTTTAAAACAAATAAATATTTACATTTTTAATTTTTTTTTATACATTAATAATGTCTAGTAATATTTTTTCCCCTACAGAGGTATTGCATTTGTCGAAACCTGTGTCCGGTAGCCCATTTACGTGTGAATCTTTCGACCCGAACAAAGTATTAATATCTGGTTTACCCACTGGAAATATCATCGCTCAGACGCCAATAAATTTTACAGGTGATGTTAACAAATATTGTATACTCATTTGTAACTCATTAAACAGTCCATAGCAGTTAAATTTTGATGATAATCGCTGTGTGGCGTGGCTAGGACTGTCTCGTATATGGCTAGACATTGGAAGACGTATTTGGAATTTAGGAAATTGAATCAGAACTGTTTTAAGCCGCATCAAACATTTTTTTTTAATAGGAGGTAGATGGCAGTGCAAAAAATTTAATTTGGATTGAACCATTAGTAAATGAATCGTATTTCACAGTTTTTACCTTTGACCATATACATCTATAGATGGAGATTCGGCGTCAAAAACGTAGATCTAAATAATAATAATATCAGGGACATCCCACACAACGCCATCTAGTCCCAAAGTAAGCAAGTATTATGCTTGTGTTATAGGGTACCAGACAACTGATATACATACTTAAATATTACTTAAATACTAAATATCACCTAACTGTTTGGTTACAATTCACGCACACAGAGACGCTTAGTACGTGGTTAGCATGGCGTAGCGAAAGTATATGTCCTGTCGAGTCACACACATCAGCCTGTAAAAGCTGACCGCTTTTGTATTGTGATTGTATCGCGTAGTTCTATCTAGACATGTATAATCAAAGGTCTTTTATATATATATATTTTAAAGAAATCCAAAGTAACAAACTGTGCAAAATGAGTACTCGCATTGACAATGAGCTGCTTCTTGCAATAGATGTTCATGCGTTTATTATTTATATAGTGGATACTAAGGAGGCTGGTCAAGGCGAACTGGAGATAGTGTGCGAAGCGCTCGGCGAACGTCGCGTTCGACTACCAGTCGACATACGCGAAGATGGACACACGCACCGTGTCCGTTTGCGACCGACCTCACCCGCGCACTACAGACTTTATATCACTTATGGAGGTATGTACGCATGAATCTTGAAACCGAAAGACTCTTGAAATACTGTTTGTTCATACGTGTACTAAAGTGGGTAACTGAAATCATTAGACTTATCATAAGATACTCGAATTATATGTTCGTGGTCTGGATCACGTTATATAACAATTCTTATGTCTACAGTGCTTCTAGTTGATTCGAGAGAACGAACATGTATTACTGGCTTAGACCATAAACGTACGAATTGACTAGAAGCCTTCTTCTGCGCTTACTGTCTAACCAATCCTACTCTAGCTAGCTGGTGTATCCGTTTGGCGAGATAGCGAGTTTCAGTCCGCGATGTTTCCCGCGCCGGCCTTCGCCCCCCGCGAAATTGCGTTTGACAGTTTCGATACTGTGAAGTGACATTTCTGACTATTAAAATCAAGCAGTGCTGTCAAATTTATTTACTTTATGGCTTAGACTCGTATGCGTACCATTCTTCAAAAAGCAAAATCCGACTTACTATTTAAATCCGGTTTTGTTCCCATAAGCATGAGACTATAATGAGTTTCTAGATGATGAATCTAAATCTCATATAATATTTACATTTGTGTCATGTTTTATGACTATTCGTTTCAATTTGATTCCAGGCGCGGCAGTGGCAGGCAGTCCAATCTCTTTAGGTGTTTTGAGCGTACGAAGTAGCAGTAATGCCCGCTGTGCCGGCACCGGCTTGGCGGCGGCGCACGTCGGCAAAGAAGCTGCCTTCACCATACACTGCCTGGACGACACACCACCTACTGTGCAGGTAGCAACAACACGTTGTGTATTATCTTATTGTTTTTATTATTATTTTATAACTATAAATATATTTTAATATTTACTGTTAATTATTAGTTGATGTTGATTGTCGACACTTCCCCATCACTAGTTTTGCACTAGAACGTCTAAACCTCCGAATATGCAATATCACTTGACAATGGGGTGTCAACTATTTTGAAGGGGGGCTTAGCAACGAAGTGGAGATTTATGTTACAAAACGAAAAAATTGTCAGTGTGTCTCGAAACAATGTATGGATTTTATAGAAAAGAAGTCATAATAATAATTTGCTCTAGGTGGAAAGATTGACAGAAGGCAAAGAAGACAACGCAGATTCGGGTCTATTAGAGTGCAGGGTCGTGGCCGGAGCACCGCGCGAGTGGCTGTGTGCTTACATTCCATTAGTGGTCGGTTTATACGAAGTACGCATCGCGTCCGCTTCGGGTCCATTGCCTGGCAGCCCCTTCTCTGTTAAGGTATTTAATATGTAACCCTTAATTAAACTTTGTTAACTTAATTTTTGAGTAATTTTATAGAAAAATAACTCACGGATAAATTAAAAATAATATATACACATTTTCACACAGGTGGGACTTTCACAAATACGACAGAAATGAGTAACAAAAAGAAGGGAGAAGTGCTCATCAAAATAAGCACTAAATAGTAAAATCAATTCAATCAACACTCAACTTCAATATTTCATCAACAATATTGCATGTTACCGAGTTTAAACGTTACCACATCATTAGCGGCTACAAGACTCTTTGGTTTTTTTTTTTATTATTTTATATCACCATGTTTCAGGTGATCGACACGTCAGCCATAATAGCAGTTGGCGGGTGGGGCGCGGACACGTCCGGTCGGGTGCGAGCTCCTTTAAAACTCGTACTAGACACGAGTAACGCGGGTCCCGGTACCCTCGAATGCCTGTTAGCGGGGCGCCACCAACGTTAGTTAATATCTTAATTAACTCTTCTGGTTGTTATACGCCACACGAAATAGGAACCATGCACATATTTTCTTTTTATGGTCATTAGAAAGAGTTCCGCAAAGAAAAAATACTGTGACATGTTTTATTTAAAATTGACTTTTTGTATTTCACACTATTGGATATAAGTGCAGTCATTGACTGCATACACAATAAAAGGAAAGGAAAGGAATTTCGAAGGAAAGAGCTTCAGTAGTTAAGATGTTCTAGTTTAAAAGTCGATACCGCCTACTTCATTCCATACTAAAAATGCACAAGTAGATTAATTACGTAATCTATTTAAGTGATTATACACCTAATGATTATTTCAAAAATTATAAAATAATATTTTTAGCTGTATGATTAAAAATATAATCTAGAATTAAGGATGTTTTAAATATGTGAAATTTTATATGGCACACAAATGCGTGTGTGTGCGTAAAGGCTGCAGTATTTTGTATCATTATTGATTTTATTCAAATCGTACGAATGACACAAAATTAAATTAAAAATTATATTATTATGTCAACTCACAACAAACATGATGATAGAGCTATAAATCTCATGTGTCAGGAACGCAAACTCTCGACGGCCGATTTATAATAAATAATAATTAAAAAATAAAAGAACAGCCTCCTGAGAACATCAATATCAAGTTACGCAAAAATACTATTAGTTTCGATTTCGTGGATGGCGTTTAATTAACATTTAAAAAAACCGGTGAAATTGCGATCGAGTCGATCAAAAGAAGACTAAAAACATCCAATGAACGCGGTAAAATAATATTGAATTAGTTGCTATACTTTACCACAGATGGCGATATGATAACTAGTTATTATTTTTAACAGCAGATGCCGCTATCACTAGAGTTGTCTTGTATAATCTTTTTTATTCTGCTTCTACCAAAAAATTATAAGCTTTCAAATATGCCATGTTTTATTTCATTGATTGACACAGATGGCGCCACATGTATTCGTTAAAATAAGATGTCTTGGAAACACAGCTTTCTTTAGTAAAATATATTTTTGTAATAATATTCAAAAAATAGCAGCTTTTCAATTTCAGGCTACTTATGGTCATGTAAAAATAACTTGGGGTCTATTACGTATGGCGCTATAAGCATTGTCTTTTAGTATAGAAAAACGTGGGGGAAGTGTCCTATTTCATTTTATATGTTTCCACACAAAAATATTTATTAAAGAAGTCGCGAGTTTGTAAAACCGCGTGTGCAAAGGCGTCAATCAACACCTGAGAAGGACATTATCTAGTTCTAGCATTTTCTATCATTGATGTACTCAAAATATTATATCCTCCTTATGCAGGCGTAGAAAGAGTATCAGGACGGTCAGTAGTCACCCTCGCAGCACCAGAAGGCGTGAACGGCGAACAAGAACTAGAGTTGACATACAACGGTGCACTGGTTGCGGGCGCTCCGAGGAGAGCCTTGCTAGCATCTCACACCGCTGACCGCGTCACACTCGCGGGACGAGGATTGGCTCACGCCGCGCCTCATACACCGGCTGTTTTTACCATTGGTAAGATATATAGAAATCTGAATACCGTATTTCGGATCAGATAGAAACGAACGTGTAAATAAAAACATACTGAAAAAACGAATAACTACATGCAATGAAATTTTCTCATACTTTAGAATACTAGCTGCTGTCCACGGCTTCGCTCATGTTGTTTACGCTATTTACGTTATTTAGTTCTCCGTTCCTATCCTGTTGCCATGATTAATATTCCTTAATATGATGACGTCTTCTCCGTGTTTCAAATTAGTTCAGCCTATAGCTATACTATATAGTTCATTATATAGTATATGACATCATATACTATATATTTTCTCTGAGTATAAAGTTACCTCCATGCCAAATGTAAGTTTAATAATTTAGTCATCAAAACATATCAAAGGAACAAACTCATGGTATATGTATATTTTGGCTTGAAAACAAATCATATTAATGCATACTCATTATGCAAGTTATCAATTTCAACAACATCGATTCAGCGGTTTAGCCGTGAAAAGGTGATAATCGTACAGAGACATTTCCGCTATTAAAAGTAGCCTATGTTCTTCCTCAGGGTTTGGTCAATCTCTATGCCAAATTTAAACCGAAAAAATTAATCTATTACAATGAAGTTAAAGTAGCTAAAAATTCGTCTATGTACTATGGCAGTCTCCTACTGTATTTATTAAAAGTTATTCATCTAAAGTACGACAAATGGGTAAAAAGCATGCTCTCTTCCATATTTCGTAAATGTTGTGTTGTCCATGGGCCGTTTGTTAGCCGTTAGTCGCAATTTGCATTTCGTTTTTTTCTGATTGGTGAGTCTACAGACGCGTAAGAGGTAAGGCCGAAGATACCGCTAAGATTTCAACGATGTAACGGTTAAATGACCTCAACCGAGCAAGCGCGATTGGCGGCGAAAAATGCCCGTTTAGTGCGTATTGACTATCAACGTGACCAACACCGATGTAAATTTAGTGACACCACGTTAGCCACGCATGTTCACTCACCCAAGAAGTGGCTTAGGCTGTATAATAAAAGTTTGTATCGTCGGTCTAACATCTATAGTACAGTGCGAACGAGAAAGGCGCGCTCCTTGATTGCCGGTAAGACGCATACAAATTACGCCAAACACTCAGTCATATATAGACTCGTACAAACATAGGAGGGAACTTTCAGGGACCTTGATATATTTTTCCTTAGTCGCAATAAATTTGTTAATCTTGTCTGCAATCGTCTGCCCTTTTCTCAGAGGACTGGCCAGTTAGCAGAGTACACAAACATGCATGCACGCACATTCACTTCCCCACACATACACACGAATGCACTCACAAACACGCACTCACACGCACACGCGCATACACATGCACTTAGGCGCACACACAAGCGACATATACACAACACACACATTTCATAATTAATTCCCAAATTTTTACACATCTTATTTAAGTGCTTTCTTATGTTTGTAAATTGCTATTTTTTTATTTTCTAATCATTCATCGCCTTCTTATGAAATGTAATTTGCGTAAACTTTTAATTGGTGGCTACGCCGCATCCCTAATTCTTGTTTCCTCACTACCCGCTTTTTCCATTACATTCAGTCCGCTGTTGTCTTTCCTATGTGACGCACTGAAAATATAAAACGCTAAACGCATAATCGCTTATCGCCTAAAACTCATATAAAAACCTAATAATATTGTGTAACAAACGCTATAATATATAAACTGTGGAGTGTGCCCGATTACGTGTTGGTGCCGCGCCGCCGCCTGACTGGAGGAGCTCGTCCTGGCTGACAGCGAAGACTTATATGTGTGTTGCTGCGTCAAGGTCAGTCCCTTTAGTCTTTCCTCTCCTTTCGCTATCGCCCCTCGCTATACCTATAAATACAGTCCACTAAAACGCTCACGCTTCAGGAGTGAGCCCAGACGAAGTTCAAAGAAGAACTCGTGGGCGCCTTCATAATAATATGGTCCTTCGATCCGAAGGTTTAAAAAATAATATGTTCCTTCGAACCGAAGGTTTAAAAAATAATTTGGTCTTCTGACCACGCTCGCTTCATAAAATTCTGGTCTTTACCAAAAGTTTTAAAATAACTCGCTGCACGCTTCCCTTCATACAATTCTTTTAAACTACGCTATTCTTACTCTGTCAGTCTTTACTGAACAAGGTAGATTCCATTTCTCGCACGAAACGCTTTATATAAATATAAAATTATTTTATATCAAAATTTTATCTAAGAATTTATAATTATTTCGCTTTGTAGGTAGGTAAACATCGCGTCGCATCTACGCGCGCGCACCTTTTGTGTGCGTGCCGCGTGTGCATGTTACAGGCAGTAATTGCGACATTTATTGAATCGTCTAGTTTCTTACGTTTTCAGTTTTAATTCTATTGATTCTATAAATATATTTAACTTCAAATATGCCTACAAAAGGTAAAGTAACACTGCAAGAGGCAGATATTAAAATACAAATAACGATGTTAACTGCGCAACGTGAATCAATGTTTAGTCGGTTGCAATACATCTATAATTACGCAAAAAACGCCTTTGAAGATACAGTATCAGAAGAATTGTTTTTGTCCAGTATTATTACATTGGAATCGATTCGCGATGAATTTTCTGATTTAGTAAAACAAATCAATTTGCTTGAGCTGACTGTGAATCCTGACGCGGTACCTAATTTTCAATCTTGGAATGCGTTTGATGATTTATATTGCCGTATTAAGCGGGTCGAAAGCAAAATTAACGCTCTTAAAGTTCCTCAGTCTACATGCAACGATACTGGTAACAATTCTGAAAGCAAGAAAAGTACTATAAAATTACCTAAGTTGGAGTTATTGTCGTTTTCTGGTGATCCTATTGAGTGGCCAATGTTTTATGAAAATTTCAAAAATACTATTCATGTAAACGAAAACTTAACAGATCACGAAAGAGTGCAATACTTAATAGGAAAACTTTCTGGTCGTGCTTTATCAGTGTGCTCCGGAATCACTCCCACCGGGGAAAATTACGAAACGATTTGGTCAACGTTGGTTAAAAAATATGAGGATAAACGTTGTCTCGCTTCCGCTTATTTGGACCAATTATTTAATTTTAAAGCTGCTAGTTACGCTTCTTCAAAAAATATAGAATTATTTTTAGATAAATTCGCCGCCGCGGTCGCTAGTTTGAAATCTTTGAAATTGTCTGATTTGGCGGATTTCATATTACTCCACGTAGCACTTAAGAAACTGGATTCGGAAACATCGCGCGCCTTTGAAATGTTAAAACGTGACGAATCCATACCTACGTATAATAGTTTAATCGGTTTTCTTCATGAACAATCCAAAATATTGGATCGCACGCCTTCTTCTATATCTACTACTTCTGCCCCGCCAAAGAAGTATGGTAAAAATAACGCAGAACAAAATTACTCGAAGCCTACGCATTCCTTTGTCGTAGTGGATAATGCTTGTGTATGCTGTAAACAAACCACACATGCACAATTATATAAATGTGATTCTTTTAAACGCCTTTCAATTAATGATCGTATTAATTTTATTAAAAAACGAAATGGATGTTCTAATTGTTTGAGTTTATATCATGTAAGTTTCGCTTGTAAATCTACAGTTTTATGTCGCTACTGTGGATGCAAACATCATTCACTTTTATGTAGAAAAATGAAGTCGCATACGGAACCGCGAACCGTAAACGTTCGTGTGGAATCCTCTGAAACGCTGAAGCACTCGGCTGCCGCCGGCGGCCCCGCTAACCGGTTTCAGACGCCTGCGCCCACAGTGGATGCGTCACACGATAATAAAATATCTCTTTGTAATATTAAATCTAGTTCTGAACGCTTGAACACTTGTTTATTAGGAACTGTTCAATTAAACACTGAAGATAACTTGGGTAACTTACATACTATTAGAGGTCTAGTGGACACAGCTTCACAAAATAATTTCATAACCGCAGATTGCTGCAAATTATTAAATTTACGCTATAATAAAATTACTAGATCTGTCGTTAAGGGCATAGGTGGCTCCGCTAGTTCAATTAAGGGCATGTTAACACTTAAAGTGTCATCATTAATAAATAAAAATATTAAATATTCTATTAACGCTTTTGTAATCGATCGAATTACGGATAAAATACCTACCGCTCATATAAATACTACTTCATTTACCTATTTAAATAATGTTACGCTCGCTGATAAATATTACTCGGTTCCGGGTGATATCGATCTTTTGTTGGGGGGTTCGATGTTTTCACAAATTTTACTGTCGGGCCGTGTAACGGGGCCTCCGGGTATGCCGACAGCTTTCGAGACTGTCTTCGGTTATATGATTATAGGCAATGTAGATATTGAAAATAATCCCAGTAACATATCTCTTGCTTGTTGCGCTGTTACTCAACCCTGTATAAATACGATTTTACAAAAATTTTGGCAACTTGAAGAAGTTAATACCGCGCCTGTCCTTAATGCTGAGGATCGTGAATGCGAAATTATATTTATAGATAATTTGTCGCGAGACAAGTCTGGACGCTACAGCGTCGCGCTTCCCTTTTCGCGCGACTCTGCTTCTTTGGGTGACTCGTATACAATCGCTAAAAATAGATATTTTTCTTTGGAACGAAAACTTAATGCTTCGCCTACTTTGCGCTTAGAATACAACGCGGTTATCAAAGAATATTTAGATAAAAATTATATCTCTCCAGTTTATGATGATAATATTAAAAGTGGTTATTACATCCCTCACCACGCCATCGTGCGTCAAGACAAAACCACGACGAAGTTGCGTATAGTGTTAGACGCGAGTGCCAAAACCACTTCTGGCCTATCACTCAACGACATATTATATACAGGGCAAAATCTACAAAATGACTTATTTTTAATATTACTCATGTTTCGCTTTTATAGTATAGCTTTCTCAGCAGACATCAAGCAGATGTATTTGCAAATTTTGGTTCAGGAAGAACATCGCAAATTTCAAAAAATGCTTTATCGTTACAACTCTACGGAACCTCTCGTCACGTATGAGTTCAATCGCGTCTATTTTGGATTACGTAGTAGTCCCTATCTCGCTATGCGGGTCGTACGCGAATTGGCCGCCGAAGAACAAGACACATACCCGCTCGCCGCGGATCTCGTACCGCGCGCCGCCTATATGGACGACGTGTGTTGTTCTGTTCCCACGCTACCTGATGCACTCAAACTTAAGAATGAGTTGCTGGGTCTCTTCAAGGCCGGGGGCTTTGACTTGGTAAAATGGTCTAGTAATTCTGCTGAATTGTTAGATTCGTTGCCCGAGTCTTATCGCTACCGTTCGGCTGTTCAGTTTGAACAGGAACAACATTTAAAGATTTTGGGACTTCAGTGGTCTCCGTCTACTGATGAATTTAGTTTTGTCGTGTCCATAGAGGAGCGACTATGTACAAAACGAAATATTTTGTCCGTCATCGCTCGTCAATATGACATAATTGGGTTTATCGCACCGGTCATATTATTTGCTAAGGTTCTCATCCAGCAGCTTTGGCTTTTGAAATTGGACTGGGACGAACCAACGCCGCCGCACATTGTTGAAATTTGGCATAAATATATTTCCGAACTTCCTGAATTAGCTAAATTAAAATTCCCGCGTCATTTAGGTGTAACTGAAAATTCAAAAATTTCTATAATCGCTTTTTCAGACGCTAGTGAAAAAGCTTATGGCGCAGTTATTTATTTACGCATATCTAACGCTAACAACCCGCCTATTATACGTTTGGTTTGCGCGAAATCTAAAGTAGCGCCTCTTAAAGTTGTTTCTATCGCTCGCTTGGAGTTGTGCGCTGCGCTACTTATGGCTAAATTAACGCGTCTAGTCATCGACACATACGCTCCTCGTCATAATATTGACGATATTTATTGTTTCACCGATTCTATGGTGACTCTATGCTGGATCCACTCGTCTCCGCATAAATTTAAAACATTTGTTGCTACGCGAATTACAAAAATTATTGATACGCTTCCTCCGCGACATTTTTATCACGTAAATGGCGTCGATAATCCGAGTGATTGTTTGTCTCGTGGTATCACACCTTTACGCTTAATTGACCATCCATTATGGTTTAATGGTCCCTCATGGCTACAGCAAGAACCTGAAAGTTGGCCTATTAAAAGGTTCAAACCTTCTGATAATATAGAAGTACCCGAATCAAAGGTAATCGCTTTGGCTACGTCGGCCGAAGAAGAACCTCATGCTTTGTATACGCTATCACAACGCTTTTCTTCGTGGAGCGCTCTACTTCGCTCTATTATTTACATTTATCGCTTTTTAAAGAAACTACCTCGCGCTGAAATAATTACCAGTTCACAATTTGATTTCGCTGAAACTCAAATAATTAAGGTTATGCAATCTAAATATTTCGCTGACGATATAAAATGTTTAATTTCAAATAAAAACTGTTCGCCTCAAATCAGAAAATTAAACCCATTTCTAGATAAATACGGATTGTTGCGCGTTGGTGGACGCCTGCGTAATGCAGACTTATCCTATGATCAGCAGCATCCTATTTTATTACCTCGAAAAGACTATATTGTCGATCTCATAATAAAATATTATCACGAGAAACATTGTCATACTGGGCCGCAACTACTTATGTCTATACTTAGACAACGCTATTGGATTTTATCTTGTCGAAACACCGTTCGCAAAATTATTCATCAATGTTACTTTTGTTTTAAGGTTAATCCAAAAAATACATTTCCTATGATGTCTGATTTACCAGCTTGTCGAGTACAGCAAACTAAAGCTTTCACGCATACAGCTGTAGATTATGCAGGTCCAATCAGCATTACGCCGTATAGAAAACGCGGTGTTCATCCTATAAAATGCTATTTGTGCATATTTGTGTGCCTCGTAACGCGCGCTGTACATATAGAGATAGCCTCAGATCTGACAACGCACGTATTCATTTCAGCTTTTAAACGCTTTCTTGCCAGACGGGGTGCGGTTTCGTGTATGTACTCTGATAACGGTACGACGTTTATAGGAGCAAAAAATACGCTTAAGGAACTCTATAAATTTTTATGTTCTGAAAATTACAATTTTTCATTTGCAAAGGAGTTATCAGAAAACAGAATCATCTGGAAACTCATACCTCCACGCAGTCCTCATTTTAATGGACATGTCGAGACTTACGTCAAAGCGTTTAAAACTCATTTGTTTCGCGTAATAGGTTCGCAGATTTTAACATATGAAGAATTGTTGACAGTATTGGTGCAAATAGAGTGCGTACTGAATTCGCGTCCGCTTACGCTATTGAGTTCTGATCCATCGGAGCCTTCTGCTCTAACGCCCGCGCATTTTTTAATGTCAAGTCCAGTAAAACATTTACCTTTTGTAGATGAGACAGAGTTCTCTAGTAATTTAGTAAAACGATATAAGCTTTTGGATAATATGGTACAATCTTTTTCAAAAAGATGGAAGTTAGAGTACTTACATCTTTTACAAACGCGTGAGAAATGGAATACACCTTCTAAACAAATCGAAAAGGGTACGATTGTAATTGTAATGACTGATGATACCCCTATCCTTCATTGGCCGTTGGGCGTAGTAGTTTTTACATTCCCAGGAGTCGACGGAGTAGTCCGTGTTGCGTCAGTTAAGACTGCAACTGGAATTTACAAGAGACCAGTCGTGCGTCTCTGTCCTGTACCCACGCAATAGCAATAATTTAATTTATTCTCCGCTTTCTTTTTTAAATTCTAAGTTTATTTTAATATTTTTCTTTTATTTTTCCTTGTTCAATTGAAAGCGAGACTTTTAATGGCCGGGGGCAATGGCTACGCCGCATCCCTAATTCTTGTTTCCTCACTACCCGCTTTTTCCATTACATTCAGTCCGCTGTTGTCTTTCCTATGTGACGCACTGAAAATATAAAACGCTAAACGCATAATCGCTTATCGCCTAAAACTCATATAAAAACCTAATAATATTGTGTAACAAACGCTATAATATATAAACTGTGGAGTGTGCCCGATTACGTGTTGGTGCCGCGCCGCCGCCTGACTGGAGGAGCTCGTCCTGGCTGACAGCGAAGACTTATATGTGTGTTGCTGCGTCAAGGTCAGTCCCTTTAGTCTTTCCTCTCCTTTCGCTATCGCCCCTCGCTATACCTATAAATACAGTCCACTAAAACGCTCACGCTTCAGGAGTGAGCCCAGACGAAGTTCAAAGAAGAACTCGTGGGCGCCTTCAATTGGCTTTATAGATGTACATTCAAAGACTTTAAGTCTCGATTGTGTAGCTGTAAGTTTGCTTCGAATAAATAAATCTATAATGTATTTGAGGCAAACTATAGTCAATCCGTTCCATACACAATCGATGCAAACGAAAAGCAGCTTAAGGGAGTCCAGTGGTAGTAATAATAGCTCCCAGTGTGAGAAACGATGTTCTCAACTAGTTTTGAACGCATGACTATCTTATTATTGTATTCCATAGATGGTAGCGCCGCAGGCCCTGGGGCTCCCGAAGCCTCCTTGACTTCAGCTGATGGCGAGACAGTGCCTGTGGCTTTAACGGCTGCAGGCCCGGGTTTGTGGCGTGCAACATATACACCACGTCATACTGGTGATCATCAGCTCAGAGTGCTTTGGGCCGGGCGACTCGTTAAAGGTATGTTGGGGTTAATGAACAAAGCATTTCACTTTGCTATGGATTAGAATGCCATGACATTGTTTTTCTTGAAAGACTCACTACCTGCTCCTGTTTTGACGTGATAAACTAATGCTCATTTGATTGGGCTCATATGTTCGGCTATGGCTTTCTTCTTCATCCTTTTTTAATTAAATGTCTTATTCAGCTTGTTGCCGGCTTTAAATTAAAATTATGAATTGTCTATCATAATTGTGTGAGTTTAATCCGTTTTATAATTTGTTACAATCCCTTTATGTCTATGATGATTGGTCCAAATTTAAATATTAAAGCAATAATACTAAAATATCAAAATAAATAACGAAACTTGCTAAGAATAGGCTAATTACGCCAACCGGGCTAGTTTTCAAAATAAGTTTATTTCCAAATAATTTATAACCTAGCAAATTGTGAACTTTGGGCGGGAAAACCTGGATAATTAATTTTTTAATGAACGATAACAATGGTTTATTCGGAAAGCTATTTACTAGTGGACTTTGTATAAAAAATATTCAATTTCATACAGGTTGCCCTCTTACTGTAAAAGTGTCAGGCACCAGCGGCGATGCGGGTGACGCATCGCGCGTGGTATGCTCCGGCGCAGGACTGCAGGGCGGAGTGGTCGGTCGCGAGATCCGTTCCTGGATCGACACGCGTCGCGCTGGTCCAGGGGAACTTACTGCGCATTGCACTGGGCCGAATAAGGTATGCTCTTTTCAACGTTTTTCAGCTCCACATATCACTGAAGGCGCGTGGACGGGCGCTGATGGGTTTAATACTCGTATACGAATCGCGGATACATCAAAGATTGTATTAATTTTGCACTGTTATCCAAGTAAAGGACTACCTCGAAGTTTAAACATGACGTATCTAGTAACGAGCTTTTTAAGATTATCAGGATTCAGTACATATAGTATTTGTAGTAACTATTATATACATTTGAGAGCGTGGTAAACTTGACCAATTACCATTCACCGGGTTGAATCGAAACTAATATTTGCACATAAATTCTTATAATGCAATTAGTACGTATTTTCAACAACCTTAAAAAATAAGTACACAGCTGCGAATATGTCCAGGGCTCATTCAATAATGGTCTGTTCAGAAATGTGTCTACTTCCGTCGCTAGTAGCAAGGTGATTCTGTCACGCTTGAAGTTACGGCGACAAGATTTATTCGGTTTTCAAAGGTTTCTTTACGATCACTGTCAGACGTATAATACATAGTATATTAAAAGCCGTGGTCAAAAGCTGCAAAACATTAGTTATCGGTAACCTGCATACTGTGACTTATGTTAAAACATTTTTTACATATGTCGATATTACACTACATTATGTTGTTGCGCTACCAGGTGGCGTACTGCGAGCTATACGAACACGGCGATGGTACGTTCACGTTGAACGTGAAACCGCAAGAGGCGGGCAGACACGTGTTAAGTGTACAGTTCGCCGGCGATCACGTTCCTGGATCGCCCTTTATTCTCAAGGTCGCTGGAGCACCGGACCCTTCTAAGGTACATTTATAATTAATGTAATTCTAACTTTTTTTTCATCAAGCCACTGCAGGAGAACGATCCTTTGAGAAACGTTTCGATTTTAAATTACCAACGTATATTTCTTTTTTGATTGACAAATACAGTTTCACATATAATAACGCGATAAATTGTGAATACTGTTATTTAATATTTATAAAATAATATTAATTTTGCTTATTTCATTAACATATTTAATTTAATTGTGATATATGATATTTTAAAAAAAACTCAATTTGACATGAAAAAATCAGAACTTGCTTTGTGTAGTATGTCCTGCAGGTAAAGGATCAAACTTCACTATTTTGTATTATTTTATTTTTTAACTTACTTGCTACTATGGTACACATTTTAGCATATATCTCCTTAGTTCTTATTGCAATACAGTTTTAGACTTAACTAATTCACTGAAATAGTTACATAAAATAAAATGATGGCCTGTTTTAGGTCTACCAGTGTTCACAAATAAGATATGGGTGGTTAGTTAAGTTTTAATTTGACATTAAAATTATTTTGGATGGTCATCATAACAAGACATGTACAGTACGGTACTTGAATACTATTAAATACATTATATTTATCAAGAAAATATAAAAATAGACTTTATATAATAAGACTTATAAACAAAATTATATTCGGTTGAAGAATATGAAAATTATAAGCTTTTAAAATTTTATCTCGGTCTCTTTCTTGCATAGTGATAGTCAACATTATTTTAAATGGTCTGACGTCACACATAGGCTCACCGTGCGGTATTGCCCTCTCAGTCTAACAGGATATTTTAAACATACGTTTGTTAATAATAATAATGTTTTTTTTTTAATTCTTTCACTGTTACAATATATTTAGAAACCTCTTTCATATAAAATAATTTTTATAAAATTGTTAAGTAGCCTATTTTGGTTATATGGCGTTACTGGTATAAATAAAAAAAAAATTAATTCAAATTAATTTTGGCTAACGGCTTTTGACATGGTTCCTTAAGGTACATTACGCAGACAAAATATTATGTTATAAATATTGATAAAGTAAAATAAAAGTTTAATAAGCCTTCCTACAAATCAAGGACCAATATGGCATATATCGAACAAAACAGACTGTCCATTTGCACTCTGGAAATCATATATGCAAATTATATTTTAATTTGTAAGTAGGTACTAGTTTTATAATTTTATTCCAGTATTAGTATTCTCTTACATTAGTGACAACTAACTAAATAGTATGAATCTCCAAGGTCGAATTCACTTCCGCGCGAAGTGTCTTGAATCAAAAATTAAATTAAAATTTTAAACGTCCATTATTAACTCATCGACGTTGCAGGTCCGTGTATACGGGCCGGGTGTGGAGCCCGGGGTCCTAGCAACTTTCCAGTCGCGCTTTTTGTGTGACACTCGCGGCGCGGGTGCCGGGCAGTTGACGGTGCGCGTACGAGGTCCCAAAGGCGCGTTCCGCGTCGAAATGCAGAGAGAGAACCAAAAAGATCGAACCATACTGTGCAAGGTAATATTCATAAATGTCTGACCGATCCGTCTAGTTGTCGGAGACGTAAACTGTACCATTTAAAAATGTTGCCAACTCACGTGTCAGCCGGATTTATATACCATTGAATCACCAAGCCACATCCTGTTGTATTTCTGTCGTCGCTGGTATTTCATGCGCGCGAAATAAAATGCGCGCAATTAGACATTTGCAATAGCAAGATGACTTATTGACAATAGTTTTGTTGACATTATTTATCACGATTGCTAGTGTGTCCTTTACTGGGAATCGTTTCTTAAATCGATTTATCGTAATCATGTTTTCGCTAGTTCTCGCCAACGGAGCCGGGCGATTACAGAGTGGAGGTCAGATGGGCTGGCCGACACGTGCCCGGTTCGCCGTTCCCGGTCATGATCTTCGACACGCAAGAAGAACTGAGGAGATATCTGCAAGCGAACGCCGCTTGAAGTACATCGAACACCGGGTTCAATCAAACAAGATAAATGTCTATAATGTTGGTTGTATGTGCACAGATCGCAGAGTGGTGACAAACAGACGTAATGTTGCGTAGGTTGTCTGATTTGACGCCGGCACTACTTTAAGCGCTGCGATTTCTTTGCTGTTTTGACGCTTATGTGTATGTTGCTTGAATTATACGGTTTTGATAATTTACTAATACAACAAGCGATGTACTCTAAACTGTATCGTTGGAAAATTTGTATTGTACAAAAGTGTAGTGAAGGGAGAAGTACTGAATATGAGTACATAATTAAATTGTCATAACTAATATAAATCCATATATTTATGTATTTGATTTTGCGAATAATAGATGGAGAATTATCGATTTTCTTCTGGTATTCGCAAAATTAAATCGCATGTAATGAATATGTTATAACCGTATACCTCCGATTGGCGAATATGACTGGTTCGAATTTAAAAAAAATAATAATATCAATAAATATAGACAACAGTAAAAATAATACTACATAACATTTACTTAAATCGATCTAACATTCCGTTCATAAATCGGAACATTTATTACTTTAGTGAGTTGTAAAAATGAAAACTTAATTACTAATTTATTATTCGACGAAATATACACTTTTTGTGCTTTGTAGTGTATCATTATATCTAAGTGTTAATTTTGAATGATTTCTTTTCTCAAAGTAACATTCCAATGCAATGTAATGTAATGAATGACGATATGACGAAATTGAAAAGCAATTTTTTTTTTTTTGTTAATATTTATTAATTGTCACACAAAAATTTTATTTGTCACGCAAAGCTAACGACTCCGTGTAATTTTATTTGGTCTTGCTCTGTTATTTAAAAAAAAAACTATCTCATGTTCAATTACTAACAGCTATTAAATCGATCTTTATTATAGTGTTATTTTATTTTTGTGAAGACACGCCCGACTTTGTTACAGTTACAATAAAATCTGGTTTCATATTTCGAGGCAGTCTAAGTTGCCATATTATGTTATTGCTTAGAAACAGGTACATACATACATATAGAGTAATAATAAATTAGATTACAAAATGACACGCGCATTCAGAGATAAGTAAACCGTCGTACCGGCCTGTGTAATGGGCGGTATACTTGTCTGGTACCTGTGTTTCTCACATAAAAGTTTGAGACTACAAGAAACCGTATGTAACAACGACTCTATCTTTCTCTCACTGTAAAGGAGGTACCATATTATAGTTCTATGGCCGAGTTCAAAAAAATATAACTGAATGAGGATTCCCAGCAAATTATCTTCCTTTTTATATATTTTAAAATACAATGGGAGTGTGTTGCATTGCGACTGTAACCAGAAAAAAATATATTTCAGTTTTCGTTCACAGATTTGTTAAAAAATTATGTTTAAAGTTTAAATTATAAACTTTTTTCCAACAGCCGCATCTTGCTGAAAGTCATGTAATACGTGAAGGATATGGCCCTATAGATTTTATTTTTAAAAAATTGAGCTAATATAGTCGACGATCTCAGACCCTTCAGTTAGCCGACGTCGGGTTTATATCGAAAAGTTACAGTGCGGCGATCTGGGGCGTTGATATATCGCACACTTCCACCGGCCGTCAGCTGACTCCGTAATGCGTCCAAGCTCTGCCAAAGTTGTTGCATCTGGCCGTGTATTATCATTTCCAGGCGTTGGATCGACGAATGCAGCTCCTCTGGAAACATTTAAGTCACTTTATATATCATAGAAATTCATTGGACCACATGAGAAAATTAATTAATAAGTAAATAATTTTTTTTTTTTCAAAAAAAGCTTCTTATCATACGGAGCATATTATGCGATAAAATTTGCCTGTGCGTGCCTAATTTTTTGCAATAAGTAACCACTAAGCCACCGATAAGTAGGTGACAATTTATTTCCTAACGTTTTAAGTTAAATAATTTACTTTTTAACTACTACCGAGCTAACTAGAAATTATGATAGCCCGAACGTAGCGAACCTGTTTCAAATCTATAAGGACATATAGCCGTGGTTCGAGCGTAGACGTGTACCGATGAGTTTATTTCTGGCTTAAGTACATTAACTACCACTGACTCCATGCCTCAGAGAGCACGTTAAGCAGTCGGTTCCGGTTGCTGTCAATAGATTGCGGTCGTTATAATCTACCGACCCGCATTGGAGCAGCGTGGTGGATTTAAGCTCCAAGCCCCCTCGTCTTGAGGGGAGGCCTAAGTCCCTGCAATGGGGTATAAAAAGGGCTGATAAAATGGAATGGAAAAGCTAACTAGCTAGCTAGCTAAGCTTCTACAATGCTTATAACTCACGAAGACTTATAGATGCGAATCGTACTTAACGATATTTTTTTCGAAGATAAAATTTAAAATATGTCATCACTATTATAAAAGATCAAAATAGCTATTATAGCGTGCCGCTGGAATTATGTTGAAACACTTTTTAAACACGTATCTAACTAATAACCAAGTTATGAAGATTTCAAATCGACGTTAAACCGTGTTTTGCAAAAAAGGGCAGAAAAGGATCTTTGAAAGCTTGTAAACTTATTTTTTGACCCGGGTTGTACCGCACGCTGATTGCTTTAGATCCATTTTAGACTAATTGTCAAGAACTTAGAAACGTAATAACAAAGTGTCAAAACCGATTTCTTATAAAATTATGGAAATTGTGAAAATAAAATAGTAGAGCGAGACAAGTTCTCAGTACTAAGTATTAATTGCCTGTGTTTTATTGTGAAAACAAATCGTAACAAACGGACTGGCATCTAGGAAAATTTCCATTGTATTTGACGGCACTTTGTGTGTGGATTATAAATAATTATTATGAAAGATACGTAAACTTACTGGAAGTAACCACTCCATGCAACCTCCTGGTGATAGTTGCGTTAGCGGTCGCGTTCACCTCTTGCGTGCGTACCGCGCACATGGCACGTGCCTCCTCGCGTGGTCCCGCATGGTAGGTCGCGTTTTTCACTTCAAAATAAGGCTTCCGAGTCGTGTCTTGCTCATTGTTCACACTATATTCTGTGCCCTTCACTGTGGAACGACTTGTTTTCAGATAAACCAAATAGTTTCACCCTTGACTTCAGACTTGAGTTACACTACTTATACCTAAAACTGCGTAATGAATTGATTTATGTACATGGAACATTTTGTTTTGTCGCTGAACTTATTGTGACTAATGATACTTTAAACATAAAAAAACACTTATAATTATTTTTAATGTTTGTATCCTTCCTGTGAAAAACGTGAAATTTAGTAAATAGATACGTTCAATGTACAGAATTTTTATGTATCTTCACTGCTATTTTAGGAGCATAGCGGTATAAAAAAATGAGTAATCGACAGCAGATTTTTAGTAATTTTTAGGGTTCCAGACCTGTAAAGAATAAAGGCTATGAAAGCGAGTACTAATGCCAATGTATGTCCCATTTATATGTTACTGAGTGGATACGGCATCACCATATTTGAATATGGTCTGCAAATTGCAAATGTTTGTGATGAAACGTCTTATAACTCCATAGTGACGACCGCTTAGCCTAGTGGGCAGCGATCCTGACTGCGAAACTGGAGGTCCTGGGTTCGAATCCCAGGTTGGGTCAGTATTTATATGATGAATATTAATACTGGCACGTGTGTAGTGTCTTCGCTTGGTACCCAAAATACAAGCTAATGCTTAGCTTGGGATCTAGACGTTGTTGTGATTGTATGCGTTATTATTATTATTATATTATTATAGTCTGAGTATTTTTTATGACCTTTCTATGCTTTTGCTTATATGGAATTTGGCCCATACCTAGCAATGGTGATAACCGATCTATACGTAGTAGTATGATGGTACCCCATTCCTGTTCCCGCAGGCTTACTACTTCTTATCAGTAGGTACTTCAGTTATTGCTTTCTTTTTATAGAAGGTAAGGTAAGGAAGGAAGAACCTTGGAAACCTTTGACCAAGATACGCCTATGCTATTCGACCTTAAAATTATCACAAATTCGCATTTATAATTTAGTTAGGGTATAACATGATAATAGAGTAAAAATAAATTTATGATTTACAGTAGGTATTAAAAGATTTTAAATTACAGAAAAATATATAGCTCTATAGTTTCAATAAATTGAATTTCTGACTGATACGCAAATTTATTAATTATTTTTTATTTATTGTAGTATATACATTTACAAAAAAAAAAAAACTAAAACTTATATAATCAGTCTCTTTTTTGAGTCTTAATCTCTACACGTGATCTTTTCCGTTTTTTTTTTCACGTTAAATAGGTATTAATAACACCAAGTAAATTTGTAAAAATCTGATATCTGATTGGAAGTAAAGTACCTACTAAAGAAATATTTAAATAAAAACACAAAATCTATTGATTTGACTCTTAGCTTTACACTATTTCACATTTTCGTCTATGTCACGCTTTCAAGATTATTGCTGAATGAATTTACGTACCGTCCATAAACACGGAACTGAGCACAATTTTTAACACAGTAAATTCGCCATAACCACATGACTTTCGAGCTAAAGAGATTGCAACTTCTTGATTTGTTTTAATGGTTTTATATAATATATTCAGTATTATGTAGATAGGTACAACTCTCTAATTGACATACAATCATTATCAGTAACTATCACTTTTGACTCATTGACTATATCAATATATAAGATTATCTTACATAAATGTTCAGTAAGTCATAGTGCATCCAGATTTAACAGTCAAAACTACACGTTGCTAAGCCGGCATGAGATCATTCATACTAGGAACTTCTGAAATTCGCGGGTATATGCTAACTGACTGTCATGGACTGTGGTATAGACCCATCTATGAGATAAGTCATACCCGCAGAAGTTGCCGATGTCGAATACATTTTTTTGGCTCCAAAGTGAATACCATTACGTTAAACTTTCATGCAGTCATGAAAACAAACAGCTTTTGTCCGATAATCGACCTGGACAAAAATATAGACCTTCCTAAAAACTGTTCTCATTTATTGAATTGGTTCAATACGTCGGCGACGACCGACGCAACGTAGAGAACTTCTGATCGTCAGCGGAGCTCTGTTTGGTATTTGCTATCGTAAGAAGCGCTGAAGTACGCGACCGACATCAGTGTCGCTTTTGGAGGCCTTAGCTAAGAATTTTAGAGCAATGTATGTGAAACGTTTTGGCCAAGATTTTTAGGATCGGTAAAGATAAATATGGACCCAGTCGTTGTCAGCTTCATTAACTTCTTTAATTGTGTGGTGTAAGATTAGTTCCATGGGCGTAAGGAGCTGATTCGCGATAAGTCACCCACCATCTTCTTCTTTTCATCTTTGCATATAGAACATGTAGATGACATTTAATTGTAAGAGCTTGAATTAAACAAATTATTATTATAATGTTTGTGCCAAGATTTTGGCCAAATCGTCTTACTCATTTTTCTTTTGGAGCCAAAAATGACGAACGTCTTGTACTCATATAGGTATAACTTCAGCGTGGGTAAACTTATCCGACATAAATACGCTCTTAGTCGTTGTCCTACAAAATATATCATATTTAGTAAGTGTGGCACAGTCATAACGCCAAACTGGCCGCCCGAGTCCAACTAGCGCTTTTATAGGTTCGCTTCGACCCAAAAATAAAAAAGACGTTAATTCTGATTACGTGAATAACTACCGATTTCTAAGAGACCACTCGTTGTGCGCTGTACGCCAATTAACGAGACCCAGTTATCGTTATTACCAAAATTTACAACCTAGAATTTATATAGATCATGTGTCCTGAATGTGTCCAGTAAGCTCATAAAAATAGACAGCACTGTAGAAAATACAGTATTACAAATGCTAAATAGACTAATTTCAAACGAACCTATAATAAATTTATGTGTGTTTCTGTATTAACGCACATGCGTAAAACGTACGTATGAAACGAAAATCTGTTGTACTTCCAAAGTGACATACTTTTTATAACTAAATATATTCTAAAACTGCCATAGATATCTTATCCCAAAAATGTCACTTGTACAGTGAAAATATAGGTATATATATTTTTGCGTATGTAATTATGCGCACATGATTCTACGAACCTATAATCTAAATCTGGAACAAAAACCAAATATATTTTATTTGCAATGAATGCATATGTTCCTCAAAATCGCTTTATAATTAGCCATATAATCATGCAAACAAAAAACAGGCTAAGTGTGTATCTGACACTCGCCGACTTAGGGTTCCACAGCATGTATCTTCTACGAAAATGACCATCACCAATTATAGGTTTAAATAAAATGATTGTCGGTTACTAAAAATTGCGTAGATCTCAAAAACTTTTCATTGTATCTTTAAAATAATTTTTGTTGAAAACATCTGTTGTGTTATTTGCTGTGTTTTTTTTAATGAGCTTAGCCTTTGTTTTAATCCAACGCGGTTAAAAAGTTAGAAGGGGGACGGACGGACCCATTGCTATATTATATTATCGCAAAATATTTAAGTAAATAAAATAAAATCACTAAAGAACCTGCATTGTATTTCCAAAGTCCTGACTAATGATATTTCACACGAAGGGATGCGCAATACATTTTTATCCTTTATTTCAATATGACTTCAATATACCTATTGGAGAATCCACCCCTAAATAATTTATGTTATTAATTGAAGTAAAATATATGCGTTCAATTTGAAATCACACGAAAATTTGTACGATAAAAGGAAATGACGTGAAAACAAATGGGATGGGACAATGGGACCCCAAATATTTATTTATTTATTTATGCAATCAAAACAAGAGTAGGTACTTACAGTGAGAGCGGTTCGGTGCAGAGTACACACATCCCATCGCGAAGACCACAGAAAGCGATATCAGTTTTTTTTTATTCATATTGTTTCTTAAATTTCAAGCGCATTATAGTTTAAAATTGCTAGCGCGCTACCATGTAAATTCTAAACTTTTTTTGAACTTTTTTCATTTCTTAAAAATCAATGTGATGTCCATATTTTATTATTGATAAGAATCGTTTGGAGTTGATTCGTTCACGGGAACTGAATCGGTGAACTACAGTCAACAAAATGTACTACCCAAATAATAAACTCACGCACACTTTAAACTGGAACACAAACAATACGCACTAGTGATGTGTATTGACGCCTAGTTCACTATTAGACTTAATTTTCATTATTCCATGGACTATAAACCTAATCGAATTCACGTGTGATCATGAATTCAAATTACCACGACTGAAAATAAAAAGTATAATTCTTATTTCACTACATATTATAAAGTTAAATCCCCCGCCGCGTCTGTCTGTCTGTCTGAACGCGATAAACTCAAAAACTACCAAATGGATTAGCATATGGGTGACACCAATGGACGAAGTGATTCAAGAGGAAGGTTTACGTGTATAATTTATTAATGTTTTGTGCAAATTGTTTCAATATGACGATCATTGTTGGAGAAATCGGAAAAATATCAAGCTGGCTGGGAGCTTTCATCGGAAACGCTGCTTTTGAGATAACAATATATCAAAATAATGTATGGAGGAATTGTTTCTCTTTTATAGGGCTAAAGGAAAGTCCGCGATGAAATACGTCTATCTTTTATAGATAGCTTACTATACCTATTTTTATGTTTAAAAAAATGTTGTCAAATGATGAGGTAATTGGAAAGCAATTTATACGGACACAGTATTAATCCTTATCAAATTAAATACATTATTTACCTTTGCATTTCATGTGCCTACATTATGATTGCCCTTTACACCATACAATTTGAATTAATAGCTTAAGAATTATAACTAAATAAAAATTATCGTGCGACAATTTAAGTGACCGAGCGCCGCGCCGGGCGTCGTCGTCCCCATATCAATGCGACACGTGTGGTAAGGCAAAAATTATCAATGTTGTTTATATAAAGAAATATTTTAGTTAGTGTTTATGTACATATTCTTTACTTTTCAAATATTTACAGAATTGGAAATAAAATACATAAAAAATACTCGCAAGTAAGATTATCTTACGTTACATTTAAATCTAATCCATATGTTCGACGCAATAAGCTGATAGGACACTACCACAGAAAAAAACATTACGGCTTATATACTCTGCTACCCGCGCGAAGCCGGGGCGAGTCGCTAGTGGTAATATAAAAAAGGGATAAGTGCAAATTGAAAAACTACTTTTGCGGACCTGTTCCTGTTTTGTCTATATTGGTAGTATTTGTCATGTGGGTGCGTTCTGACAGATATCGTGGCAATAACTTTTATGAATTGACTTTAAAGAAAATTATATGTTAGGTGTATAAAAATATATATCTACCTATTACTAAAAGTTCAACTCAATATTTAGTTCACTAGATCAAATACGAAAAATCAATTAACTATTTGTAACATCACTATTTCATACATTCGCCGTTTACAAATGTGTACAGTCGTGGTGAAAATGGAATGTAATGATTTATTTTTTTACTTAGAGTGTACATTTCGAAAACTTTAGGCTAGTATATCTGTCGAAATTTCTCATGGGATAATCACTCTGGTACTGGAATCAGTCATCTGTGAAAACAAAATTAGGTACTTATTCTCAATTTTTTGTTTATTTATCTGAGTCTGGTTGCGTTTTTGTTTGAGCCTTTAAATAATCCAATAACTACGAAATAAATTTTGATGAACTTTCACATTTTCAAATGTGAAATCTTGATTCAGTTTAAAGCGCATAGTACTCGTGGAATAAAAGCAGAGTAATATAAATCGTTAAAAACGATGCGGGTTTTGCAAGTAAAAGATAAAAACATTATTGTTTGCGACCTTACAGTGTGGTCGATCGTTTAAATATCTGACGCCGCCAGCCCATGCCAATAATGTATACGATGGATTATTAAAAAAATATTCTGAACTGCCTGCGCCCGCGACTTCATCTGCGGGAATTTAAATATATCTCAGCCAGTTATAAAACTCAACGTGATTTTAAACTGCGGCCGGCGCCTAAACTTAAAGTTTTAATGACTTCATTATTTAGGTCGATTTTGATAAAATAAACACTAAAAGTTGTTAAGAATAAATCTTCATATTTTACAGTTATTAGATATTGAATCCAATGAGTGGCTTTTACGTGATGCGCGTACAAACTAACAAACAAACCGACAAACAGACAAAAATTTCAAAAATTGGTTTTTTACGTTCTATTACTTATTTCTCGCGTCTCTCAGAAAGTATTTTATTATGTATATAGATTATTATACATGATTTACCTGTGACTGCAGTATTGCAGAGTAGTAGTAGGGTTACTGGTGCTTATCTCGCTACATCACTACATAACATAAAACAAAGTCCCCCGTAGCATCTATCTGTATGTCTGTCTGGCTGAACGCGATAAACTCTATAATTACTTAACGGATTTTCATACGGTTGTCACCAATGGACGGAATGATTCAAGAGAAAAGTTTATGTGTATAATTCATTAATGTTTTGTGTAAATTGGTTGAAATATGTATGATGATGATTGTAGAATATGTCAGAAAAAATCAACTCGACTGGGAGTTTGAAAACGCTGCTTGATCTGATATTTGAGATAGTATAACAAAGCAATGTATGGAGAAATTTTTCTGCTTTTATAGGTAATGTTTTAAAAAATAGTCTCATACGATATGGTAATATTTTAGTTTGTTTTTTTTTAGTTTTTAGTTTAGTAGAACAGAATCCAGTAACTTTGTCGCTATAAAGTATCCTTTAGGGTTATAATCACCAAAATTTGAAAAAATAACGAATTGTTTCGCGCTTTGCGTTGCGTTCGGTGCTCGAGGCCACAAACTTGGATTATTCATTAGGCCAACATCATAAACAAGTCTGCAAAAAATCAGAACTACCGGATTTGACGCATGCTGTTATGTATAAAGTTACTGGACTATATGTATATTTACTTAATTTTTTCAAATATTTGCAGAATCGTATATAAAATACATAAAAAATACTCCAGCGAGGATGAACTTATATTAGGTGCAATTAAATCTCATAAAATCTAATCAACATGCTCGACGCAACGAGCTGATATACGACACTAGGACAGAAAAAAAATAAGGCGTTATATGCTCTGCCACCCGCATACAGCTGGGGCGGGTCGCTAGTAGAGAGAACATGAAAGAAAATTTATTTCACTACCATTTATTTATGTAAAATATTGTAAATGGAATAGATATAATAATAATAATAATTGGAACATCTTACACAGCGCTATCTAGTCCCAAAGTAGGCAAGTATTATGCTTGTATTACGGGGTACTAGACAACTGATATACGTACTTAAATATTCTTTTTTTTAATAATATATACATCTATTGTACTTATACTTTTACACCCAGACATGGAACAAATAAACATGTTCGTGCACACAAATATTTGTCCCGAGCGGGAACCGAACCCGCGACCCTTGGCTCCGCAGTTAGGGTCTCTAACCACTCGACCAACCCGTCAGTCAATATATACAGATATAGCATGCTGTTCTCACGTGTACGACTTATAGTACTCTATTTGAGTAATTTATTTGATCGAACTTGTATAGCGCATCGAAAGGCAATTTAAATCTTGGGTTAATGTGTATTTGTTTTGACAGAACATAGTGATATGGACGTAGAACAGGTGAGCATGAGGCCACGTGTCACTGAACTGAAATGAGTCAGTTTGGATAGACACAAGAGAATTAATTATGTTCGCTTAGCGACTATGTATTTTGATTCTTATTTATTTTTTTTAGATTCATCTGGTATTCTTCCCATCATAATTATGTCAATCAAATTCAAAAAGTTCGTTGCCCAAGAATATCCGGTCGTAAAATTCGTTGAGCCGTGTAGCCGGATATAGGCGATATATCTTCGGACAGCTGTACCTACGCAATGACATCTCTGACCTACTATTACACAATTTATTGTGACAATTCATTGTACCAGTAATGACCTATAAAAAAATATACACATACCTATGTAAAAAAAACCTTTCTAAAAATAAGGTTTTATTTAAAAAACAAAGAACATTAAAGTAAAAAACAATTATGGGTGTTTAAAGCTCAAAAGCATAGCTGTTAAAAATTTCATTTAAATTATATATTTCTTATATTATATTTACTATTATTTATTAATTTATACTTTTTAGTGCAGTGTTTTTTTTTTATTAAATAAAAATTTGTTTTAAATAGGTGTTATTTACGATAACTAGGTAAATACATATATTTCATTTTTAGCCTTTTTAGTCCCGGAATGTTTTTTTTTTTATTCCAAATTTCTTTTAATTCTTTTTGTAATTATATTAAATGGCCTTTTACGTTCGATATTTGCTACTATAAAATATAGAATATAGATACGTTCTATTTTTAAATTTCGGGGGTCTCAAAACTTATATAGTGACCTATTTTATTTTTGTTGCAATGCTCTATGGTCCAATCATTTTATCTCATGGGAACGCGCCATGTGTCGGTGGCCTTTTTAGAATGACAATGGGTCGCCAATTCAATGCCTTATTCGTCATCTAGACAACACAGTATAATATTCGCAATGCAATCTTACGATTATATCAATATAGTTTTGCGTAAAACATACAGTCTCTGAACGCAGACAGATGCAGACATCTCACTAAAACCTTTGCCCTAAAAAGTACCTAAGTACCTACTCGGTAATCATAGCAAAACATGATTTTCGCATCGAAAATCGTACATCTTTTGAAACTTTCATTTGCAATCGAGTCACGTAATCTTATAATAAGAAACTTCTAGGAAATGTGCGATTATCAATCCAAAGTAATTTCAAATCCGAAATGACTTCAAAATATTTAAAATATTACGTAATATAAATTATTGAGTGCATTAATTAATATAACTGTACCTATAGTATTAGTATGTAGTAACGAGTAGTGTAAGTAAAGTTACGTGTCGATCGTAATTTTAGGCTTAATTCTATGCAATGATTCAATAAGTAAAGTTGCGTAAATAATTTAAAACGGTGTTTTAAGGTAAATTATGAAAAGAACTTTTATTTTTGTATTAAATAATGAAAGAGAAGCATATATCCTGCAGTGGAGAGACACGGGTTGACGATGATGATGAATAAATAATAAAGCTAATGGAACTGACGCCGGTTTTTGCGAATAGGTACGATAATTTTAAGAGGATGCATTCAAAAATCGACAAAAATCAATGACATTATATGTGAATGCACCCATATATTCTACACATGTAAATTCAATTTGTTATTGCAATTATGTCTTAGTAGGAGTTAAACTATAATATAGTGCAACGGACTTTTCTTTAGTCCTATCAGAGCGAAGAAGAACAGTTCCTCCATATACACCAACATCGATACATCTTAAACGACTGGAACAGCGTACTCCAGAAAAGCTTTCAAGAAGCAGGTTTTCTTCCGACTAGATCGACAAGCTTCATCATAGACTTTATACGCAAACATTTCTCGTGAAGTACCTTTTTAGTGACATCCGTATCAAAATCCCTACAGTAGTTTTTGAGATTTACCTATACGGGCAGACAGTCAAACGGACAAACACTGCGGAGGACTTTATTTTGTAATATACAGGTTGAGGTTTTAATAACCAGTCAAATTTTAATATAATGATCATTGGTAGAAAACCGATAGCCGTCTTATTTCCTTTTAGTATCGTTCTATACAAAAATATTGATATATGACTACACAAACCTTTCCCGAAAAAACTAACAACTCTAGTCACAATCCATGCCCGCCGCCCCATTCTATTTCAAGGCCTTGGGCGTGTTCGTTTACTATAGCGTTATGAAGGCAACCAAACGTTACAAATTACACTGTGCATAAAATAATTTATTATGAAAATGTAACCCATATTTTTTATTTACGCAATGAGGTCTATTGGTGATACTAGAAAAATTTTGGGCGATTACTAAAATTCACCTTGTATACATAGGTAATTATTAAAGGTACAGTTAGACGTTTTGTAACAGACATGTTCAAGGGTACACTATCCATGTTAAACTCCAACTGACTGATAACGCAAATCCTGGTTTCGTAACAAACGATTAACCTTTACTATAATCAGTAATAATATTACCTACTTACTAAAGATTAAAACGTATTAGTTTAATGACTTCATAATAAAGTTAGATCAATGAAGTGCAACTAACATGTCTCTAAAGATTGCGTTTATAATTATTGTGCTTACTTTAGGCAGCTGCGAAGTAGCAAGAAATGCACGAAGCGATGAAAGTGAGTCCATTTCATTATTTATTTCTATGAGTACTTAATGTATGTCTTTTTTACAATAAAACATGATCTCTACGGATGGAAAAAGACTTGTCATATTTTTCTTTATAATTTATAACACCAGACATGAGGTTTGGTAAGAATTAACCACTTTTCAATGGAGTTTTACTACAGCTGAAAGACAATAGGTACACATATAGGCTGGTATATCAAATCCATTTTGATAAGTAGATTTATATATTTTATTAAATACCAATGAATCTCTTTGGCGACTCTTCTGTTTATACTCGTTAAGAAATACATTTCAATAAAATACATATAATGTAACAAGTAACCAGCCCATTGTGTGCTAAATATTTTCTAGAATCAAATGACTTGTTTGTAATAAGGATAATTATTTTTATTATACACACTGACAATTATTATACAATATATTATAAAGTTTGTGAATATAACAGGAAATCACTACAGCTATTTGCTAAGAAATTATAGTTGCGATGGGGTTTATATTTCGCAACAAATGGTGCAATTCTCGCCGGTGCTATTTTTTCTTTTTCGTGTTAAGAGGCCTAAAACAATTTGGACTCCTGGGCTGTATAAAAATTTAAAAAAATAATATTTTTTATAAATAAACTGCCAAAAGGAAACAAAAAGTTTTTATTTCTTATATTTATATCAAAAATCGCTGGGTAAGTGGCTAGCTGCCTCACGTGCACCTGGTATTTCCTTTGCTCGGTTTTTCTACGTACCTATAAAGTAGCTAGAACAATCTAATATTCTTTATGGTGTTGGTATTTTTTCATCTCTATGGTTAAAAATATGTTATATGCATTAAATTGGCTGTCATAATCATAAAATAACCTAACTGTTAAGAAAACTCGCGAACATCTATTAAAAATCCTTAATTTGTAGTTTTTACTTATGTTAATAATACACAAAACTAGTGTTCTATATTATACTGTTTATAGAAAAATGTGTTGAGCAATACATAAAATATTTCACACAAATATCTAATGTGGATTTCATTTTACGTTGCTTCGATTTATTTGAAATGTTTTTATTATTACTATACAAAATACAAAGGTGATACGAAAAGTGAATATTATATTTTCTGTAATAAATTACTTCCTCATTCATTCAAAGAAATCCTCATTGTATTAACTTTCACCTGTTAAACCACAAGATGGACATATTGAAAATATATCGTTTAATGTCATCCAGGTAGCGCTTTCCAATGTAGCCTGCTGAAAAGTTACAAAATATTTAAATAGACTTATGGGAGAGGGGTGTAGGAACCTCATGCAGTAAATAATTTTTTAAGGAAATGAAAATAAATTATAAGGCTTATTAATGGCTCGTCGCTCCGCTCCGCTTCTCTTCTCGCATTATCACAAGCAACCCTTAACCTAACCTATTTTCTTGAAATGATGGACCATCGCCTATCTTAGCCAGATTTCAAATTGATCATTTTTATGAACACAATTTGCTCAGGCAACAATGGAAAGCCAACCCGTTATCCATTATACTGTAATGAAGATTAACTTTTTTGAGATAGCCGTGTTTTAGGATATACAAATATCGAGTTACTACTACTACTAATACTAATCTAATCTGATGAATCTAATACTAATGTAATTACTACTACTAATCTGTAGGAAACAATAAAAGACTTAAATTTCAGATTCAAAGGATGTGGCTCGATCAGACCGTCTTGCTCTTCCAATTATATTACGACAGCTGTTCGAGTTATTACGGACATTCTTATTAAAAGGTAACGAAAAGAACGGCGTTCCCGTACTGGATCCACTGTTTCTGGAACAATCACATGTGTCCATGCGAAAAGATATATTCACGTAAGTATAATAAACCTTCTGTGTATGTAAGTTCGAGCGCGTTAAACTTACTTAACCGATTGCAATCGGATTATCACTATTGGTCAGCTTATGCTTATTCATCTGATTCTAACGTAGACAAAAGTTTGTGTACACCGAAAATTAATAATAGGTTAAATGAAGCACCGTTAAATTTTTAAGGTCCGGTTCTCAATTTTGTATCAGTTTATGCCACAATTTTACCTAAAGGTTTTCAAGTGACTTCGATATCACACTTATGAAAAGAATATATAATGTGTTTGTAATATATCTGTAAAAGTAATTGAAATATCTAAATAAAAAGTTATTTCAATAGCAATAAAAAATTTATGTATATAAAATAAATTTTTATTATTACTATTTTATTATAGTATAATATCTCTACAATATATTTATCAGTATAATGGATAACATTCAACAATATGTTTTTTAAAATGTCCATCTTGTGATTTAACAGGTTAAAGTTAGTAAAAAGGAATTTACTGGAGAAAATATAATAAATTCACTTTTCGTATCACCTTTGTATTTTGTATAGTAATAATAAAAACATTTCAAATAAATTATACGTTTAATTACGCAACAAAATGATCTGGTAACCAATAGTCTTATTTATCGTTTTAACTCTAAATCAATCAAGATTACAAAAAAAAAACCTATTTTCGAACCATAAAAACAAGTGACAACTATTTCACAATATTTGTCTCATTCTTTCCTTTGAGTACCTACTAGTAGTATCTCTCCCTCTAATTTTAGCGAGAACCGAGTCACCGGGTCTTAATATGAACGACAGAGGTTAAAGGTTTATAATATAAGTATATCTTTAAATTTGCCGTAAAAGTCTATTTTTGTCAGCGATAAAATTGATTACCACGATAAAGACTAAATTATCGTGAAGTATTTCGAAAGTTAGTTTTCAGTCAGAACAGTGTTTATGTACTTAGTAAAATAATATGCGTATTTTGAACATTGGTTTCATTAAAAAAACCTTTTATAATTTAAAAAGTATTATCATTTTGTACATATAGACATTTTAGGTATAGCAGTTTAGTTTTAGACGTAATGAAATTAATTTCCTAAAGATATATTTTTATTTACAGCTTCGATATAAAGTTGAAGAACATAACAATAAAAGGGTTAGCCGGTTACAAGTTGGTAACACCGAATTTTAATAAAACTGATATATCTATGAAGTTGGAACTCCATTTTCCTTCTATCACACTTGAAGCAGGTAAATTAACACGGTAATCCATATTAATATTCTAAACGTAAAAAGCTTGATTTATCGTATCTGTTTGATTTTGGTGAAATGTGGTATAGAAATAGCTTAAACCCTGGTCTCCTCGGGGCGGACATGGGCTACTTGCTACCGCGTTTCACAGTGAAACCGCTAAATCGATTCCAATGAAATATGGCAAAGAGATATTTCCCATCTTCTAGACGGGTATAGGCTACTTTTTACTGAGAAATAGGGTTTTTATCTTTGTTATTTTTCACGACTAAACCGTCAAAACAATTTTTATATAATTTCGCAGGAAGTTACCTTGCATGATAAATGCTTTAATGTGATTAGTGTAAAGCCCGAAATAGTACAAAGGTGTACTCCATACGGACGAAGCTACGGATGAACGATAGTTTAAACATAAATTCATAATTTTTAAATTGTATATTTTGATATTCATAACGAAATTTATATTTCAGATTATTATAAACTGCTTGGGAATATTTATGATGCGATTCCCTTGACCGGAGAAGGATTTTTACGGTGAGCGACTTATCAGATATAAAAATAATACCTCGGATATATCACAAAACGCCATCTAGTTCCAAACTAAGCAAAGCTTGTACTATGGATACCAGACAACTGATATACATACTTAAATAGTCTTTATAATATATTTACACCCAGATGCGGAACTCTAACCATTCGAGCAACCGGTCATATCAACTAGATAATTGAAATAAATATATATAATCAAGACCACTTATAGTTTCTGGTTCAGTTTCTACCTTGCTGTAAAGTGTTTTGAGAATATGTTATTTAATCGAAACATGTTTTAGCTTGTAGTATTTACTTAATTTATTAGAACGCGATATATAGACAGGCGTAATTTAAACAACTATAGCAAATACGGATAGTAGATAACAATCGGTGACCAGCTCGACAGTTCGTTCGAGTTTCATTTTAAAATGTCTTCGTTCGGCACCGGCGACGAAGTGCGTTCAGGCTCACTTAGAATTGTTAACCGGCGAGCTGGGAGATGTGTGCCGAACATTTGGCCATAACAATCAACTTTGAGCAACGCAATCTATCTGAGTCCTCAAACTCGTCAACGTCATCTGCAACGCGAATCGTTCGGGCTATCTAAGGATGGGCCAAAGCTAACTGCACTTTATTGAAATTGTCTCGCACCATCTTCACGCCGTACTTATAGAGTTGCACGTATTTGCTATTATGTTTAATCTCGAATGTCTGCAAAGCCTTAATTGTTGGACATCAAACCTTTCTTCCCGGAATGTCCTCGGAATTTAAAATATTGCTTCGTACACTTTTATTTGACTGACTGATTAGCAGAGTTGTTAGAGACCCTAACTACAAAGCCAAAGGTAGCGGGTTCGATTCCCTTCCAGGACAAATATTTGTATGCATGAACATGTCTATTTGTTCCGTGCCTGAATATAAAAATATCTACATACGTATAAATTATAGAAGAATATTTAAGTATGTATACCAGTTGTCTAGTACCCCATAATACAAGCATAATGTTTGTTTACTTTGGGACTAGATGTCGCTGTGTGGGATGTCCCAAGTATTATTATTAATTAAAAAATCTATTTTTCAGCATGGAAATGGTAAACGTGACCATTCGTGGAGACCTTTTCTTAATGCAATCTACAGATGGAAAATCGATACTTATCAAAGGAATTGAACAACCTTACTATGACATCGAGAAAATACGGGTGGGTAATATATATATATATATATATATATATATATAAACTTATGTCAAATTCATGAAAACAAAAAACGTAACAGCTCGCATAAAAGATTGTATACGTGAAATTGATGCAACTATTGAATTTGAGCCAAAATAAACTGAAACCGCTAAACATTTCTCTAAGCCGCTAAAGTGAAACTGCTCAGACAACAGGCATTGCTTTTTTTTCAAAAATATAGGATAGATGTAGAATAGATATCAATCAGGCTTCGATATTTGTACGTCACTTCAGTACTGACGATTCGAATATTTCGTCTCTAAACTTGACTTTCACTTCATTAGCAACTTCCAAATTTTACTGACTTTCTCTGTTGACTCCTCGCGACTGGCACTCACGTGTTCACCTTACTCATATATCTGAAGTTTCAAACCGTCCAGCGCTCTCGAACAAACTCTCTTCTTTTCGACTAGAAATCACGCAAGGAATGCATATATTAGTTGATATCCAGTAGGTATTATATAATTTTATCGTTTTCTTTATATTTTATTTTCAGTACCTATCTATTAAACGCGTACCTAGTGTCTTTAATACACGTTGTCCTCTTGTTATATGAAACTTGTATTATGAAAGTGATCCAAAAATGTTTTGGACTATTGTTAATATGATGAATCCACCATTGTTAAATGTTGTGAACTAGAGCCGACCAATAATTTTGAAAATAATAAAAAAATAAATCTACGTAAAGGAAAGCCACTTTTGTCTTATGTATAGACAATACAAATGATATCTAAATGGCTATCAACTTATCAGTGACAGGTACCTCTTCGATACGCAAACAAATAGAAAAGATGAATGTAGATAAGTTAGACAAGTAAAATATTATGATTTTCAGGGTGTTGAACATTGGAGGATGTAAAAATAAAGTAATACTTTTATAAAGTTGTGTTATTACATTGTAATATAAAGTTACTTACTATTATATCTCTATATTAATAAAATTGTAGTATCTGTCTGTCTGTCCGTTTCGGCTAATCTCCGAAACGGCTGAACCTATTTCAATGAAACTTAGCAGACGCGCATAGAGCATTATCGGGGATGACATAGACTACTTTTTGTCTGTCTGTCCGTCTGTCTGTTTGTTCGAGCTGATCTCAGGAACTCAGGAAGTTTCATTGAAATAGGTTCAACCGAACCTATTTCAATGAAACTTGGCAGACGTACAGAGGGCATTATCATGGGTGACATAATCTGCTTTTTGTCTGTCTGTCTGTTTGTTTGTTCCGGCTAATCTCCAAAACGGCTAAACCGATTTCAATGAAACTTGGTAGACGTGCAGAGGGCATTCTTTTGGGTGACAAAGGTTGCTTTTTGTCTGTCTGTCTGTATGTTCGAGCTGATCTCCAAAACCGCTGAACAATTTAACTTCACAGATATGATAAAAAGATTATCAAGAGTGATATACAATACTTTTTGTTTAACTGTCTGTCTATCCGTTTGTTTGTTCTAACTGATCTTAGAAAGGACTGAACTTATTTCGATGACAGTTTCACAGATGTGATAAAAAATTGTCTGGAGTGAAATACAATACTTTTTGTTTGTCTGTCTGTCCCTTCGTCTGTTTGTTCAAACTGATCTACGAAAGGGATGAACTGATTTCAATAAAACTTCACAGATGTGATTCGAAGATTGCCAAGAGTGACATACAATACGTTTTGTTTGTCTGTCTGGCCGTCTCTCTGTCTGTTCGTGCTAAACTCTAAAACATTTAAACCAATTTTAATGAAACTGCGCAGACGTGAAAAAACGGGTGTGAGGAGTGACATACGCTACTTTTTGTTTGTCTGTCTGTTTGTCTATATGTATGTTCGAGTTAAACTTTTAAAGATTTTAATGAAAATATACAGACATTAAAAATAGGTTGTCAGGAGTGATATATCACTTCCTTACCTATAGGTACCCTATAGGTAACTTTTTGTTCATGTGGTTGTCTGTCTGTCTTTTTGTTCAGGCTAATCTCCAAAACGACTAAATCATTTCAATAAATCTTCGCAGACATAAAAAGGAAGTTATCAGGAGTAACATAAGTTGGTTTTTGTCTGTGTGTATGTCTGTCTGTTTGTTAGGGCTAATTGTCGAAACGGCTGATCCGATTTTACTGAAATTTTTCAAATATATAGAGGGCGTTGTCAGGAGTGAACAGCAATTATTTTTTTAAATACATATAAAAAATCGTAGTGTCTGTTGGTCTGTCTGTCAGTTCCGGTTAATCTCCAAAACGGCTGACTGATTTTGGGACCGACTTGTGGGATAGCTATTTTTCAAGCTTAAATGGCTAAATGGATTTTTATGAAATTAGGTATAAAGATTTCGTAGGTAGTTAAGTTTCAGAATGTTCTAGAAAGTATTACAAAGTTCTGGAGCGTCGCGTTCCTTTAACTGTCCCGGTACAACTGCGTAGTCCGAGCGAGCGAAGCCGCGGGCGGAAAGCTAGTTAATTAATAAGTGAAAACCCACACTCCGCACCTTTCTTATATAGAGAAGCCATGATATTCACGATAAGCAGGATGCGTATGAAATGTTATTATTATAACATTAACTTGTTGCACTTGTCTCTAATATCCGAGACTTTGTTAGCTCTTAGTAATACAAAATTTTACATTACAGGCTAAAATTCAATTTGACGGTATCATTGACGACATATTCAATGCAATGATTGAAGATCTTGGTGCTAGATTCATCAACCGGGTCAGAGGTCTCATTGCGCCAGCATTCGCTAAAACTTTTGTGGCGTTTGTCAACCCTTATCTGGACAAATACGAGTCTTGGAAGGTCATCGCTGTTATTTTGTAAAATAAATATTGCTTCTTTTGAAATTTGTTAAGCATTTCATTTTCTTACCTAACTAAAGAGAATCGGTATTCTAAATGGAATGGCAGCGAACTGCACTGTCTGAAATCTTGGTTCCTGCATTGTTGAACAAAGCAAACAGCACCAATCTGAGAGCAAATAAGGTCACTTGAACAGCAAAACCGGAAGACAAGATAAAAAACGGGTCAGTACCGGCAGTTGTGACAGTATCTATAAATGATCTATAGTTGTCGAGGTCAGGTCAATACTAAATCAAAAAGATACCTTACTTATGTACGTAATATATGATAAATGAAAGATTTCATGGCTTCCATGTATTTTAAAAAGTTATTAAAGATTTCCAGGAGGAAAAACCGGGTACTGACTGGTTGTTATACATTTTATTTTTGTTTCAACGATGATGTTTAAAAAAAACTTATTATGAGCTAAAAATCAAGAGCAATATTATTAAGTGCGAAATAAAAATTATTATAATAAACGTAAAGAAATTCATATTCCTACAAGTTAGATACAAACAGTCATCAGTAATGAATTATATCGTAGTTAAAATTTTAGTAAATGTGTTGATGTGGATGATTTTTTTAATTCGTTGAAACTTAATAAAATTTCTTTATTCAAATTTGAAAACAAATGTGATCCCAATAATTTCAGGTCTAGCATACTGACCCCTACTGATGCTGAAGTAGGTATCTCTTTTAAAACATACTTTTGGTGTGTTGGAAAATTCACAAAATGCTATTTGTATTTCTGCCTATTTAATACAGTCTGCCGGAAGGTCTTCGCTCAAGGGTGTCCCACAGGAGTCTGTATTTTTGTTTTATCATTATTGGCACAAAATTGGCGCAACGATGTACTGTTTCTAGATGCTAATTTCTTAATTTTTAAAATTGAAAGAACCAATACCTGGAACCTGACAAAATCTGACGATGTAAACAGTACACTTGGACAAATAATACGCTGTTAGGAAAGTCAGACATCTCACATATATAGATACAGATTGTTCTACATTATATTAGTAATTTCCATAGCATTGTCAGCATTATCTTTTACGCTATTCTTTTGTGAATCAGAACTGCTGATTGATGATGATGATAGACCGCGATAGTCTCGTTGACAAAGTACGTGTATCTTTTGACTGGAAGACTTTAATTATTAGTAATAATCCTCAGCACGAAATATTTATGTTGGATTTTAGTGTATACACTGAGTTCGCGATGCCAGGTATTCATGAGTCATCTTTTGGCCATCCAGACCATCTTTTCGTCGCAAAAAGTTTCGGTTATTATGGGGTAAGCTATGGAATGGTGTAGGTACGAATTTATTACAAAATATTTAGCAATTTTAAATTGGCCTTAACATAAATTCAAAAATATTGCAGAAAATGTTTTAATTGAGAATGGTACAAAATCAATAAACGTTTAAGTGTACGGAAATGCTTGGGCGCAGGTAATTGTAAACAATCAACATGTTTGAAGACAATTTACTTTATTGTTTGTTTTAATTAGTTTATTCTTACTGTCAAACTGAAAATATTTCGAAACGAGTAACTGCCGGGTTTCTAGCCGATTTTTATCAGTAAAATAAATTTTATTAACCGATGGTAGCTTTAAAAAATTGTAATATTGACTTCATAAAGTGCCTGTGAAGGTGTATCTACTCGAATAAAATACTTTTGTGTTTTAAGTTTTTTAATCAGCCTGTAGATAATCATACGTATCAAAACGAATTGCTACTGTTAAGATAACCGTAAAAATGGTAAAAATCAATGCTAGATATTGTCAATAATCAATTAATTTATATGATCGATTACTAGGTATAATTTGCGAAATCGCGATTGTGAGATTGTGAGATTACTGGAATATTAACGCAACACAATATCGCTATAGAAGTTCGCTGCCCCGCGAAAGATAAACGCCAAGTAAGTTTTATTTATTTAAAACAGTTTCAATATAATAATTTTAATTGTTACGCGTATGAACGTACCATTTTTCACACACAGTCACAAACCTACAGTAAATATTCGGATGTTAGATACGAATCTCTAGGGAAAGGCTAATTTAATAAAATCGTATAGTAAAAAACGACATACACAAATATATACTTATATGTAGGTAACTTTGGGTTACATTTTTTGGTCCAGAGTGTAATTTGAGATCGGGTATTTCTTTAGTACAGTGAAATGCAGTGAAACAAAATATAAATTATTGCATAAGTCCCATATTATTTGGTTACTGAATTAACGACAAATAATTTTTTTTTTACTTTTAGAAAGGGACAGGCGGTGGTGTGTCTTAGCTTTTTCATGAATAACTATCAAAGATATGTATTCATTTTTAGTTTCCCCACGGAACTTAAAATAACTAACGTGAAAAGAAACGCCACTTACTACAGGATTTCGCTTTATTAACCAGATTTTTTATTCTCCTTCGATTTGGTGTATTATTCCTAATCACACGTAGGTATATCTCGTTTATATATGTATTGCTAAATTTTCACCATGTACGTTTTTAAAAAAAATGCTTGGTCTCCAATTTACACTCTGTATCATTGAATATTAAAACATCTAAAAAAATATCCTTTTTAAAATCTATGAAATATTAAATATACACGTAAAAAACTTTGATAATTTGAAACAGTTTAGTTGTCACTGAAAAATTCGATTTCAACTAATTCAAAATTACTTTTTAATTGCGTTTATGTACTGAAGTTATAATTTACCTACCATTTATAGCTAATTACTCTAAATTTCAATAGATACATACACTAAACTGCATCATTATGTTTGACAATAATTTTGTGTCGTGTAATGATCGTTTGTGTTCAGTCTCATTTAAACCGTGCTCATGAAGAATCGACAGTGTTTCATGATTTTATAGAAATATTTATATAAAAGCATAATGGTCATTATTCGGTTATAATATGTTTTAGGATGAAACTGTGGTATTGTTGGCAGCGTGTGCATTGGCGGTTGGCGCGTCGCCTGCCACACTCGGCCATATAAACGTTGAAATGCTGGAAGGTAAAAATAATTATGAACATTGGTTTTCCTATACAATATGTTATGATACTCTTATACAACTTGTAACCCTACACATCCCAACTAAATAATCAGTATTTATCGAGTTGACAAAATATAAGAAGAATTTGGTTTACTGTGGATTGCATAAGGTTTATTTTCAATTGTCCCAACATATGTGATATTTCTTTATTATTACTATTATATTTAATTTTATTAGAAACATGTATTATAGCGTTCAATTTCAAAATATAAACTGTAAATACATAGTATATATATGATAGATATTTTGCCCAAGATGATATGTATGATGATAGATGATAAATAAATAAATAAATAATAGATATGATATGACGATAGATATGTACCCAATCCCTCCAAAATGCACATTTTTAAACTAATTTTACAATTAATCCGATACAATAATTCTTAAAAATAAATATATTATTATTTAGTTCTTCAGTCGTTGAAAATATAATTTAAGTAAGGAACTTTTTCACATCCATTTTTTTTCAAACACAGTAATTACGTAATAAAGACTATATCTCTGTAAGGGTCACTGAATAAATCAAATCATTTGGTTGTTATATTAGAACTTAGAACCCAAAACTAAACAGATATCATATTTTCGACATTCAACGTCCTACCTACGTCTTACGGTTCGACACGAGTGTAAACATATACATGAAACAGCACAAAAATATGTGAAAAACATTAATATAATTATCCTAAACGATTTTATGAATTTTTTTAAAACGCCATTTTGTCCTAAAATAAGCAAATATTATGCTTGCATTATGGGTAATAGACAACTGATATATATACTTAGATATTCTTTATAATATATACATTATACAAATTTTATATCCAGACACGAAACAAATAGAAACATGTTCATGCACACAAATATTTGTCCCGGGTGGAAATCGTACCCACGACTTTTAATTCTGCAGTTAGGGTCTGCAGAACAAATTATAAAGTGTTCCACATATTATTTGTTCACACACACTAAATAGAACCTGTACCTTGAGTACGTACCAGACATCTGACATACATACTTAAATATCTTTATAATACATACCTACTAGTATATTCATATTTTACACCCAGGCAGGAAAAAAAATTATTGAACAAATATTTGTCCCGGGCGGGGATTGAACCCACGAACTTTGGATCTGCAGTCGGCGTCTACGACCACTAAACAAATCGGTCAGTGTGAACAAAGTAAGACCATACGTAAACGTTGTGTTTGATGATATTATCTAGATACTGCGAGACCTTGACCGTGCAAATATTTTTAATGACGTGTAGGTATTCAGAGTACCTACCGCTTGAGCTATGAATCCACGTAAAACATTCTACAAAACTCCATTTGGTTGCCAAATAACTTCTTATAAAAAAAAATAATTAGAAAACATATTTGTTCGCATAAAGACCACCACCAAATATAATTTAGCCATTTTTTGTCACTGTCTGCAATACCTTATAACATTCGAGCCATTTATATGATAATATATTTTATTATTTGCTCAAGATAGGTACCTATTAAACAACATGCATGTATGTAATATACATGCAGCTTGAAAACACTGAATGATGCATTTCACATTGCTCAAACCAAATTCCATAGATTATAAAGCTTGTTTGTCTCTTTTCGGTTAATTATTTATACGCAGTCGGAGTTTTTTTTTTTTTTTAATACATCTTAAACTGTGTACTGTGTGCAAACTTTAAAGTAGAGATCGCGCCAACGAAGAAGTCCCATGGCAAAAAGAATGAACTAAATTTAAAGTGGTTGATTGTCTGTGTTTGAGCGTATGAGAATTTCGTCGAATGTCGAATTTAATTGTCTATAAACGTTTAAAAAGGGTTTAAGATGTCTTTGGTAGTGCGGTCTCTACTTTTCCTTTTGTGGTTATGCATTCGTTTTAGGCTGTAGAAACGCTGAAGATCGTATCTGTACCTATACAAGTACTCAATGCCAGAACAAACGTACCTAAGAACGTCCTCACAAATTAAAATGTAATAATAGGTATTATAGGTATTAATAGGTATTAAATCTTTGAATTAGTTCGAGAACCAAAGTTCTATCATTTGAGTATATCATTAGCTTGATAAGTATGTATACGTTTTGAATAAGTTGAGACTTACAGTTTCCCAAGCAGCAGTGCAGACAGCATACCATGGTCTGGTGTCTTCCAGGTTGAGATATGGCATTATTTTGTGGAGTAACTCTACAGAATCTATTAGAGCATTTAGGACACAAAAAAAGTGTTTGCGCGCAATCTACGGCATGGGTTATGTGGACAGTTGTAAATCTAAATTTATATCCAGTAATATTCTTCCTCTACCATGTTTATATATGTTTGAGATATGTGTTTTTGTTCAAAATAATTTAAATTTATTTCAAAATTTAAGAAATGTTAGAAGTCAATATAAACACATCCTTTAAGTACCAAATCAGAGATTGACAGTTTATAAGAAAAATGTTAATTGTATGGCCATTAAAATTTATAACCGTTTACCTAATATTTTCAAGAATAGAAAAAATCGACAATTCAAAAACGATGTAAAGAAATTTTTTTTAAACAAATGCTATTATGATATTGGTGACTTTTTGAATGATAATGATATGTAATTTGATTGATTTTTATTATTTTTGTGACTATAATTTATGTATATTTTATTGTGGATTGACATGTTAATAATCTTAAATTGCTTTGTTTTATATTTGCACACTTTTATCCAAGTAAGAGAATGTTGTGTTGGAATGTTGATTGTACCATGTCTCTGGCAAATAAACCATTTGAATTTGAATTTGAATTTAGGATGAGGATGGCGACGGGCGGGACGCGCGCGGGCACCCTATACTAAGGCTCCGCTGTCCGTCCGTCTATCACAGAATTGTATAGTCTGAACTGTAATAGGTAGACACTTGAAATTTTCAGTGTGTATCTGTGGCCGTTATGACTACAAATAATAAAATTAAGTTAAAAATTAAAAGGGGTCTCTATACAAGAAACGTGTTGTTGGTAATTGATGATTGTGGGGTCATTGCTTACACTTGAAATTTTCATGGAGTGTGTACTATTAGAGCCGCTATATCAGCAAATAATAAAAACAAAATAAAGTAAAAAATTAAAGGGGGTCAAGGAACGTATTTTTTCTATAGTACGGTGGTGGTACGGAACCTTTTGTGTGCGTGTCCGACTCGCGCTTGACCGGATTTTTATGTAATTACTAGCTTTCTGCCCACGGCTCGACCCGCATGGACTACAAGTTGTATCGGGACCGCTAAAGGGAAGCGACGCTCCAGGACATTGTGAAACTTTCTAAACAATACTAAAATTTCCTATACGTACATCGAAATCGGTTCAGCCTTTTTAGCATGAACAGTTATCTCACAACAACCCTGCCTTTTTGCGAGATAAAAGTATCTTATTATACATTCCAGCTCATAAACTATACCTATGTAAAAAATCACGGCTATCCATTGCTCTGTTGCTATGTGTTAGTACAAATCAACAAACACACTTTCACATTTATAATATTAATAGGTATTATACTGGATTTTGTTTTTAACCCATTGAAATAACTTTAGGGAAAGAACTATCTCAGGAAGATAGATCCCTGATCCTCAATACGCTCATCCGTCAGCTGTTCGAGGTGATCCGGCGCTTCATCAGAAACGGGTCCAGCATATTAGGCATTCCCGTACTGGATCCTTTGCAATTAGAAGATTATCATCTACTATTTCCAGCTGGATTACTCAAGTAAGATAAATTATAGTATTAAGCTTAGGTTTAAATCAAAGTTCAGCCCTATTAGTGATGTAATGTTTCGCGATATGTTTCTTTTTTGTTTCTTTACCTCAGACAAATATTTATATGAAGGGCGAAGCGGGACAGATTAATGCAGGAAAATTCAACCAACCTCGCAGTTTTGATAGGAAAACCGGTACGCACAGACGGGATAAATTCTTAGTAAAAAATCAAATAATAAGTTCAAAAACAAATACTTTAACAACTACTCAACCTATCTTATTCAAACCAATTTTCTTTGAAAGAATTTTTTAAGTTATAAATACTAACTTAATATATTTGTTGCAACGTCAAAGGAAGGGATACACTTTTTAGGACTACTGGAACGCATTGTCAACAACTAGAAAGTTAATTTGGGAGGCCAAGTAAAGACATTTTTTTTATATTAAACTTTTGACTATTGATCGTCAATTTAAAACTATCATTCACCATCGAACGATTCTCAAGCCGCTCAAACCGAAAAAAAATTGAGGGCGGGGTTGGAGGCAACTTAACATCCACAACATAGACCCAAAATAAAAAATATTCAAACTACCATCGAACGAACGTAAAAGGGAGTGGGGGAATTTAACACTCAAAAATTAAATTATATTTAATATTTAAACTAATGACTATCAGAGGTTAATTTTTAACCATCATTCACTGTCCAACGATTATCAAACGATTCACCTTAAAAAAGGAGAAAAAAGTTAATTTAAAGTTAATTTGAGGACCACCTAAATAGTCGGTTTTTTTTAAAATATTAACTACAAAAAGGCAATTTAAACTACAATTCAGTATTAAACGTACACGTACGTATAATGATTTTATAAACGGTTATAAATGATTATAAAATCATTATTCCCAAAAAAGTTTTAAAAAAAATTATTAGGGGTCCACTGAACAGACCAAGTTAAAAATAAGTATTAATTTATTTGAACTATTGACTATCAAACTTCAATTTGAAACTATAAACGACTCACTCCAAAAAAAAGAGTAAAATATTAATTTGGGGAGGTCAAGTTATCTTGGTAGATCAGATATATTTTGAATTGATTTATAAAGGGTCTTTAAATATAGTTAGACGACAAATGGCGAGGATAAAACGTAATGGCAAGTTAAAATTTTCCAGCCTTGACGTAAACATCACAAATGGCGTGTTGGAGGGGCTCGGCGACTTCATCGTCGAACGCAGTAACTTCGACAACCATGCAATCACTTTAGATGTCGAACTGTCAATGCCTATGCTTAAAGTTAAAGCAGGTAATAAATCTACTATCAATTGATGTAAGAATTTGTATTTATTATTTTACTATCCACATTAAACGAGATCTCAATTTAAAAAGCATACCATGAAAATTTTCTGCGTATTGATTTGAAATTTATAGAAACTGTAACAGACACAGACAGATGCAAGAACGAACATGACTTGATTAAAATGAAAATAAACCGTGTCAATAAATAAACTATTTGAAAATGGTAGGCGTTGATTTTTTAATGCTAGTTATGTTAGTTAACTGATGATGTTAGAGCCGGAGATCTCGCAGACCATCTAATGCGCAATTTTTTCCAAATAAAGGACCCTTTTTGCAAAATTTGTTTAATGCTTTGAATCCAATTTGTAAGATATAATTAGTTAATTAGGAATTATACTTTTACAATGAAATTTGCTTTGAATGACAGATAACTACAAACTCATCGGTGATTTCTTCACGACAATCCCACTGTACGGAAACGGAGAAGCATTGTAAGTCACTAACTACTTTTTTAAAGCATTTTCTTTCTAAATACACTTTGGTGTTTCCGTAGCGTTGGAAGTGTTAAATTCATTAGACCCATCATTACCACATATTAGTCAAAATCATAGATAAGAAGAAATTGATAAAGCGAAATGACATTTAAAATAGGTACCTATAGTAATAAAACTAAATACATGAGGTGAAATGAGAACGCCCTCTGTTAGTGTAGTAATTGTTATGTCATCTTTATTTTAAAAAGACGTGGAATGGAATGGGTATCTCTCTCTATGGTGGTAACCGATTATTTAATAACATACAACTATGATCATTGCTATGATAATTAAATTGTAAAACTCAATAGTTTCTTGTACATAGTGTTGACGGTAGCTAGATTATTTTCTACACTATCTTAGAAGGCAATCTCCATTCTGATATTTCTAGTTATGTTCTTTTATTGTTAACCTCATCAAAGGATACGAACACAACTGTTTCAATACAAAATAAATATTGTTAATTTTCAGGTTCGAAGTTGAAGATTTCCGTGTACAAGGTTTAATTTATTTGAAACAATCAGAAGATGAGGAATCGATACTCATTGACCGTATAGAAGAACCTTCTTTCAGCATAGGTTCTATTAAGGTAAATGTTATTCCTATAAGAGTTTGTGTTAAGTATTGGATTTTTTTAAAGAAACAACCAATATAATCTGCGCTCAGCGGCAAATTGAGTACACACTTAATCGATACAAAAATACCCTCTATTTCATACATAACAGTTTGGACTTTCGATATGTCAATATTAGATAGATATACAAGCAGAGTTTTCATCCAGGTTTGATTTTAATTTTATCAAGTTTCAATTACATGCTATTATGTATTGTTCGAATCCGGGCGTGTACCAATGAGTTTTTCTGACTTAAGTACACAATATCACTGACACCGTGCTTCGGAGGGCACGTTAAGCAATCGGTCCCGGACGCTGTCAATAGATGGCGGTCGTTACAGTTCCCAACCGGCAGTGGAGCAGCGTGGTGGACTTAAGCTCCAAGCCCCCCTCCTCACCCTGGGGGAGGCCTAAGCCCCTGCAGTGGGGTAAAAATGGGCTGATGATGATGATGATGTATTGTTATAAAATTTCATAAACTAAATTTCACATCCTAAAATAAATCCTATTCTATCCATGAAATGCTACCCAAATATACAGGCCACCACCGGCTAAGCTTAGTCAAAACTAGTTATAGCACTTTTTAATAAATGAATATCTTAATGTTGCAACAGTATAGTACGAGTAGGTTCCTTTGTGACATACAACATTCTAGAAAATAACGGTTGTAAGTTTGTGTCAAAATCCGTCAGGTTTTCAACCGTCCATCCGTCAAGTTATAATTCATGAAAATCTGTATTTAGCCTTTCAGTTAGAAATTAAGAAAAAGTTATTCAGGATTTTTGTAAATTTATCCCATATGGGGGTGAAATAGCGGATGAAAGTTTGTACGGAAGGTACATCATTTCTAAGGTTAAAACCATCAGAACCGGTATTTGGCCTTCAAGTAGGAAAACAAGAAAAATTATACCTAAAACATCTGTATACAAAAATATCGTGTCACGGTGTATATCCGGGATAAACTCTGAAACTACTTAACCGATCTTAATGAAATTTTGTAAGTATGTGTAATTTGGTCCAACTTAAAAGATGGGGTAGTTTTTATCTCGATTATTGACCCCAATATTTGTTATTGCAAATCAAATTTTTATTATACGACAATAGTGTTTATTTATTCGTAAGTTCTATAAAGTCCTAACCGATGACGGTGTAATTTAATTCATCGACCCAACACTCTAACACCTTTTGACATCTAGGTAAATGTCTACATCCAGTCGATGGCGTCGTGATTCGATTTCTAGATGCTACGACATAACCATGCTATTATAATTTTTCATATATTGTATTGGTTAACCACTTTTAAACCACCCAACGGATTTTGAGACGGTTTCCACAGTAATTTAGAAAATTTCTTCCGGAATATTTATATGTATAATCCACTAGCTTTCGCCTCGAGATCCGCCTGCGTAATTGTATATTTCGTAATATTTATCGGATTTTGATAGGATCTTATTAAATATGAGTCTGTATCTTATATGTTAAACGAACGCCATCGAATTGTTTTTGTGCAAGTCCCCATGCCCCCATCCCCGCCCACTTCGTTTGATGAGAATGGAAACGAAAAAGGGATGGGACCAGGGCCAGGTATGGAAACGATAAAACATTTGTGTAAAGGGAACGAAAACGAGAAAGGGAAGAACGGGAAGGAAATAAGACTGGAGATGAAAAAAATTATTCGTAATGAGAAACGAATTCCAGGCGAGCAAAGGTGCGGGCGGATCGCTAGTTTTTAGTATAATTTTGTATAAGAAGATAGACACCTAGTATTAAATATTTTAACGATATCAATTGAGTAATAATAATTAGCCACTATATAAATTGTATTAATAATTTTACTCTTATGCGAACCATTATAGTAATCCATAACAATCCAAATCCCCTTAAGTTACAAATAATATCATTAACATTTCGGGCGACATTAAAAAAAATCTTTGCTGAATTAATTTTTCCAAAGTGATATTTCTCAAAACGAGAACTCTAGACTCTCGTTCGAAGTTAAAGTTTATGCTCCTGTCAGCTGCTGATATATACCTGCATACAAAAAGAGAAAAAGAGAGAGAAACACTTAGCCATTAACTCTTATTTATGTTGACTTTCTTTCAGTCTGAATTGACGGGCGTTATCGGCGGCGGTGACATCGACGGCATAGTAAACTCTATCGTGGAAGAAGTGATAGTCAGTTACTGTAACAGATTGAACCGCCCCATCGCCAAACTCGTCAGCAGGGGAATAGTGGAAGTTCTCAACCCATTTTTAGACCAACTAGACTCGTGGAAGTACATACGGCTAGTACTATGAGTTGAAAATACTAAACTGTAAATATTTAAAAAAAAATAATTTCAAACTGAGACTAAAAGTATAGCAAGGCGTCGCGAGCACAATATTGTAGCTTCTTGTCTAACTGATTAACTTGAGACATGAAACACGAACACACATAGTAGGTACGAGGGTGGGTTGATAACTACTTAGCCTAACCTACTGCTAGGTATGATAAATTTAAAAAAATTATGTTATACTGTAAATTGGTTTTGGTACTGACCACATATAAAATTACAAACCAGATAAGACAAAAGTTTTTTTTTATTAATGTCATATAAGCCTTGATTACACGTACCGAGTAAACGAGAGAGACAGTGAAATAGTACTAGGCCGAGACAGCAGTGCGGGGTAGCGCGGGGGTGGGCACTCGGTCTAGTAAAAAGATTAGGGTCGAGTGACTGTCTCGCCCTCTCGGCCGAGCACTCGGTGATGTGTTTATACGTACCGAGCACTCGGCCGAGAGTACTGTCTCGCCAAAATACTCGGTACGTGTAATCAAGGCTTTAGAAAAGCGTTGTCACGGATTATTTTGCAATAAATAAAATCAAGGAGCATGCTGTTATAAAAATTTTTTATATGAAAGTATTGAAAGATAGTGCAATTTTCGAAGAAATGAAAAATGTTTTAGGTCATAGTGCACCATCATATGCACCACTAGAAACTGGGTAGCTGAATTTAAACGAGGCCTTACAAGTGTTCAAACTGAACATCGACCTGGGCGTCCAAAAAGTGTTACAATTCCGAAATAGTATTGAAAGTACATGCCATGGTTTTAGTAGACCGACGTTTGTAATTATCAGAAATAGCTGACGCAGTAGGTCTAGGGAACGGGTATATTACATTTTAAGTGAAGAATTGGGTATGAAAAAATTATCTGCGAGATGGGTGCCGCGTTTGCTCACTGTCGACCCGAAACGTTCGAATGCGAATGTCGCAATATAATTTGGCGCGTTTTATGAAAAATAGAAATGATTTTATGCAAAGATTTGTGACTACAGATGAGGCATGGGTCCACTAGTATTCACCGGAATCAAAAATATAATCAAAGCAGCGGACAGAACCAGGAATTTCAGCCTCCAAAAACGCGAAGGTGGACGAATTATCGGGTAAAGTCAGGGCATCAGTGTTTTGGGATGCGAAAGGAATTTTATTGATAGATTATCTTCCAAAAGTCCAAACCATTAACAGTACATATTCCGCTATAAATTACAAGATTGCATTAGTTTGAAAAGAGGATTGAATAAAAAAATATTTTTTATTAAGACAATGCACGCGTACACACAGGTGCTGTCGCTATGGCGAAAACCAACGAACTGTGCTATGATTTGCTTTTTTATATACTTTAATCACCTGATTTAGCATCGTATGACTTTCATTTGTTCCCCTACCTAAAAATTTTTTTGGGTGGGCAGAAGTTTAGGGACGTAAATGAAGTCAAAGCTGCTGTATACGACTATTTTTCGGGGCTCGATTAAAGCTATTGTAGGAGAATCATTGAAACTTTAGAAGATCGTTGGACTAAGTGCATACAGCTCAACGGGGTCTACGTCGAAAAGCAGTTAGTTTTGAATGGCATTTCATTGTTAGGGTAAGTAGTTATCAACCCACCCTAGTAATACTCTATTACGTCATGGACCTCGTGAAATAGTGTAAAAGCTGTTCTACGTTACGAAAAAATATTTTCTAATTACACGCGTAGGTAACTTTTTCAAAAAGGCTAATGACCTTACACATTTAAGTGTATAGGTTCAGGACTATATTATTGTTTCACGATGTTCTGTATAATTCTCTGTCTGAGATGTTAATTGTGAAAGTACGGAATTCAATACAAGACTTTGCGATATAATCGTGTTTGTGAATTAGCCCTTATTTCAATAAATGAAAGTATTGTCAACAATTCGTAATAAAAGTAATTACTGACAACAGCCAGTGGTTTTATTGTCCCGTCACGTTCGGCATTCCAAAGAATATAATTTTAATTATGCATCAATATCCCTCAAATAATTTAGATTTGATAAACTGTATCACGATCGAGTTGTTAATTAGGTATATCTTTAACAAACAATGACGTAAATTAAATATCGGAATAGACTGCCGTAGTATTATCCAAATAGTCTGATAATAATTCGTCGATAATAATTATATTGTGATTTGTAGTAGTATGTACGTGCTTTTAATAAATTACTAAATCAAAACTGAATAAGGGCCTGTCGGAGCTCGAACTTTGTAATGGTAGGTAAGTATACCAAAAAAAAATAAAAAAGTGGAAAGTAATAATTAGGTGCATGATAGGATCTTGCAGTTTTAGAATTATATACCTACTCAGAAAAAACTAATATAATATTTCATACAAAGCACTTTCATTTCATTTACTTCAACTAGGTACATTACAATTTATACCTATGCCAACTACCAACTACATGCATAACTTTTATAATTTTTAAAGACTATTCTGCATCCGAAATGTCCATACAGAGGCATACCGATGAGGCACACATGGAAAGTAGAGACGAAAAATGATTCACTCATTCTTCATGGAATGACTGTAAACTAGTTTTTTTTTTAATTCTGTTTAATTCTAATACGTTAGATAGAGAAAAGAATGTACCCTAAAGCCCTTATCTGTCCTGTGTGAAACAATGAAACTATCGACATTGTTCTCACCTTTCTTTCGTGCAACACAACTATTTATAGAGATTCTCAGAAAATCCTTTCTTCAGTTTCACATCCTGTGTCGGTTTTATTATTTTACTTCGTTTTGGCGTGTTGTTTTATACACTGAAGGTAGGGCCGTTCTAAATATTTCAAGAAAAGTCATTTCTTCATGAATACAATAAATAAAATAAATTTTTCTATTTCGATTTTCTCCTGCAAAAATTTCTCCTTTCAGCAGAGCTTTTGGCCGTTTTTTTTTTCATCTACTGGCAACTTACGATCACGGCTTACACGGCAACACTGGTGCACGATGCTGAACTTGGATTCGGTTGGTGGCGGGAAGTCACAGCGGGAAGTCAAGAAAGGCGGACAAGTTTATTTTCTTCCATATATAAAATCTAAGTATTTGTTGGTTTTAACTCCCCGAACCGTTACAAATTGTAGGTACCTATATTAATTTAATTCTATCAACTAAAAATACTTAAAAATGTGTCAAAACTTGGGAAGTGACGATGGAAATCATACTTTGAAGAGAAAATGATCTAAAAAAGTGTAAGAAAGCGGTTGTTACTAACATAAATGATCCCTTTGGATCTTTCTTCAAAACTGTATACAAAAGAATGTTTCCTGGGCATTCAGTACTTATCTCATTTACTGTATAAGTATAAATTGGATGCACAATTGAAGAGAAGCTCGGAAATAAGAACCTAAAGTTTTTATCTACTATTCAAAAACAATGTGAAGAGTTATCAATATTAAAATATGAATAAATTGGAATTGACATAATTAGACAAATGTGGCCAAATTTTTTTAAAGAATGATTTTTTTCTGTATAAACAATGTGAAGGCATTCATATCGTGCAGGATCAAATGAGCAGGTGAGCATATTGCATTTTGTTTCAAGTAACGTACCAGGCGTCCGAATTAAAGCTGGACACATGTTAGGCTTTTTGGATGCGTGTCTGGGTAAATTAGATTCATGTAAGGCCTGGCCGGTTTTTATGAGGCTTTTTACATTTGACCAGTTACATGGTCATTCCTTTATGCTGATACAAAAATTGTCAAAGAAGTAACCTGTGCACGAACAAAACCAGAAGCCATTTTGAAAAATGTTCTTGCGACAAATGTTTTAGGAAAATTATTAGAGGACCTGTTTGATATAAAATACATAAACGCTTGAGACGTAAACAATTGAATCATGGGGCTATTGAGTAATTTCCACAGGTGATTCAATATTTTGAGTTCCAGAAAGACGGAATTGAAGTCTCTCTAAATATTCAAAAGCAATAAAATGAGACATCCGAAACGATACGTATCTAATTACGCCTGCCATAAAAACCTCTCGGATAAACTAATAACATTTTCGGCTATCAACGTTGCTACAAATTTTGGCGACAAAAACAAAGAAGCGTAAATTTGTTTATCTACTGTACTATGCTAACTAACTAACAATCAGAATATTATTAGAAATCGTCTGTGTTGCCCATATTTTCAATGCTTTGAAAGTGTTGTCATGCGGTTACACTATCATTTTGCTACATTTATTGTATGTACTGAGCTCTGATTGAGTTTTTTCCAACTATAGCAAAGATTTTGCTAATGCACTGAAAATTATGCACCTACCTATTACAGTGTTTCCCGAGAGTTTTTGGAAACGACTTAAACGAAGGAAATTTTTAAGCTGTTCATTCTATGGGGATTATCAAAATTGTATTAAAGACACAGGGAAAGCTGATGTTTCCGTAAATGAGGTTTAGGAAAACTGTTCTGAGATTGTGAATAGCACAAATGCAAGCATTGAACAAAACTTTCGTCCACCGAAAGTAGCTTGTAATAAGAATAAGAAAAACTTCCAACGAAGACAAGTTACCGCGTTCAAAGATAATATTCACAACATGTAGTACATTATTGCAGTAAACTATTGTATTTACGATCTTGGATTGAAAACTTGTCAAAGGGCGCAAGACCATCACAAGACATTTTATCGTAATTAGATGACATTAAAGAACGTTCCTGAAATGACACAGGTTTTGGTGAGGGTTTTTGATACTATACCTAAGTATACTAGCACAAACAACGTTAATGTAGACGATAGCAAATGTTTTGACCAATTGCAAAACTTTAAAACGTTTTTGAATTCTTAATAAAAAAAAGGCCCCTGATTTCAAGGGGCTGTTAGCACATAAAAATGGGTAGCCTATTTTAAATACCTACACTATAGCTAAAATGTCGGTTGTGAAATTTATTGTAAAGCATTTGACATGATTAAAGGGTCTTACAGTTGAATTAAAAAAAAAAACTGAAACTTGAAAGTATATGTCTGCAACCAAAAATAATTAATATTTGTATAGACGCCTAGTCCTTTATTCAATTTGTTGATATTTTATTTGAAATGTTTTTTTCACCTTAATAAATTAGCGGCAGGCTCCCCTTATATTATATAATACCGCTTTGAATACAAATCTCCGATTCGATCACAGAAATAAAGGTACCTAGATTGTGATTAATAATTAGATGCCTTTCAGTCTCTATTTACAAACTAGTTACGTCCCACATGAGTAAGAAGCCAAGCACGACAAATTACGTATTTTTGCACGCCCGAGTTCCCAGGACCCATCAATTAGGAAATATCTCGTTAAAAGGATTGTGCCTAAACAGGGTGCACAGATGATTAGGAATTTTCTAAATATCAATGTTTAAAATATATTTCTCATAAATTTTGTCACGCTTTACTGCCTTATACGAACGTGGGAACCTAAAAATATAACTTTATACAGATGACCAGCTCCTTTCCTTTCCAAAGAAATCCAACAATCCCAAAAATCCCCATTGATCCGACAGATAAAAACGAATTTAAAATACTTAAGCTTCCAAAACAGTATTTCTAGAGCCAAAATATCTTGCACTTGAGCGCTGGTGCGGGACTCAGAGATAAGAGATATTTCTTACGTGGGAAAAGAAGTTTCGTAATAAAAAATAGCCTATGTCACTTCTGACAATGCCCTATTTATGTCTGCAAAGTTTCAATTAAATCGAATCTACCGTTTTGAAGATTAGCCGGAACAGACAGACACTACGATTTTATTTATATGGACGATGGATTTATTACTTGTCTTGCATTTAACTAAGAGAGAATACAGTTCCCGTACTGACGGTGAATCTTTTATTGTATAAATTACAAGCAAATCGCAATTTATTATCAGAAGCCTGTCAAAAACTTGTTCTTAGTTCTCTCCTCGGGACTGCTTTAAATTCCACAATGTAAGATTTATTACTGAACAGTTTTTTTAATGCAATATTTGAAGTTACTTGTGAAAAAAAACTGCCACAACCACCCACTGATTCTCTTCCACAGACTTATACAACACTTTCTTACCATTTTTTAATGGAGATATGAAGAATATATTAAAAACTTAAACCAAAAAACCAATGCAGCAAAAATTTTCACCAACCCAGTAATTTCAATTGACAAGTTGGTTTTAGCTTACTAATTAATAAAAACAAAAGTAACACTTTTTAATGCTAGTACTAAATCCATCGTCATCATACGATATCAATATAATAAGACGAATCGCATACTATCTAAGTAACAACCGTAATCAATTTCGTGATGGGAAACAAATCGTACTACATGCCGCTATCGGTCGAATGATCATCGTCTTGTTTACGGTGGGTCATCTATCTATATAATGAATGTTGCTTTGTATTTTTTATTGTATATGTGTTTCTATATCATCCTACACTGAAACATTTGCCTACGCTGGACTGATGCCTGCTGCTGACTCCTTTTCGCATTCATGTAGTAAGACATTTTAGATTTTCCGTCTGATGCTCCAGTGGTATTATTGTGCGGAAGTACTATGCTATTCTATGAATTTAAATATATTTTTGACTCTAACAGAATATTTTTCTTTTTAACATAGTATTTTAAACTTTGCACTGCAAAAAAACTGGATATTTTGATTCCATTACCAATTTTTTTTAAATTTTCATAAAGAATTCCTACTAACTTAAGAGAATATTATGGTCACCTTAGTAATATGACGTCAAAAACTTCAACTTTGACACCCGTCAAAATTCCTCAAATTCTCGTTTTAGTTGCCAGTATAAAATCATAAATGAAGACACCCTTTTTAAATGTAACTGAAAATTTTTATAAATTTGTAAAATGTAACGTAAGAACTTTCAAAAATATTATTATCATCCGAATACCAAGACATATCAAAAACTTTACTTCAAGAGAACTATTAATATGTTTACCAATGTTCAGGTTAGGTCGATATCGCGTTCACTTCGCGACTGTTCGTCGCGACAGACGAGTATTCATATATATAAAAATCGATTATGACCCTACTATATGAAATTTTTTTTTAATGGCAAGTGTTAGAAAGGGACAAAGGGACTCCCCGGTAGCTATCTCTTACATACTCATTTTGCCTCCTTGCGGCTTACAATTTAAAGTAAACCTTATATGTAATGCAAAGGTTTCATTTTTCTATTAAAAAGTTTCGGGAGTGCACACTCCTGAACCTACGTAGCAGGTATATTACGTCCATGGTTTATTGTTTATAATAATGACCAACATTATGCTCACGTTTTCGTTCGTTTCTATGTATGAAACGCTTCCTGATAATTATGCAATCTGTTGTATATAGTTAGTCTGTGACTTCACTATATTAAAACTGTCTGTGATCATAAATGACGCTGACGGAACGTAATCTGACGTAATGTAGGAACTATTGTCACGTCAAAGTACTGATAACAGATTTAAAAAATTACTGATAACAAATGAGTAGTAGATTCGCGATGTGGGATACATATTGTATTGTCCAAAATATCTGTGGTCCATTGATATTCAAAAATTTTAATGGATACATTCAAAGACTACTGTTGAACTATTGATACATTGCTGAATTCATATTTCTGATTAGAAGAAATACTGCTACATAATAATTATAATGGCTTATTTAGGAGCTATGAAGAAAATTAGGTAAGTATGTCTAACATTCAGTGGGTACCTAATATGTATCTAAATTATTCCATTTTAAATTCAGAAAGATTACTTCACGCGATAATTAATGAGTTGGCTTTCTTTCCACTGCCTGATGAAAATGGTGTTCGTAACTATAATCAATTTTAAATTCTGCAAATATTGGTCCATCATTTACAAAAATTGGTTAGGTCAGATTTTGCTTGTGATAATGCGAGGAGCAAAGCGAAGCGGAGCGATGCGCCACCAAAAAGCCCTATATATTTTTTTTGCATTTCCGTTGAAAAATATTTACTGCATGTGGTTCCTACACCCCTCCTCTAGAAGCCAGATTACATATTTTTTACTTTTCGGCTGGCAACAAAACCCTATATAATTAATGAATTCACTTTATTTACACAAATTATTATAAGTTAGCGGTCATCACACTTTTTCAAGTGCTAATACAGACAGTATAAAGTGACCCATTGGCTGTATACACTTTTATTGAAGTATATGCTAGACCAAACATAACCAGTAAGTACCAAATATATATGCACATGTAAAGCCTGTTCTACAACCCTCTTTGATCTTTACATTAGGCAAAACAGTCTTTGTTCACACTATAGCAAAACTCTAGAAACATGTTCGGTGAAATCTGAGGGTATAATATTGATACCTGGGACATTTAAAATTATGGCTGGAATGTTAGATACCATGCCAGGATTACGGATTAGTTGATAGTTCACTAATCAAAAACATATAATCTGGGGGCACGGCCGTGCCCCCACCAAGTCGAGCAAAAAAGCGTCACGGCCGTACCATCCTTTTCTCGAAGCAATTCAGACCATTTTCGACCCCCTGTAACTTCGTTGTGGATATAACTAGAAGACTGAAATTTTCAGTAACCATGCAGGCATATTATATAAGCATATTACACGTTTTAATTCAATTTGAACCAGTATTTTTAAGAAATTATAACGGGTCAAATTTCTTAATTTTGTCACTCACTGACTCAACGATCATCAAAATTCTAAGGCACTTCTAGCAGACCTAGAAGCTTCAAATTTGAAATATAAGTAGTGTTTGGTGTATGAATCAAGGAAAAACTAAAAAATCTAGAAAAGACCACAAAGAAAATTAAGCCCATACAGCCAAGTCTTCAGTTAAATTTTTCAATATTGGCTTTATTCGTAACGATGCTTTATTACGGCAGTTATTATTATATTAAACTGTAGCTGAAGCTCAAGAAGTAGTACCGGAAAAGAGAAAACGGAAGGCTACCTACAAAAAAAAGAAAAGTTCATAAGTCAGGGAGAGGGCTTTAAGAAAATTTGTTGCTGGTAGATATACATATATACAATAAGTAGAAGGTACCGAAAAGGAAAAAAGTAGACCTGTCTACAAAATACAAAAAGAAATGAGATCCCATCAAAAACAATACTTGTCAAAAAAACCAAGTCTCGCAACTCAGTTGTTCTGCGGTAAAAAGTTGTGAGATCCATGTAATACCAAGTCGGTTATTAATTTATTCAGTCTCTACTTGTAAGTCTCTACTTGTAAGTATGTAATGTTTTATATAAATATATTGAGACTTGGCCATCGCCTGAAAACACGTGTAAATTCAATCGCCTGAAAACACATGTAAATTCAATCGCCTGAAAACACATGTAAATTCAATTATTTAGTGCGATGGCCAAGTCTCAATATATTTATATAAAACATTACATACTTACAAGTAGAGACTTACAAGTAGAGACTGAATAAATTAATAACCGACTTGGTATTACATGGATCTCACAACTTTTTACCGCAGAACAATTGAGTTGCGAGACTTGGTTTTTTTGACAAGTATTGTTTTTGATGGGATTTGTTTTATAGGACCTCATTTGTTTTGTAGTAATTATTTACAAATAGGTATTTTACCTTTTTAAATTGATAATGACATGTTCCAGTATTTTTAGTGAAATCAACCCTTAATAAATGCTAATACATATGTGTAATCCATGCGAGCAAAGCCGCAGATGATCACTTTTGAAATTATACAGACCAAAATACATTTATAAGACCAAAGTATGTAGGTAAATAACATGTTAAGTATTCGTTTGTGGTAAACAATTGTGGTAAAGCTCTAATGACTTGTTCTTCATAAAGCTCTTGTTAAGACGAGTCATGTCCCTTCTATCTGTTAAAGGCTGAATTTATTTATTATATTATATTTATAATATTTGGGGCACAATAGTTTTTACAACTACAATTTTAGTACCCAAATTTAACTTCAACGTTTTGGCTTAGATGATGATAAATTTAGGTGACATGTTTATTGTATTCTTGTAGTATTGAATATTCTGCGCTTGGTTGATGGACACCTTTAAGAGTGCTGATGTTCTTCTGTAGATGTAAAGTGACTTTCGTTTTGTCTTATATTTTATTTTTCTTTGCCATTGTCCATCTAATTGATAGTAGGGTTTCTGGTCCTGGCGTCCTGCTCAAGCCGACATTACATTCACAAACTTTTAACTGTAAGATTTTTACATCATAATTTTGTGATTTGGTTTCTTCCTAGCTATAATTGAAATCAGTACAGAAAATATAATTACTTATTATGTTACTTAGTATTAGTAATTTGATATATATTTCATTTTTCTTTTGCAGTTTTAAGATTCACAACAACTTACCAAAAATGACTATTAGACATAATCAAACACATATAAAATTAAAAAACAACAGATATATTGATAAAGTACTTGTAGCCAACAGAGGCGAAATTGCATGTCGGGTGATGCGCACAGCAAAGAAATTAGGTGTTCGAACTGTTGCTGTATACTCGGATGCTGATAAACATGCAATGCATGTAGAATTGGTATGTTTAGTTTAACACATGTACACTGCTGTGTGTCTACATCTCGATTATAGTCTTGCCGATGACAGTACCAACATAAATGAATCCTTCATACATATTGGCTATCTGTCAAAAGTTATATGGTATTGTGCATAAATAGTTCTTGCTGTCTCATTCCAGTGTATAGCGTGACACACTTGCCGAGTTGTTGATTTCATTCAATTTCATGCTTTCTTGCCAAAATCAAATGTTTTTAATACATTAGCTTAGATAGAATGTCTTCTCATGTTTTATTCAATAAAGTTTACAAGTTACCAATAAGCTGACTTTTTAATATTACAATAGAAGCAATGAATAATGTAAGTATTCATTGCAGGCTGATGAAGCTTATCATATTGGTCCAGCACCATCAACGCTAAGCTACTTGAATGCAGAAAAAATCTTAGACATTGCCAAGAAATCTGGTAGTCAAGCTATCCATCCTGGATATGGTTTTCTGTCTGAAAATGTGGAGTTTTGTGAAAGATGCCAAAATGAAGGAGTAATTTTCATTGGACCCCCATCAACAGCCATTAGAGATATGGGTATTAAAAGGTATTTGTTTTTATTTTTTTATTTATAAATTGCAATGGCCATACTTACATATTTCACTGTTTTGTGTGTTATTTTTTTTCCAAAATCCCTGATAATTTTTACTTCTAAATTCCAGTTGTACCCAGAGAAAGTGCAAATAAGTCATTATAAAAAAAACAAAGATATAAACATTTTCTAACAGGCAAAGATAGATATATACTGTACAGTCAAGACTGAATTTATTTAGTCACATAAAATATAATGCAAACACCACATAATGTACTTAAATACAATTTAATCATGAACATGAGTTTCAAAATAGTATTTTGAATAATTTTCAGCACCTCGAAGGCCATAATGTCTAAAGCAGGTGTGCCAATTGTTAATGGTTACCATGGCAAAGACCAAAATATTGATAAACTTCAAGCAGAAGCTCAAAAAATTGGATTTCCATTAATGATTAAAGCAGTACGAGGTGGAGGTGGAAAGGTGAATGCCAAATACTATGTTCATGTTTTTAATCTAGATTCTTAATCCATTACGAAAAACAATTTTACGTCATATTACTTATTTCTCGTGTCTCCCAGTTAATTTTTGCAAAAATCGTTAATGTACAGACACATAAAGTGACAATCTTATTATATATACCTATAGATATAAAAAACTCTTTCATATAAAAGAATAAAAAAAATAATCAACTACCATATTATTATTAGATAGGTATTGTGGGCGTAGCAATGTATTAATTTTAGAAATATTCATTTTTCTTGAACTATTGGCAATATTGTCTAGTTTAAACGTGTGGACAGTTACTACAAGAATGAGGGCATCAAATAGCAAAATTAGTTTAACTTCACTTCATCAGCCCATTTTTATCCCACTGTAGAGGCTTAGGCCTCCCCCAGGGAGAGGGGGGCTTAGAGCTTAAATCCACCATGTTGCTTCACTGCGGTTTGAAGATTGTAACGACCGCCATCTATTGACAGCACCCAGGATCGACTGCTTAACGTGCTCTCCTAGGCACGGAGTCAGCGATTTCATAAAAATTAGTTCATTTCATGAATATTTTGGACATTTATCATTCTTCAGTGGTCCCTTCATATGTATGTAAAGATATTTAAATGTATTAGTACCTAGCATATTGCAGGAATGAGTCCGATTATTCTAAATATAATATTCTGATTCCAATTCACATATCAATTTCAGGGCATGAGAATAGCAATGACGGAATCCGAATTTATACCACAATTAGAATCAGCTAAACGTGAATCATTGAAAGCGTTTGGCGATGAAAACATGCTGCTAGAACAATATATAACAGATCCCAGACATGTGGAAGTTCAGGTAATTCAGTAAGAATAATTAGTACATTGTTATAAAATATTTTTGTAAAATTACTAGATAATACTCCTTTATTTTTACAGGTGTTTGCTGATATGCATGGTAATGTGGTACATTTACATGAAAGAGATTGTTCTGTTCAAAGACGCCATCAAAAAATAATTGAAGAAGCACCAGCGGTGAGTTGATTTATCAAGAGACATATTGAAAAACGTGTAAAACAAGGTGCAGCATTCAGCCCTGTTCTCAAATCTGTCCTACAATGTAAATCACAGTTTATTTTGTGCTCAAGAAATCAATGACTCATAGACGTGTAGGGAGTATCATTTTCTATGGAAATTTTAGTCAAAAGAGGTTATATGATCTAAAAACATTTTAGAATGCGGTGTAAAACGAAATGCAAACGAAATTTTGGGAATGCTGTGTGTACGAACAAAATGGAAACGAAAATAGGACAATTGGCCGCGACATGAATGAAATGCTACAACTAAATGGTGAAAATCTCAAAAACTCATCGAGGGCAATATTAAAAATTGCTTTCATTGTAAAATCTTCAAATAGCATTTTTACCATGGTCTGTGGGATATGATTTGCAGTCTATTATGTTTCATAAATGGAATGATGTACTTAAAAAGTAAAAAATTGGCGCTATTTAGAAAATCTACAACTGGCGTTGTGCATGTAATGTATCATGTTTAGATGAGTTGAAATAAAAATTTCAAAAAACCTAAAAAAAAATGAAGCTGTTCTTTAAACGCGTTAGGGTGAAATTTCCAATAAAAATCTTATATATCACCGAAAGAGTTTACACGATCTAGACGACCTTTCGGAATGCGATTTCCATTCCTCTGCGCATACAATTGGAAATAGAAATAAAACATCAAAAGTTAGTCATAACACGAGCCAACCGCTACCACTGAACAAAGCTTCTTGAAACAAAGTTAATCAAGTCGGGTGTGGGTACACACAATGAATAACTTTGTTGTGTGTTGGTGGTTATTTGTTGATTCAAATGATAATTGTATCTAGAGCTATCATTTTCAGATCGAAGATTTGTTCTCAAAAATGGAATCTAAAGTTAAAATTAACAATGGCTTAAATTTTTTTTTTTTTTCGAAATTATGTTTTTTGGTGCTGTCCATATAACACATGACTCATTTTTGTGTCACTTTGAAAAGTTTTGTTTTTCAAGGCTCGACTGTTTCAGTTAACTTTCCTCTTTTAGTTTTTGTTGAAATTCGCACCAATTGCCTTCCCTTTTCAATTTCACGCCCGATTTAATTTCTAGTTATCATTTCAGGCCCCGTATCTTTTATCAAACTATATAATTGTATTGCACAATGACAAATTTTTAATTATTAGTAACATGATTTATTGCGTATAAATTGTTTTTGCATATTTATTCTCACAGTGTCTAAATGAACGAAAAAACTGAAACTAAAAGTATTTTATACCGTTTGCTTTACAATAAAAGCCATATACGTAGTATCTATCTTCAAAAATCAAACAGCTTAAACAAACATCACACCACTATCACTCTTCCTCACCAAGGCTTGTTGTACACCTCAGGCTTATATCTTATTCTACAAAAGAAGCATAATATTTCAGCCAGGACTATCTGAAGCCACACGCAGTGCACTGGGTGAAGCTGCTGTGCGGGCAGCACGAGCGGTTGGCTACGTCGGCGCTGGCACCGTCGAGTTTATACTGCATCGACAAACGCACGACTTCCACTTCATGGAGATGAACACGCGGTTACAGGTCGAGCATCCCATCACTGAGATGATTACAGGTAGAATTTAATTTTACTTTTAGAAACAATAGCTAGTATATTATAAATATATTAGTTCATCATTTGCGAAAACATTCATACAACATGTTTTGTTCACGAGATATTTTTAAGCATGGGAAATGTTTAAATAGGCATAAAATTTTAAATAAGGATGATGGAACCAACTTCACGCAAAGGCGAAAAGCCTCGAAATTTTAACATGCACATAAACGTAGGCTTCATAATATTATTTAAAATGTGTGCATATAAAGAATCACCTCACAAGAGTCAACCAATCGCGAAATTCTTTCAGAAAAACATTGTCTATTTTTAGGAAATCTCGAAGATTCCAGAATATAATATACCAATAATTTAGGCGTTAAAGATGTGAACATAAGGGAGACAAACGCTCGACAAATATTTTTCGGTTGGAAAACGAATTGATATTTTATTTTAGTAATAAGATTTATTACACAGATAAAAATTTAATTTTCATTTAAGGAACAAATTATGTCTCAAATTCAAGTTCTTAGATTTAAAAATATATTTTTTCTATCAAATCAAACGGAAATTAGTTTACTTCACATAAATTATTCCTTACTTAATTGAAATAACATTTTCTCTAGTAAAGATATTTCGTTTTACCTTATATAGGAAACAGAAATATCTTGAATCATGTAAACTCATTTGGTTGAAGTAATATTTTTTATCTGTGTAGGATTATCAGAAAACTGTACCATGAAGTTTATGCGACAATGTCTATATAGGGGATAGGGGTTGAATTGCTTTCTAGATGGTTTGAGACATATAGAAATATACTGTATCTGTAATATGGAGGGTATTTAGAAATCAGGCATAAATTTGGTTTTGAATTGTATTATGCAATTTTGAATAAGTTATACCGATTTTGTTCCACTGGTGAAAGTTTATGAAATTTAAATAGATTAATGTATGGTAATTTGGGGGTTCATTCAAATACCACTATGTATCTTCTAAAAAGAGTGAAATGACCAAATATGTTTTTACCTTTTAATCCTAAAGCAATAAATTTTAAGGTTTTTATAAACCGTCTTGCGTGACTGTTATAATAACTAAAGCTTGTCTTTCCAGTCTGTGGGTCACGCATGATGGTTAACCGAAATAATAATTTTAAAACACTGTAAACTACTGCGAAGCTACACGACGCTTTATTCGTATTTATCTTAAAATTTGCTCGATTTGTACCTACTATGTTGTATTTTTGACCTATCATGAAAATGTAAACAGAGTACTAGAATGTGCAAATTGTGTAAGTAATTTGTTTTTTAATGACGTAATAGAAGTTCAGATTTGAAGTATTTTAGTGCTGCCTGTCCTCTCCTCTAGTCAAGTGCTGATGAATATGTTTTTCCTGGAAAATACGCCATAATTTGAAGACGAGACAATAATAAGTAAATGTACTTCCTTAAAATCCTTAAATCTTCAGGTACGGACCTTGTAGAATGGCAGTTACGCGTAGCGGCCGGTGAGGCGTTGCCTCTGACACAAGATCAGATCATCCGTCGTGGTCATGCTGTGGAATGCCGTATTTACGCTGAAGAACCCGGAGCGGGGTTCCTGCCTCGTGCTGGCACTTTACATCGCTTAAGACAACCTACCGCTGAAGATACTGTTCGAGTGAGTTACAATAAAACGTTATTTCGTCATAAATGCTTGTCTTTTCCATTCCATTTCATTTCGTCGAGGCTACAGCGCGAGTAAAACTTTGTAGTAGATCTAAACACAAGCTGAATGCGAGTTTGGGACAATATATCCACTGACACCAAAAAGTCGATACTGTGATACCATTCATGTTTTGTTTGGACCGTTTCATAAAGTTTTGCGAGATTTGTAACAATTATATTATTATTACAAAACACGCCTCCGCCGCGAAACGCGAAAACGGACACAAAGCGAAACTACATCAAAAATAAATAAACCGTTATTCACCGTGTTCCCTTCACCTTCCATTTCCTTATGTGGAAAAGTATTTCCCTGCATTTCCGCAGACAGAGGCTACAGGAATTCACACTTGTTACCTGCTACCATGGTTTCGCCATTATGTTAGACCAACAGACAGAAATCCGCGTTTCACGGCAGAGATGTGCAAAAATACCTATGTGATCAACACCAGAAACTTCAATTGGTGTTAAGGATAATTCACCACTGTACAAGGCAAGACAAGCCGATTTAAAAAAAATCACTTTCCAATAATAATTTTATTTATTTATTGCTGAAAAATAACGATATCAATGGAGACTTTAGGTAAAATTAGAAGTTCTTTTTTATATAAACTAGCTTTCTGACCGTGGCTTCACCCGCTTGTACTACACATTTGTAGTATAGTATAATATAGTAGCGATAAATTCATATGTATGTCTTGACTGGTTTGAGTACTGTTGTATTACGGCAAGAGATAATGATCTTTCCCCCCACCTGGGTGACACTCTGGATCACCATACATTGCCAGTGCCGCGTAACGTGCTCTCACCGCGCCATGTTGCGATTTTTTTTTTTACATGATGCACTAACATGGTTACTGCTAATATCATAGGTTACCTATCGTAACCACATATATACTAATAACTGATCAAATATCGTATTTCCATTTTAAAAAAATCATGTAAATGGGACCAGCAGTTCACGAGGTATAAGTGCACAAGTTGACAGACACACACAGAGACAGACCTAGGGACACTGTTTTTCTTCATAATATGGATGACAGGTTCTAATATTAGTTATACCAGTTAAAAAAAAAGTTCTAAAGATACAAACTTTGTAAATATACCGATCCATAAAGCTCGAAAAACTGAATAGATTTGTGCAAAAATTAATTTCTAAGAAAATGTGACTTTTGCTAATTGAAATTTCCGGTATCTGGTTGTTGATCTAAACTATGGTACCTAATATTAACTTCTTGTAAAACCCAACATAACCTGCATTTTTTATTCTGGCTTTGCACTTCTGATTGTAGTTTGTCATGAAATTGAATATATTTCTAAATGCAGGTGGAGACAGGCGTACGAGAAGGTGATGAAGTTTCGGTACATTACGATCCCATGATCGCGAAACTCGTAGTATGGGGACGCAACCGCCAGGAAGCACTAGCCAAAACTCGAGCCAAACTCCTGCAATATCAGGTAATAGTTTTTCTTGTAATAAATTAAAAATTTGTAATTATATTATTTCTTTATAGTAGCGAAACTGACTGCAGCGTGATAGTAAAGTATAGCAGTCTACATTCTCAGTTTCAACTAAGTATCGATCATGCCCTCGAGTGGGGGGTGTGATGACGGTTGCGTGGGTGTAAGCGAACGGTCGTCGTTGTAAACCGTTCCGCCTGCAAACTGGCAACATATACACCAGCGAACTTTTGGTGGTTGGATAGAATTAATGAAATACTGTCTTTACTGCAATAGATGCTGCTGTAAATTTTGATTCTTCTTTGATTATTTCATTCTTAAATTGTAGTAATATATTTTGTTGTTTTGCTTATTATATGAAAATATATACTTATTACTACCACAAAAAATGTGTGTGAGCCGTCACAGGATACCTGATAAATGTGAAACATATAAATTTATTGATATTTTTTACTCCCATCCGAACGCGCCATTAGATGATATATTGAGGAACGAGAGAGAATCCTGCTGAGAAGAGCTGAGTAACGCGACGCGAAGAAACGTTGATTAATGCCAAACAGTTCGTTGCAAATCGAGCACCGCTGATCAACGCTTTACACCAAAAATCCGTTGGAAAATAATGACGTCACGGCGCAAACGAACGGACGGACAGTCAAGCAAACAGTTATACCAAAATCATAAAGTTTAAGCGGTACTTTAAATGACAAAAAGCAAATTAAGCCATCGCAGACTTTATTACATTGTACTGTTTGTAAATTTCGAAACTACAGTATTGCGTTTGTGATTTTCGGGACAAATCAAGATAGCCATAAAACATATCTTAGATACTTAACTCAAAAATAAACTCGATTATATTAGGAGTATTTAATAAAAAGAGTTATCTTTTAATAAAATTTATTTTATTTTTCAGCATAGTCACTTAATTTATTTGATGTGAAATTGCTTTACTAATAAACTCTTCATCCTGAGTTTTAAAGAAACGTGTACTGCGGCGACGATTATCCCATCATCATCTTCAAATTTTTAACCTCTGATGTGCTTTTCCAACTGCGTAAAGAGATAGAAATCACTAGGGGCGAGGTCCGCTGAGTATGGAGGATGTGTATGTCAATTTAAAGCCAGGATCTTCAATGGCAGCCATCGCACTCTGGACTTGTACGTGGGCCTTATCTAGGTGAAACAAAACAACTTTAGTGGGTTTCCTAGGCCGTTTCTTACGTATTTCGTTACGCATTTTTTTAATTAGGCCTGCGTATAAAGTCCCCATAATAGCGGTTTCATGATTGAAGTATTCAATCATTACCACCCCATGGCTGTCCCAGAAAATAGAGCCCATGATCTTAACATTAGAGAAAATTGCCTTTTTCTTACAAGATATGATTTTCCCTTCTAATTCATACTCTGCTGTTTTTTTTATAAGGGTCGAGATAGTGAAGACGTGTTTCATCCATAGTTATGAACTAAGCCAAAAACGGTCAGGATCGGTCTTCCTTAACTAAATCTTCTCTTCTTCTGCTATAAAACGAACAATAACATGACGATCAGCCAAAACAATTTTTTCGACTTCTTCGATAATTTGTTCGGTTATTGTCGTTAGAAGGCACCCCGAACGTGGGTCGTTGTTAGTGAAAGTTCTTCTTCGCTTAAACTCAGCGCACCAACGAGCAACTGTTGAATATGTAGGACATACTTGAGTATTTTTCCGTAGAAAAATTTCAATTTTCAATATTTTCGAGAACGCGTTCCGACATGTAAAAAACAAATACAATTTAAAAAATACAAAAATCATGTTTTTTTGCAATTATTATTATAAAACTGTCTAGGCTATGCCTGCCAGTTATTTCTTACCAAGGAATATCTATCTCATTCTCACTTTTTATTGAACACTCCTCATATACTATTTACCTATAATACCTATATAGCATATATTATACGTAGGAGTGTAGGAGGGCCTGGGCAGAGCCAACCCAGAATTAAAGCTAGTCATCGAGTTCAATTCAACCATCTATGGCGTGGTTGTTCGTGGGCGAATAATTTCGTCGAAACTAACATACACAACACGGAAAGAGCGTTATGAGTTGAAACCAAATCGATGGCTCGTTTAAGAATGATCTTTGAACGTCTATTACCGTCATGGCGACAGAAATCGACGGATTGTTGCGACACGACTTTTCGATCTCGTTCAAACTACCAAGGCACGCGCGCGCTACTCTTGCATATTATTTTTTCGACAGCTCTCCAACATATATACTCAGGCTATAAAAGAAATTGACAGGGGTGTTAAAAATCTTATTACAGGTAGCAGGTCTCGAGACGAACGTGAATTTCTTGCACCGACTGAGCGGTTCACCGGCTTTCGTAGCGGGTGACGTTCACACAGCTTTCATACCGCAGCACGAAAAGACGTTATTCCCACCACCAGACCCTCTATTGACGAAACAAAGGGTTGTTCAAAGCGCTATTGGATACGTACGTGTGTTAGTTTTAGTAACATTAGTAAATATTACTATCCAGTTTATTATTCGCTGTTTAAAATTATCGTATTATGTATTATTTCATGTGTAAAACGAAAATTTAAGCCTAATCTTATGTAACCTTGACTGACCGATTGGTTCTAGTGGTCCGACATATCGACTGCAGACTCAAACGTCGCGGGTTTAATCCCCGCCCGAAACAAATATTTGTATGCATGAACATATTTGTTCCGTGTCTGGATGTAAAATATATAATTACTAGCGACCGCCCGCGGCTTCGCTCGCATGACTTACACTTGTATATTATCTTAAAGGTTTTACTTTACGACTAAAAAGTCAAACACCAATGTTCATACAGTTAATTTTGTTTGTGTGGTTTTCATGATTTCTACAGTTTCTACAATTTCGAAAGTTTACGCTGAAACCTAAATATTTCCGGAATGAAAAAAATTAATGGTTCATCCTTTTCAGAGATTGGGCCGGACCAACAGACAGACAAAAAGTAGTATATGTCACTCCTTACAACCTCCTTTTCATATCTATGAAGTGTCACTAAAATCGGTTCAGCCGTTTTGGAGGTTAGCCCAAACAAACAGACAGGCACTACGATTTTATGTATTATAGTCTTATGACCTTCCTCAGTAGTTGAGCTATCACATCATCATCAGCCCATTTTTACCCCACTGCAGGGGCTTAGGCCTCCCCCAGGGTGAGGAGGGGGGCTTGGAGCTTAAGTCCACCACGCTGCTCCACTGCGGGTTGAGAACTGTAACGACCGCCATCTATTGACAGCGTCCGGGACCGACTGCTTAACGTGCCCTCCGAAGCACGGTGTCAGTGATATTGTGTACTTAAGTCAGAAAAACAACTCATTGGTACACGCCCGGATTCGAACCATGGCCTTATAAATTTGAGAGAGGTTCGTTGCGCTCTGGGCTATCACGACACGACACTAGTGTCGAGCTATCACATATAAAAAGAATTTTTCAAATCCGACTGGTAATTCTAGAGATCAGAGCGTTCAAACAAACAAACTCTTCAATTATATATATATTAGTATAGATATATAAGTTTCTATATGCAGATTGAAATTTTAACATCCATCCAAATTTTAATGTATCTTTGGTAAAAACCGTTGGCCGTTTTGTTTCCTTGTAGTATCGTTCAATAGAAAAATAATGGGATATGACTACATAAACCTTTCCCGAAAAAACCAATAACTCTAGTCACCATTCACGGCCACCGCACGTTCCGCTTTATCTTGGTCTCAAGGTCTCGGACGCGTCGTTACAAAGAAGGCAACCAGACGTTATAAAATAACACTATAGATAAAATAATTTATTATGAAGGAAATGTTACCTATAATTTATTTTTTATTTACGTAATGAGGTGTGTTGGTGAGACCTAACATCTAGAAATTTTTTGGATGGTTAAAATTTCTTCCTGTATATCAGTTCTCTAGTACCCATTGTATACAGGCTCTGCTTAGTTTGTCACTGAAGTCCCAGATATTTTTATTAAATAAATAGATTAATACGCATTAGATAAAATTTACGCACATATTTACGTACACCGATCGGCCATTATGTGAAATGGTAGTCATCCGGTATTTCGAAAGTCAGTCACACATGCATTAAGCAGTGCTTCGCTTTTGATTAGATGACGCTGAATCAATTTTTTTTTTTTCTAGTCCATATCCTCGACATGGTTTTTGGAATAAACGATCAGTTTTTAATAAAGAAATAATGTATTTAATTTTTGTTTCCTATTTGTTTCCTATTTGTTTTAACAGTTACTGAGTCAAGGAACAAATAGCCCAGCCGATTCATGGAAAGGCATTTCATTGAAGGCTACTGCTTGGCGACCAAATTACACATTGACAAAAACCGTTCATTTATGCTTTGACGCGAAAGGTAATTTATTAATTGCATTTTTTTTAATGCTTTATTTAAAATATTATAGTGATATAATAACATCACATGCTCAAAGAGTTCATTGACTTGGTCTCATTTATTTTCAAGTTCGTTAAAGAAGTGTAGCTGTGATTATACAAACTACAGTAATCGTTTATTTGTACAATCTTTTAGGTCCCTTAAAACAGCCACTGGAATATACTTATTTATTACTATACAAGAATCACAAAATTCATTTGCTTTTAAAATACAACTGTGACATGCTTTTCGATGTAACATTTTGTTGTATATGATTATAAACCAATTCTTTCGAAGCATTGGGAATAGAGAATGAAATATTGAAAATCATGCCAAATATTATAGTTAACTTACCAACTTCGTTAAATATGAAATTCTTGTATTTTCTTTAGCAATATTGTCATTTCAGAAATAACAGTGGACGTGGAATACACGAACGTTGTAAATAATTACCGTGTAAGAGTTGAAAACGGTGAATGGCTTGACGTACAGGCCTTTCTTGATTCGAGTGGTCGCCTCATCACGACCCTGGGAGACAAACGTAGCACTGTCAATGTGATAGTCTTTGACGAGCAAGTTCAACTGTATGATGAGGTAAGTTGCTTGTACGCCATGTTATATTCTTGTAGGACCATAATGATAAAATATTATTATAGAATAATATATTGTGGAAATGTATTAAAGAATAGACAGGGTTTTGCATCTGTATTTCGGTTATTTATGGCTATAAGCGCTCGCTCGGGAACTACCTATCAAAGCGCGCTGCAGGATGAGATCTGAGTCAGCACAGTGAACATGTGACACACTGACAAATATTGTCACGATGTGTTCATTGTGTTTTATTTTTCTTAAATAACCATTCAGATAACAAACTGTAGACAAGTCTTTATGCAGTGACAATATATTTTAGAAAAAAATAAGATACGTAATAAAATCTCTATAAATGCGAACTTCAGTACTATGGACATAAAATGGCAAAAAAATATGGAATCATCCCTATTTAAAATGTTCTTCCATACAACGCGCTACGTATATGTGGTGAATGATGTAGACATGGTGTAAAGAAGACACAATGGTGTGGGTACTGTAATGATGAAAGTTATTACATTTCGTCTGTACTTAAATGACTCCATATATAATTTGGTAACGAAACTTATAATAATAATAATATCTGGAACATCCCACACAGCGCCATCTAATCCCAAAGTAAGCAAGTATTATGCTTGTATTATGGGGTACTAGATAACTGATATATACATATACTTAAATTTTTTTAAATAATATATGTATACATATATGTATACATTTGACGACCGCTTAGCCTAGTGGGTAGCGACCCTGCCTGCGAAGCTGGAGGTCCCGGGTTCGAATCCCAGGTCGGGTCAGTATTTATATGATGAATATTAATACTGGCACCGGGTCTTGGTTGTTATATGTATGTGGTGTCTTCGCTTGGTACCCAAAATACAAGCAAATGCTTAGTTTGGGGACCTAGACGTTGTTGTGATTGTGTGTGTTATTATTATTATTATATATAGATACTTATACAACCAGACTTGATCTAAAAGTCATTATCACAAAAATAATTTAAAAGTTGTAGTATTTCGAATTGAATAACAAATAGTCAGGTTTATTACAATAGAGTTATTTGCTGTCACTAAAGGTTAATAATTTTAACTTTTAAATTACTTACTAAAATGTATTATAAAAAAAATTCCACTCAAAGTTTGCTAAACGCAAGCCTATAACTTTATGTTTTTGACTTAGGAAGGACAAACAATCTTTGTTTTACCAAGGCCTAAATACCAAAGCGCTCGTGGCGCCGGAGCGGCAGAGTCTGGCAACAGCGCATTCTCGCCCACACCCGGTGTGCTCGAAAGGATTTTAGTAAACAAAGGAGACAAGGTACATTTCAGTCATTATTTTCCAAGTTTTATTTTCGACATAATGTTCCTCGTTTCGCTTAGGACATTTAGTAGATATCACACTCCGTATATATTAAGTAAAATTCTTATTAAAACGACAAGGAAAATCTATCAAAGATTAAATTGCTTCAGAAAGAGCGCGTCCTCTTCAACAAAATTATATGTCACGCTATTTCACACGCTAAAGTATACGAAATTGATACACTACACTTTTTGGATTTCGGAAAAATACCGATTATTACCAGAGATATAACAAATCAGAGTTTCTGTTTTTACGACCCGCTCGTGACGTCACTCGGTGCCGCTACGTAGAAATGATCCACGTTTGCCCATAGCAATATAACTGAGTGACGTCATGGCACGATTTACTTTAAAAATTTGTATCTTCGACATTTTTGTAAATATCAAAAAGAATCTTTCGCTTATTAGTTTTTTTTTTAATAAATATAACATAATTCTATGAAATACATAAATTACAAGACGCATTCATTATCGAAAACGGTGTAACTCTTTCGTAATGTAATGTTCTCGATGTAGACGTTCAGGATTTCACTTGAATTTAATTCTTCATTATAATAATAATATTACTTGGAACATCATACACATAATGTGTTTACAATTTTTTTTACCATTTAATCGCTCATACTCAGCCATCTCTAATAGTCATACTCTAAAATAGGTGCCTGTGACATGAGTAAATACAGTACTTACCTTTCTGCGGCTCCGGACTGCGATGCCCTTATTGCGCAGATACGCCATACTTCCGGTGCTACACTTCTATGAAACTAAGCCATACTAAGTTTTGTGACTATATAACTTTAGAGCCGCACAAATCGATTGTGCAACAGAAGCTTAAAATGACTGACTTAGAATATTTTCTGAATCTGTTTTAGTCACCAGGCAGGTAAAATATCTACATTTTGTATCAGTTATCGTTGACAGCATTTATAATAATAACACAATAATAATAACACACACAATCACAACAACGTCTTGGCCCTAAACTAAGCATTAGCAAAAAAAAAAAAAATAAAGAAAAAAAATAAAAAATAAAAAAAAAAGAAAAAAAAATAATAATAATATAAAAAAAATAGATTATGTAGAATAAGTTTTTTTAGTCGGCAAACTCACCACAATTAAAACGGAGTGGAGGTAAATAGATAAGAAAATTGGCTCCAACAAAATTAAGTAAATAGATTTAACAAGGGCACGGACGAACGTCTGTGGACTGTACAGTTATTCGGAAAAAAAAAAAAAACTAAGCATTAGCTTGTATTTTGGGTACCAAGCGAAGACACCACATACATATAACAACCAAGACCCGGTGCCAGTATTAATATTTATCATATAAATACTGACCCGACCTGGGATTCGAACCCGGGACCTCCAGCTCAGCAGGGGGGGTCGCTGCCCACTAGGCTAAGCGGTCGTCGTTTTTTACAATTTTTACAATTTACAATCGTTTGTGTTACTCAACCTGAGCAATGATAGACTAAAAACGCGCTCGTGCCAGTTTCAGCGACTCAATGATCGGTAATTTATTTTTTTTTTTTTTGATCGCAGGTAATAAAAGCCCAACCGTTGTTTGTAGTGATAGCAATGAAGATGGAGTACGTGGTGCGTTCTCCACGAGACGGCGTTGTGGCGGCGATAGGGGACGCGAACGTCGGCGATGCAGTTGGGAAAGGAGCGCAGATTGTTTTTCTAGAAGAAAAGAAATAAACTGCTCGGAAAACGTCGTCTTATTGACATATAATAAACTTAATGGGCGCACAACAATATAGGTAAAGTATCGACATTACGTCGTTACTCATTTAAGTACAAATTAAGTATTGTTCAATTTTGAAATTGATTTTTGTACTATTTTTTATAGAAGCTGGTGTTGATTTTGTTTTGTGTAGTTTCTTATATGTTCCTATATAGAGGTTGAAACACGACCGCAACACATGTCGCTGTGAGTGAGTCTGCGCGTCGAGTGTATAGTTTATTTCTAACCCGTTTTCTTTTGTCTGATTAACTGTTTTCGAGAAAATGGTCATTGAAAGGTTGATGGGCATTTTGTATGAGATTTGACACCCGTCACCAACATAAATTCGAGATATTGCTTGTAATTAATATCCATGTCATCCTTGTTCGTGTCCGCGTTAAGATTAACTTTTATTATCATATCTCACGTCAAATGTGTGAGGTTGTAAACGTAGACCAATTCTATTTTCAGATTTTTGTTATGTCATGTCATGTGTTATGTCATGTGATTTGTTATCATGAAAAAAGGTTGAAATGACTAAATTTATACAACAATAGTTGTTTGACTGAAGATATATCAGGAGGTGATAAAACGCATAGAAATATATTATTATTCGTACACGTGATTTTCGACTACAAATATAAGCTCAATTACAAAATCATCTTACGCACCCTACTTTTAAGATGTACGTGAAGCCATTAAGGCGTTTGCGTGCTTAACATCGCTGCGTGCGCGCTAACCAAACGACGATTACTACTGATAAGCTTGCCAGGCCAAACATTGGAGAAGAGGCATATTCTCCGATATTAGTTTGATTATCTTGATTTAAAAGATATGCCATATGCCATTCCAAACTTTTCTTTAGACCTATAAAAGAGGAACAGTTCCTCCATACATTGTTTCGTTATATCTCAAAGGGATTAATTAGGCAGTGTTTTCGATGGACGCTTCCAGTCGGCTTGGTTTTTTCCGACATCTTCAACAATAATTGTCATTTTATAACCAATTTACACAAAACATTAATGAATTATACACATAAATCTTTCGTTTAAATTACTTCGTCCATTAGTGACAACCGTATGAAAATCCGTTTGGTAGTTTTTGAGTTTATCGCGTTCAGACAGACAGACAGACGCGGCGGGACGACTTCGTTTTATAATATGTAGTGATTGAATTTTATTGACTAATGTAACTGTCTGTGAGTGACTAATATTAAACAAATTAAAAATACAAATAATTAATTTAAAAGTACCAGAAATTTATAACTCAAGAAAATGCAAAACAGGTTAGAAGTATATTATGGAGCACGAAATGGCAATAAATTCATGTTCATTTCCAACTAAACATTCTGCAGCATTCAGCAAAATAGACTATCAGCAGGTGTCAAATAAAATTATTAATATTGAAGAACATTTATTAAATAAAACGAATTTTAAAAATGTCAAAAAAAAAACTTGGACGTATATTTAATTAGAATTATAATAAAATCTTCAAGTATTAAACGCTGACCTGGCTTCAGCACACAATCGCTCCATTGCATTGCCTCCAATCTGCCGACACATTGGGAAGCTTGAGCTCATTATAAGTCGTACTCAATGTGAAAAGACAAAGGGTGATAGTGTCTGTGAATGTGAAAAAAACACAAGGTGAGCACAGATCCTAATTAACTTTGACTTTTTGTGAAGAACTGAAATGCTATCCAGTCGTATGGGTGCTTCATTATTGGAACAACTGGCTTACTCCAACTACATTTAAGAAAGGAGTTGATGCAGCATTCTTTGTATAATGAATATAGTTACATTGACATTGATTTTTCGATGAGTAATTTTTTTTTAAATATTTACTTTATTACTATTGCATATTAATAATAAATTATATTGACATTCTTTCGATTTTTACACAATGTACTGTATTTACGCACTAATTAAATATTACAACATTCTGTTAGAAGTACAGGTAGACCACGAAATCTCGGAAAAACGCGCGAGCTGCCGGGCTGACATGTACACCGCAACAAAACTTTTATCTCGTGCCTCTATAAGTGACGTATAGAGCTATCTCGTTTTGGTATGAAACGATACCGCCGACAAAATTTTGTCGCGGTGTTCATGTTAGCCCAGCTGATTGAGCGGGTGAAACAGTCATAAAAGCGTTTCCCGCTTTCAGTTTATGCCCCGACGAATGATATTAATAAATAAAATTAAAAAATTATCATTAAATGGCTGTTAGGACATTTAATGAAATTAGTTATAGCAGTTTTGTTTAAAACTCTTCAACCTAAAGATTTCACCCGTGATCTAAGCAAATATTTGTCATACAAATAAATATTTTTAATTATGCATATCTCGTTACTGTTGGTATAAGTTATACCGAAAACGTCCGTCTTCATTTGGTTGGTTGGTTGGTTAGTTGGTTGGTTGGTTGGTTGGTTGGTTGGTTAAAAACATATCAAGTCATAACAGACACTGAATAAATATCTGAAACCATCTGAAACGCGTCGCTTCTATAGCGTGTAGGTATGTAGTCAATTCACACGTGGTCAGGGTTGGCGAAAAAATAAAATAAGAATTAGATGTAAATAAATGTTTTTACATAAAATCATGTAGGTACTCTTACTTGATAAGCAGATTCTGTATATGGCGATATGCGCAGTCCCGTTCCAACCTGTTAAGTAGTTGTGGATGCATGTGTTCACTAGAATCACAGACAAGTCAACCTTTAGACCACGCTTTAACAGGGAGTAGCATTCGCCAAGGCTATGTAGTGACACTACATAACTACGTCACTAGTGAGCCGTCAGTTGGAAGCACGTCGGAAGCCATTAAATTGTCAATTTTGAACGAGCCAATGAAAACTAGCCGAACTCTCCTCGCCACCCGCCACTTTTTGGCGATTTCGTTTTCGTACTGACGTTTATTAAAGCGTGGTCTAAAGGTTGACTTGTCTGTGACTAGAACATGTATTGTATGTTCGAATTTAATATTATTACTTTTAATACTGGGACCAAATTTTAATGTAATTGAAATATTTTTTATTGTTACTTATGATATATCAATGTTGGGTTTAATAAAACGTCTTTTATTTTTACATTTCGAAGTGTTAAAATTCCTTCAAATCACCTGAAAGTTATCCACTACCTACTTCCTCGCTAGGAAATAAATTAACGCAGAGACAACTGTCAAATCTATGTAAGATGACAAAATTCGATTCATAGTCGCTATTATACACAATACAATAAGAACGTCTGATCGCATATGAGGGCACACGCGATAAAGTGTGTCCCAGTCCAGATGTAACAAGATTTATGTTCTTTAAAGAAATTTATAATATTGACTTGCCCCCGAGTTTCATTTCGTAACTGTCTTTGAGGTAACTGCATCAATTCCTTTTTTAGGCTTCCGTAGCTAATTCTAATGGGTGTCGATGAAACCCTATTACGAAGACTCCGCCGTCCGTCCGTCTGTCACAAGGATGTTGCTTTTGAACCTTATTAGGTAGACACTTGAAATTTTTAGAGTATTACTGTGACCGCTATAACAATAAAGGTAAAAATTAAAGATATGAAGAACGTGTTTTGTCGGCGTTTTTATGGATAAATTAGAGATGATACCGACACTCCGGAACTCTCAATATGCGAGTCTGCCTCGCAACTTGATCGGTTTTTCACTTTTAAGGAGTCTAATATTTCGGACGCTGTCAATAGATGGCGGTCGTTACAGTTCCCAACCCGCAGTGGAGCAGCGTGGTGGACTTAAGCTCCAAGCCCCCCTCCTTACCCTGGGGGAGGCCTAAGCCCCTGCAGTTGGGTAAAAAAAATGGGCTGATGATGATGAGGTATATTTCTTTTACTAACACATCAGCCCTCTGATCCAAGAGCTTATCATTTGACTGTTCGATTAGCCGAGTGATTAAGTACCCTAACTGCAGTACCAAAAGTCACAGCCTTGAGTCTCGCCTAATACAAGTATTTGTGTACATGTATATCTATTTCTTCCATATCTGGGTGTAAAACAATTATGTATTTATTATGTAAAAAATATATTTATCTAAGAGTGTTATCAGTTACCTAGTACCCATAATACAGGCTCTGCGTAGTTTATGACTAGATGGCCGTGTGTTAGATATCCCAGGTATTAACATTGCATTCGAATAGAGAGGTCAGTAGTAATAGCTAAATCATAAACACCGTAATCGTAACGTAAATTGTAATCCACCGCGCTGCTCCAATACGGGTTGGTGGAATGTAACGACTGCTATCTATTAACAGCAACCGGGACCGACGGCTTAATGGGCTCTCGGAAGCACAGAGTCTCGACATGTGATTGAAATCGAATGTATCTGAACAATCCGATGCAACGCCAAGAAGTTTCGCTAATCAGAAACCCGCGAAAAGACATTGAAAAATAATGACACGGATCATTTCAGAGATTAAATTGTTTTCATTTTTCGTATAGCGACCAGACTTGTCACTAGTCCATCAACAAATTGACCACAAAGCTAGTCTAAAATAACCACCAACATAAATATGACATTATTGACTAACTTATTGATTAATTTAATGTCCTTTAAATGCAAATGTATTTTCATTCCATCAGCGCTTTTTATGCCCCATTGCAGGGGCTTAGGCCTTCCTTCAAGATGAGGAGGCTTGGAGCTTAAATCCACCACGCTACTCCAATGCGGGTTCGCGGATTGTAACGACCGCCATCTATTGACAGCAACTGGTACCGACTGCTTAACGTGCTCCGAGGCACGGAGTCAGTGATAGTTAATGTACTTAAGTCAGAAAACTCATTGGTATACGCCCGGATTCGAACCATGGCCCCATGGCCTTATAGATTTAAAACAGGTTCGCTGCGTTCGGGCTATCACGACACGACGACGACGAAATGTATTTATTAATACCTAAATAAGTACGTACGATGTAAAAAATTATAAATAATTACCGCTTTCTCTTCCGTTGGACCCATTCGACTATCGCAGGAATCGCAATATTAAACGGTTTAGGAGTACAAGTATATTAAGTCGGTAAGTGCTTACAAAAATATTCAAGTTTATATAATACGAAATGGTGTTACAAAAACTTCGGAGCGTTTTTCGTTACAACTAAAGGTTATGAAACAAAAGAGGGGAAAAAATTTATTCTACACAAAAAAACATTATATAAATCTGTTCTCCCTTTTGAAAATTCTCACAGAGTTATTACTCGCGTCACAAAGAGGGTCTTCATTTTGTTCATTTGTTAGCTTACTAAGCCAAAACGTGAAGTTAAGCTCGGTCTATAAAGTTTCACTCAGGATAAGGCATCTTCGTCCTACACAAGGCGATGGCGTTCCAAAATTAATCTGCATATATCGTACGCTTATAGATTCATAGATTATAAAATTGAGTGTGAAGTATGTTACGTATGATACAGAAAGACATAGCTATCTATAATGAAAGACAGGAAAAACCCCCAAATTTTCACGTTTCCCCCGTCATGCTTTAATGTCACTTTTGTGTACTTGGAATCGAATGCTTTATTCGGAGGGCATCGTACGTATCGTTTTCCGTCAGAACACACTCTGTTTGTTTTTGTTTCGTCAGAAAAAGATTTTTCCATTGTTTGACTGCCCAGTTTTCATACCTTCTCGCGAATGCAAGACAGGCTTGCCTATGGCGCTGTTTCAATATGGATACCATCCTTGCCATGATTTCATGCAAATTCTCTTCATCCAAAACGTCTTCGATCGAACAGTGCGTGCCGAGATTGCTGAAGGATTGTTTTCACCAAAAATTTTATTTCTTGTCTCGTTAGACCCTTTAAAAGGATTTTGTTTTGCTAAACGGACTTGATCTTGATGAACGATCTTGACTAGATGTATTTTTCCTTTTAGGTACGTGCGAAATATTTGAAGTCTTTTCATACATATTAAAATCCTCCACAGCATAAAAAACTATCGTTTTCGAACTATCGATGGTCAGCTATCTTTTTATAAAACCAATTCTTTTCGCGAAGTTTTACTCTGACTTCCAATGTAGATTTATTTATCACAAGTTTTATTTTTCCCCGTTGTTTTTATATGAAATAATCAAGTTTTTGACTTTTACTTTTTTAGGTCCACACTTGAGAAAAATAAAATATTGTTTTATGTGATTCGACAATATAAAATAATTAATGTAAAACCCGCACCGGAGTAGCGTGGTGAATTAAGCTCTAAGCTCCCTCATCCAGAAGGGAGGCCTAAGCCCCTGCACTGGGGCATTATTCTGCTGGTGGATTGAAGTGTAATTTGCTTCGATTCTATTTAAAATGAAATTAAGCAAACGGATAACTCTTCGTGATGTTAGATAAAAGTTGAAATAAACGGCTACGGGAACAGCAACGAGGAAATACAAGATTATATACGACGCGAACGCAGCCACGAGTAAAAGCTATATTTAATTGAGTAGATATATATATTTATCATGTTTATTGCAGCGTTCAGTCAGTAAACATTCGTTACCTGAGATTGGCGGCCAACAACGACCGTCTGTGGATACAAACGCAAGGGTAAAAGTTTTTGTTCACATTCCGCCAACAGCTGACTACCATAACAAACCCACGTGATGTTGTCCCCCACACGCTTATTGGTCTGAAGAAATCACCGTCGACATAGGATGAGATCACACTGTATTCATTGTGAATTCAAATTTCTAAAAAGGGATTTTCGTGCTTCTTTCATCTCACCACATTTTATGATCGAACTTCACAGGAAGAAAGACGCGTTTTTACCTAGGAAAGCTAATTCATTTTCTAAAAAAATCTAATTATCTCCGTGAAAAAAGATAGTTACGGTACAAAAGTAAGTCTTCATCATATCACAAAAAATATATTTCTAAGTAAATTATATTATTAAATAAAATATAATTTTCCTTCGCCTATAGTTAAAGATACAATCAATAGATGTCAATCGATTACCCGAAATGTCAATTACTTTGATTTTAATTCCATACTGATGTTAGTGTGTTTCGTGTTTTGCTGCCTTTTCATTTATTATCAGTTACTTGTATTTTTCGTTGCATATCACCGTTTAATAGTATAATATCCACATTAAACAGGAAATTATATTAAGATCTATGACATGGTTGATGATTGACGTGACAACTATTATTGTCTATTATTAATATTTTTAAATCGTGATTCAAGAAGCAAAGACATATAAAAAACTGAAATGCTTACGAAAATATCAAAGAAACACCATTGTAAAAATCCCGTATTCTATTAAGAACACTACGAATATTACTTAATATCTACCAAAAATTAAACAACGCCGCCATGACTACCTCTTTAACAGCGGATTTTTCTAGGCAGATCTGGCTGTTATTTTTTCATAGTTTATGTAACATTTTTACTAAAATAACCGACCTTAAGCGACCACCTACGACCTTATAGTGTTCAATTCAGAAACGATGATGTATGGACACCGTTCAATTAAAATATGTTTTGTCCTTATCTTACGATTGTGACTTTTGGATTGAAAAAAGAGATAAAAATATTTTAATTAAATTAGGTCTAAATAAACCTTTTTTAATTGGACAGATAGTTCCTCAAGTAAAATTCCTGTTAACCGGCCTAATGCGTGCAATCGTTTGTTTTCTCATACATTCCTGTGTTAATTAATAACTGCGTTCTACGCAACACAAACATTACTTAATCTTTATTTTCCAAAGTGTAACTGTGAACGTAGCTTAACAGAGGTCGAGACAACTGAGACTGACTGAGACGAGTTTGGGGAACAGGTTGTTGACAAAAAAAAAATTTAATCGTTGCAAGGGAGTTCAGGTGTGCACCTGGGCCTGGGTGCTTGCCAACGCATAAAAAGGATCAATGCACTTTGTAGTTTGAGTAAGCATAGAAATAGACTAGTTCGTTAGATGAAGATAGTCTTATGAGTTTAATCGATTTTTAAATGAAGTTCGCACTTCCAAAGATTTGAAACGATGTCCTTTACATATAATTGATTTTGTTAGAATTATTATTCTTATTAACCAAGCCAACAAATTACATATTCATGTAAATACAAATCAAAAAGAAAACTTATTAAAAACAATTTAGCCTTACCGCAAACACTAAAATATAGCTACGTATTAATAAACTAGCTGCTCCTTACGGCTTCACCTGCGTGGACTACAATATTAGGTATCATACAATAGTTACCGTTACCACTCTGTGTCCATATGTATATTCCTTAATATCATGACATTCTTTTCGGTGTTTCAAGTTAATTCTCTGTCAAATCTAATAAAAAATAGTTCAGTACTTCAGCATCATTTTTAAAGTAAAGTGATAACAAACATAACATAGCATAGTCCAAGAGCTCATGACCCACGATTCATGAAATGTTTGATTCAGGTAAAAATTTTACGCAGTAGTATCTATAGGGTAGCTATGTAGGTAATAAATAGTACCTGGCCGACCTACCTACAAAACAGTTTTAACTACAAACTACAGTTTTATACAAAAAATTTCGTTGTTTGAGTGCTATTCAAACTTACCACACCACCGAACGATACTTAGTGAACCGCGTAATCTTTTGTGATTCACTATTAAACCGCAATGAAAGTGTACCATTTTTAAAAGGTTGATCACTGGTGAAAATGGATCACTTATGATAAGAATGTACGCAAAAGATCATGTTTGAAGTGCGGCCAAGCTTCACAGACTGCGGTAAAATCCGGATTCACGCGCAATAAAGTAATATTGAGTGTAAAATGTCGAATATAATTGGAAGTGCATCATTCATTATAAACTTTTAGCCGTGTACAACCATCGAACAGAGAGGGTGTAGTCTTTCATTCACGCCAGACTACACACATCTTTAGCCACTCAAGAAAATTGAGAGAGTTTGGCTGGAAAGTGTTAATGCGTCCACCATATACCCCTTACCTTGCACCTCAGATTTCCACTAGTTTCGGTATCTTCAGAATTCTTTTGTTAGTGTAAGGTTAATATAAAGAAAACTGTCGAACTGACTCGCATTTTTTTGACCACAAACCCCAAAATTTCTACAGCAGCGGGTTTTATTACTACCTACTTACAAGATGGCAGCAAGTTATTATACTTTAACTAAATGTAATTAAAGCATAAAAAACGCCTTAAATTCGTATATAAAATACGAAAACACATTCTCCCCTACTTAACATTAACAAAAACGAGTCGTCGAGTTTCATTCAGTGTCGTACATAGTTTATATTAGAAAACTACCAGTAAAGGGAAGTTGTGCAAAATTTCAAAACAACAGCCAATATTCTTACTTCATCTATATGTATTTATAGATTTCTCGGAAGCACTCGCCAAGTTTGTGTTTTGAATTAAAGAAATTCCGTAGTTTCATGCTTTGGAGTTTTCGAGTTCATCAACAATTGTCTAAAATAACACCCTAGTAATAGGATTATACGGAATTAAATTATAGAATTAAAGACAACCTGAAGGGATCCGTCGCTTTAACCTCTATAGAGTTCAACTTCATTAGTGTTTCAAATCAAAGTTTTAAATGCAAAACAATATTAATAACTTTGCAATTCGACGAGCTTATTATTGGCATTGCCTGATTTTTTTTTTTTGATTGGTGTTATATTTAAATGAAATAGAGTGAAGAGGTATAGAAAATTTAATTTTGGTATGGTTGTTTGTCTGTCCGTCCGTCCGTTCGTGGTTAGAGCACAAAGAACTAGCACGTTGTCATTTTCTAAGGTATTCTTTTTAAACGGAATACAGAGGTTTTCTTTGATGTCTAGTTTTTTAAGTTCCATTTTGGACCCGAGTGGTTAAGGCAAAGGCCTAAAGTGATAAGGTCAAATGATAAGACTACAGCGGTACTTACCTTTGACCTTTGTTAAAATATAATTAACTGCGCTGGTTTTTGAAGCATTGTCGGCTCAGACGGCAATTCTTGTTAACAGTCTTAAGTACCGTAGGATTATTGATTGAAGACCGAAAACAGGTTAGTTATATGGCACCAACGCATCCACATTATGTCTGCTTGGCTTACGAAAGTGTTTTGGTATTGTCTTTAAAACTAGCGCGGTGTTTCTAAATAGAAAATTATCTTTTGGTCCTCACACACAATTAGATGTTTATGAGGATAAGTTTCTGGATTAGGGTGTATTCGTTAGATTAATTAGTTAATTAATTAATATTTTAAAGACACGTGACTTTGTAAATCTGCTATGAATACGTAGGAATAGCTCACTACATAGTGATTTCGACTTACCAACTTACATCCAAATACCGCGATTTGCCCGTGGTACCACCAGATGGTACCACGGGCAATTTTATCTTCGCATGGTACCACCGGTGGTACTACATGCAATTTTTTCTTTCCATATTACCACTTATAATAAATCGATTTCCATTTCTTTCCATCAGCCCTTTTTATAACCCACTGCAGGGGCTTAGGCCTTCCCTTAAGATGAAAAGGCTTGGAGATTAAATCAACCACGCTGCTCCAATGCGGGTTGGCGGATTGTAGCGACCGCCATCTATTGACAGCAACTGGGACCGAATGCTTAACGCGCTCTTCGAGGCACGGAGTCAATGATAGTTAATATACTTAAGCCAGAAAAAACTTATTGGTAGGTACATGCCCGGATTCGAACCATGGCCATATGGCCTTATAGATATGAAACAGGTTCGCTGCGTTCGGGCTATCACGACTTAATCACGAATAAATCAATGGACTGTATAATGGCATATTTACCCTGAAATAAAAATTGAAGTAAAAATAAAAATGTCTTAAACGGGTTAGCCATAGGTTCAAATATTGTCATAGGCGTAATTTTTTTTAAACGAACTAGAATATTTTACTATTCAGATGCTGCGCTGGCCACTATAATCGTCATTAATTTCTTCCCCTCATTTACTTCCTCAACTGAGACTTCATTTAAAAAAATCACAGATTTCCCTCTTCCCGCAACTATCGGGTAGATTGAAAATGCAACTACGGATTTCAGCAGGTGGTGAAGCATTTTTCATTTCTCTTATTTACTCCCAGTTCTGAAATATGTCGGAAGTAAAAAAGCCAGATTTTTTCGCCAAAATTTTGGATATTTTTCGAGTTTTCGAAAAACCTATTGGTCCGATTTCAACAAATCTTATACCACACGATAGCCCTCGTCCATACGCGCCTTTCGAAATCAAATACATCCCGGGACCCGACCATCTTTCGATGACTTCAAACAATCTACTTATTTCGAGAAATGGGGCGTAAATTCAATGATCTAATAAAAAATCAATATTAAAACTATATATTGATATAAATTCATAAAAATGAAAGCTATTTTGTACAAAAACACTTTTTTCTTACAGCGCCATTTGACAAGCTGTATCAAGCACGCTAACTTGAGCATCGTTAGACCCCTTTCCCATACTCTCCTGCAGTTCTCCACGTCTAGCCGCTCTGCCTCGGTATGCCACTGTAACGTATCAACTTTAAGTCTCAAATTAGAGTGCAAGTGCAAGGGCCATGAGATTATAAACGCTTGAAAGGCACCAAGCTCTACGTAAATTCATATTGTAGATGTCAATAACTATAAAATATATACGCTCTAACCGGAAATGTAAAATAAACTCTCGTCATCAGAAATCCCACTTTGCGTAACCAAACTTTTACTGCAATAGGTAGATACAAACATGTATCACGGACTTCGAACTCGTTTCAAATTCGGTTATCCGAGAATGATCCGTCATATAATTATTTATGTTAATAATCAGGTAAGAAACTGTATTACAATGCGAGCAATTATAAAAATGTTAATTATCACGAATCGTACATAAATTTCTTTTATTTAAATAGATTGTTTCTATTTAGACTTGTTAAAGACCAGATTACGCACAAAAGACGTTGCATAAGTAGTGCATCTGCTTGACATTTGGTTTGACCCCGAATTCGAATAGAAACTGTGTCACGCATTAGCCGGCGAGCTTGCACGACGACGGTCTATTGGATCGGTGCGGGTGGCGGGCAGAGAGGTGCGTTGTGCAACGGTGGCCGCTCCACGTGCGAGCCGGCCCGCCTCAATGTCGCCCGTGGGCGGCTGCCCGCCCGCCCTAGCACCCACTGAAAATAGCGACTGCATCCGAACATGGGCGACTGAGCCCGAACGTGCACGACCGCGCATCCCTCTCGCACTCCCGCCTCGGCCGGGAAACCATCGCGCCGCAGAACAGCTGAGTATCAAAACAAAGGAGCGAGACAGGCGGTCGTCGTCTCTCTCGCCGGCCGGCCGGTGTGCGCGTCGCGCGCCAGTTCTCGTCAGAACTGACCGAGTGAAAGTCGTCTACGTTAACGCGCGTGCGAAGTTTACGATCGCGAAAGGATTTTCCTTTGTCCCGATCTGTGAGGATCGAGTCCCCGTATTATGTTTCCGCGTGTGACCCGCGACCGAGCCCGGCCTACTGAGGAGCCGATCCGCATGCAGCGTGCCGAGTCGCGTCGAAATACTCGCAACCTCCCAAAGTTTTGTGACGGTTACCCCGCGAAACGCGTTCGTCGGGCGATTTGAAATTTCGGATCGGAAGCACGAAGGATTCGGGACGAACGGTGAGTGGTGAACACGGAGTGTGAACAGAGTGCCGCCCGGCCGGCCCGGCGACACGGCATTATGTCGACGGGCAAACGGCTCGCCAAGCGCTCCATCATCGGCACGCGCGTCGCCGCACTCGGTGACGACGGCCTCTACTACTCGGGCATGATCCAGGCGGTTAAGACACCAGCACCTTTTCCCGAGAACAACAACTGTATTAACCTGACGCCGAACACCCGCTACACGGTGCGGTACGATGCGGGAAAGGGCGCGCGTGAGTACCGCGACGCCGAACTCATCGGACCTGGTTTCCGTGGCATGACGGGTGTGCGTCTGCTACCCAGCCAACGCGTCTTCCTGACATACAATGGGCGCGAGGTGCGCGCCGACGTCTTGCACCATGACTACGACACGGACGAGCTCCGTGTCCAAATACATGCTCCGGGCGCTGAGGTCAGTCTAAAATGTCGCTGTTTCACTACTTCTTTATTTCTTTTCCTCTGCTTTTCATATCCGATTCATGGGCCAGGTATTGTAGTCTACACTAAATTGCATACCTTTTAATCGTTAATTATTTTTATAGTTTTTTTTTTTTTTGGACGTCGAAGAAAAGACATCAACGCATACGATTTTCTCAACTTTTTTCATAAGAAAATAACTTTCTATTTCACATCTTTATGATTGTAGCAATGGGTTGATGTATAAAGATTTTTGATTTTTGAAATATTTCGTCAAACGTCTGCGTAACGCTTTCCATTCTGCCGTTTGATTGTGCACATAGGAGAACATAGAACCTGTGATATGTTAACTGCAACACAGAAAAGATTCGAGGCTACGGCGCGGGGGCAGTACGCTGTGCAGGGTGCAGAGAACGAGTGCGAGGGCGTCGTGCGCGTGCAGCAAGCTATTGACCTCGGTGCGCACCGGCCGGCCTGCACGCGCCCGCGAGCTCTATCGCATTCATTTATGCTTCTAAAAAAATCTTACAAACACTACATAGACGATGATGAAACTATATTAAAATCGCTAAACAAATAGACATTTTGGGACCGAACGTATTTATCATGACGATAACAGAATATTCGCGCGTCGCTGTACAACTGACGTCCTTGCTTTGTCACGCGTGTTACGAAATACACGCCTTATCTAAATGTCACTGCGCAGGTTGGCCGACCTCGTTAAGCCGATTCCAGTTGATATTATTTAAATTATTGCATTTATTCAAAATAACACAACAGCAATCGAGCGTTATTTACTGACGACCGTGTTCGGTTCTAAAACGATCTCTTAAAGCGGTTCCGTTGAAACGAGACCATTAGGTTTATTAGGTCAAACACTCAGATACGCCGAACACGTCTCGCGCTGTCCGCCGATGCCGGGACTTTGGCCACGCGTGTGCCAAATAAATACAAGCTATGGACCGTTATGCCCCACGTATACATAAGTAATAGTAAATATTTTATTAATATGAATAGTGGCCGCTTATCGAAACGTGACGGTCGAACACCCCATCTTATCGTTGTGCTAATTGCAGTGACCCTTACGATTTGAATGTAAATCAATATTTGGCAGACAAGGCTCATTAAAACGGCCGGATCTAATAACCGATTAACAGACAAAAAGCATTATTACGATGAATTGTTTTGGTTGAATTTCGTGGAATTCCTTAAGTCGGCAACACTACGTAGAGTCGAATGAGGAAGCTTCGGAAGGTGTGAGCGGCGCGAGTGGGCGGAGTCAACACCGAGGCCTTGGCTGCGTAAACACGGTGACGTAGCACGCTGCTTTCGCGTGACGCGTTGCCGCCCCCGCCCCCGCCCCAATACTCCGTGCTACGAACTACAGTCGAAATGTTTTTACTTACCAAATCGTGTCGGTTCAATTGCTCTAACGTCTCTACGCAGTACGCAACATTTTAGTTATCATTTCATTGCTGGCAAAAACGTTTGATTATAATATAACTTATCACGCGAAACGTAAATTACTGACTACCTATACGTATTACGCGTGGGTACCACCCACTAACTACGTCTAAAAACAGAAGTGACTCTACCATCCCGTGTGTATAGGAACGTGTGTGAGAGTTACCGGTTAATATTTGTGCGATAGCTGTTAGGAGTGAGTATCGACGTCACACATTCGGAAGTGTCGTCGATTCTATCGCGTCAGTAGAATGTGTTTACATACAAGATAGCGGCCGGCCGGCCGGCGTTCTCGTGTGGCCTAGTACGCATGTCTTTGCGTCTACGCCGCGGCCGCTGTGGATTCCAATCAAAACATGTTGATAACAAAGCACTGCGCGACAAAATAAGCGTCGGTGTTGTTGTCGTGTTTATTCTACGAAACGTTTTGTCGGCTCGTAAATATCTCTACATTTTCCGTTTAAATTTACAGTTGTTTTTACTATATTTTTCCCAGTTCAATATACCTATTGCTTTGATATGTAAGTCAATCATAACAAAAAAAAATATTGTATAGTGTACTTCAAACACGAATGCTGAGGTGCAGTGAATATTCGAAGATTAATACTCGATTATTGGAATCACCTTAAAATTGTGAAGCATACAATTCATTTCAACACAAGTTAGTATTTTCTATTATTATTGACTTGCTAAGGTTTATCATTAATGAAATTACGATCGAAAAACTTTCGTTTTAATTATAATGACAATGAAATGGCACGGCAGTCGTGTCGGAATGTACATAATTAAACTACGTAGATAATTAACGTGTGCGTTCGGTCAGTACCGGCAAAAATAATTTATCTATCGTTGTTCCGTGACGCGCGGTATTCCCGTGCCGGTACTCTCCCGCCCCGCCGCGCCGCCGTCCGCCCATCGCGTCATGCGAATACGCGGAAAATATCGTATCGTGAGCCGCGCCGGCCGGCTCGTCCCTGACTCATACGGCTCAGTGCCGCAACACTATACTGTAAACAATTTTACCCGCCTTTTTTTTAAATTTGGAATGCATTAAATGACATAACACTATAATGACGATAATGTAAAAATTCAGTGTTAATATTATGTAATGTCGATTACTTCGATACGTAAACGATTTTGGTTTTTAACTTAACGATATAATGCCGTTTATTTGGTTAATAAATAAGCTTATCCACTTAATCGGCCTCATTTCATTCTCGGTATATTTTGGAAAGTATCTTACCAAATTCATGTATTTCTTAAGTAAAATCGAAACTCGTATATTACAATCGATAACCATCAGCAATAACTTCGAATACATGCTTATATTTGTTTTAAATGCATATCCTGATAATCGTTATATATTTTTGGTAGAGTTTTTTAGTAGAAATTCTATAAAGACTATAACGCCGAGAGCTTACCATTAAGGTATAAAAATAAAGAGCGCGGCTAAAGAATAAGGTCGCGCAGCCCGGAACCGAGTAGCGGTATTCGTTACAAAATCACTTCGAGAATGATTTTCATGTGCGCGCGCGCCGGCCGGCCGCACCGTTAACGTAGCTACTTGGCGCCGCCATTTCAAACTGGACCATCGCTAATAATAAATTAATGGCTCTTTTATATTCCAAGGTGTAGATTACGACGAAGGTTAAATGCACCTGTGAAACCACAATCGTTCGCTGTCTTGCTTCGTTAAACGGTACAATAACAATGGAATGATATACTTAATAACGAGAAATTTTCAATAACTATTCCTAATTTTCATTGGCTCTGAGCTCTGGTTCAGTTGTAAAGGACCTCAGTGAAATCAGTTTTAATGTTTTAAAAGATGGGTACCTATATGTACGGGTATATAAAATGACACGCCCTAAGACCCGATCCTTCTATAAATCATTATATAAATAAAATCATGAAAATTTGGTAATAAGTTTCTTTTTGAGACGGAAAAACTCACTAAGAAAAGTTTTCAAATGGACGAAAATTGGTATTGAAGTTCGTATGGAAAGAACAACTCAAAACGGCACAAATAATCTATTAAACGCATGATCAACGTATACAATACGCATTTTAGCTATATTTGAAATTAAATCACTAAGGGGTTGAAATGCGTATAAAAATAAAAAATATCATTTCCACTTATTTCTGATACTAGATAAATGGATTCTTATATAAAAATCACAGAAAAATTGTAGCAGTTCTAAAGCTCAAAAGTTTCTAAAATTCACCTTATTTATAGGTCGCATCACGAACGCAACGAACCTGTCTCAAATTTATAAGGCCATAGGGCCATGGTACGAATCCGAGCGTATACCAATGACTTTTTCTGACTTAAGTACATTAACTATCACTGGCTCCGTGCCTCGGAGAGCACGTTAAGCTGTCGGTCCCGGACGCTGTCAATAGATGGCGGTCCTTACAATCCCCAACCCGCAGTGGAGTAGCGTGGTGGATTTAAGCTCCAAACCCCTTCCTCACCCTGGGGGAGGCCTAAGCCTCTGCAGTGGGGTAAAATGGGCTGATGATAATAGGTCGCGTCATGTAAAAAGAACGCTGGCGGTCAAACTGCGTATTAGGCAATTCAATTATATACCGTCTAATATATTTTACAATGCACCTACAAATAACCAATATACGAAGCCAAAGAGCGAAAGGGTAATTCAAAAATAAAGCAATAGGCCTAGTACTTTCGTGAGCGAGTGTACCCATGAGCAAACACACCCCGTCCACTTTCTTACAGCGTTCTTTTTACTTGACGCGACCAGTACGTCGGATGGTCTCGGTGCGTTATAATATTATTCCATCTGAAAGTTTTTACTTTCTTTCCTTTTTTCTAAAGATCACAAAAGGAGTCCGACTTTTAAGTACAACTCAGACTTTAGGATCGGATTCCTTAACCTAACCGGGTTTTTCTTATATTTTCTAAATCGTGTAACGTCGCCAGTAATTTGCGGTCATGGGAAGCGGTGTCGTTTGCCAGTAGTCGCAAATACGTGTTGATTTCCCTCGCCGGCGCTATAGCCCGCAGCGAGACCATTCCAAGGAAGTGCAACTGCTAGTTACTGACGCCGGGCTACAATCAAAGCTCATCAGCGCCCGATTATAGATCTGATTACTACTTGACTGTGCCACCGTGACACACTTTAGATTCAACACTGTATTTGCATCTACGTAATTTAGAATGAGCTTGGGCCGAAATTTTAAACATATAATTTTTATATTTTTTTGCGAATATATAACGCTATTTAATTTTTTTTATAAAAAGTTAGTCTGCAAATTTCCTTGTGATGATAATATTTTAATTGATTCATGAAGATTATAATATCTTTTGACATGCTGGCTAACCTCAATATTTTAAATTCACTTTTTGGTTTTGTTTTTAAGTGTTTAAAGCCGTTGCTGTACTAATAAGCTGAACTGTCTAGATGACGCCACAGGGACAATTTCAACGTCAGGTGAATTTTCATAAATATGTTGCAAATTCGTGTAAAGAAAAACTAGATATTTTGAGAGATTGCTCTAGAACCTTTATTCTTTGCAATTCTAGTAACGAGCAAGGCAAGTTTAAATTTTTGGTTCAAGCCCATTATAGGTATAATTTAATTGTATCATTAGACCGGATAATTTTAAAGTATTATTTGAAAAGCATTTAGAAGATTAAAACGGAAGTACAGGGAAGGCGGAAGCTGCACTGTTTGTGGACGCAATTTTTTTCAACTATGATCGACTGATCTGGCTCAAATCAAAAAATAAACAACCATTTTTTATCCCATTAGAACTGTTTCCGTGTAACCATTCACGTATATTATATAACAAATACGGATGTCTGTTATAATGGTTATAACTGACTAGCTGGACATTATTAAAATCGGATCACACTCCAATACAACAAACTAGAGTTGACAACTGTTATCTATATGAAGTGCATGTTTTCTAAATGTCTCTATAATAAACAATCGTTGTCATAAGTCCACAACACAAAGTATTACATTCGAAAACAATACAAGAATTAAAATTTCGACATGACTCATGAGTAGCAATCGAAGTGCGATAAACTCGTTTACCAGGATTCAGCAAACAAAGCATCAATGTATCTGTCTATATATTAGGGAGATCCAAAGTAGCTAGTGAAAATCGCCGCTAATACTATGCAAGGAGATATTATATATACAATTTTTTCTCTCGTCACACTGCTACAAAAGAATTAAAGAATATGTCCTGTTTACAGTATAGTGATGTCAACCGTATCGCTTTGGAGACAAGACTCAGTTTTGTGTATAAACTATGCAAGAAATTTATCCTTTGCTTGACAACTAACACCGCACGAAATAAGTGCTATCGAGCGTCTTCTAGCAGCATAAAAGTACGAATTGACTAGAAGCCTTCTTCTGCGTTTACCGTCTAACCACTCATACTCTAGCTAGCTCGTGTAGGATGGCGAGTTTCAGTGCGCAAGGTCCCTGCGCGCCGGTCTTCAACCACGCTAAATTGCGTAATGTCACTTCGATACTGTGAACGGACATTTATGATTACTAAAATCAAAAACAATTTACTCTATGTTTAGCACTTATTTTTATTGCGCATCTTGCCTAATTTATACGTTGATCAAACAATGTGAAATATCCAAAGTAGAAATTAAATAAAATCAAATAACTTTATTTCGTAGTTATGTGACATAATCTTGAAATACGTAACGTAAGTGAATTTATTGCTTTGTGGGAAAACGCCTCACAAAGGCGCATTCAAAACAAAAAACGCGTGGCATGACGGTGGGCTTTAAACATCTTTGGCTGAAACGAGTCTACGAGTGCCAAATTCTACGATTACCATCTAACGGGATTCTGATCCACGTATCTGAGGTAGTATTGGAAGCTTTTACATTTTCCTTATTCGGAGATCACATTGATAGCGAACTAGCTTAATTGTTACAAGTTTACTGCCTGAAACCCTTCAACGCAATGCGTTAACTTTCGGTTATGACTTGTCGATGTCGATAAAAAACGTTTTTACAAGATAGACGTCGAGGCTGCTACTATTGTGTATTATTTCAGTGAACTGAATTACTTTTCGAATTTCAAACAATTATTTCTGGCTGGACTAAACAGAAACGATGGCTTAAAAAAAAGGTTTTGAATTACGAAAATGCACAAAATACAAACAATGTTTTTTTTGTTTTTTTTTTCTTTTTAATTTTGTGGTAATGTTCAAATACTATTGTGGCCACAACACTGAATATCGCAATGTAATCAATTTCTTTGCTGTGTTCTAAATATGGTCACCCAAACTATTCGCTTATGTCCATAATAATGAAGATTTCAAATTAACGTATTAATCCTGGTATTTAATGTTAATTAAAACGATAGTTAACGGAATGAGACTGTAGTGTAGCTGCCTTTATTTACTACGAGAGTGCGTGTTTAAATACGATTACTCGTTTCCCTGTCGCCGGAGCTCGTTCATCTATCGCGCCGTCCAATGCACTCGCAATGCAATTATTTTGCAATTTTCATAGCGAAAGCAACAACGAATTGCGGTGGCATCGTTAATGGTGACGGATTTTCCAACTTTTCCAGTCGTTTCATTAGATTTTTTTATTTCGATGCCCGCCGTCATGCAGAAACGTCTTTATCCACGGACCTACTGTTGCGTGGATGAGTTGCGTGTGCTTCGAAAATTTCACTTATTGCATTGATATAGACACTTTAAACTATTATTTTTATTATTATTTTATCTATATTAATGAAATGGTAATGTCTGTCTGTTTGTTCCGGCTAATCTCTGAAACGGCTGAACCGATTTCAATGAAACTTTGCAGACGTGCAGAGGGCATTATCGGGGGTGACATAGGATACTTTTTGTATGTTTGTCTGTCTGACTGTTCGAACTAATCTCTGAAACCGCTCAACCGATTTTAATGAAACTTCACAGATATGATAAAAAGGTTGTTAGAAGTAACATACAATACTTTTTGTTTGCATGTCTGTTAGAACTAAACATCAAAACAGCTAAACCGATTTTAATGAAACTCTGCAGACTTGAAAAAAGGGTGTGAGGGACAGCGAGGTTTTCCAATTACAGTATCAAAGAAAAAAAATAATTCGCAATGATACGTCATCGGTGCTATGACAACAAAGTTGAATTATATTTTGGGAAAATTTCTTGACTGTAACATGAATAAATAAAGGTATTAAAAGGTATTATTGTGCCTATCTGTTGGCACATACAAAATTACTTTTATCTGACAAATTTTGAAACAGTTGTTTGAAAATTTTATTGTGCAACATCCAACATAAAAAGTGCAAAAATGTATCCCGAAAATAAAATCAAGATCATCCATCAGCCACCTTCGACTAATGCAGAATAAAAACTGAGGTATCGGAAAAACAAGAGATCACACCAATCGGCCCAGAGCGATGGCCCAGAAGAGAGCCCCGAGTTTAAGCGAAAATTTTAAGCGCGCGATATTTCAGAATGTTGTCCGAGTGTGCATGCTAAGTTAAACCGACGAATTTCATGTTCTTCACGATTCTTTGTACAGAAAATACGTTTACCTGTTCGGTAGATACCAAAAACGATAATTTACCGAAAACATGTTTTTAACCAATTTTGAAAAAAAAAGTGTGAGTCGTGTGCCCGTCGTGGATTCAGGCATAACGCGAATGTGGCATATGATTTTTAAAGCTGAGACTAAAATGTTACTAGTCAGAACGATTTAAGATTCAGGAGTAAATGGATCACTTATAACCTCAATGGTAACGAGGACATAAAAAGGGATCACAGGACGCTGGCTGTCCAATGGAATGTTGGCCCGCAGATTTACTTATTCACCGTACCATTATAGTTAAAATGATATCATTTAAGGTTTACGGCCAGTCTTTTTACACTTGCAGCGTGTGGTGTCTACCCTGTTCGTAGAGGCGTGCAAGCGTTCATAGACAGTTTCCACGCCATTTTGAAAATGCGGCCCCTTTCTGAACCGAATTCGTGCCCGCACCAATAACATCCTGGAGATTTTAGTGAGAAGTAGGACTCCGCCGATGCTGAGCCATTGGCTCACCTATAAATGCGATTTTACTTACGTAGCCGTATGAAGTCATGCGTTCGACATTCGATAGTGATTAAATTTATGCGTTTGGTTGTGTACCCGTTTATAATTTGCGTTATTTGTTTTATTTGTGTTCTTTGTTTTTTTTATTACACATTTTGTGTACTGCTTCTTTGTATTTATTGTCTTTTATTGTATTGCATATTAATTTAGTAACATTTATATGGGTATTGTTATCTGAAATAAATAAATAATTATTTTTTAACTAGTGCCAAAGTACAATTGACTGGCCGGTTGGCCGAGTGGTCAGAGACCCTAACTGCGGAGCCGAGGGTCGCGGGTTCGATCCCCGCCCGGGACAAATATTTGTGTGCATGAACATGTCTATTTGTTCCGTGTCTGGGTGTAAAAGTATCTATATATGTATACATTATAAAAAAAAAAGAATATTTATATTATATATATCAGTTGTCTAGTACCCCATAATACAAGCACAATACTTGCTTACTTTAGGACTAGATGGCGCCGTGTGGGATGTTCCAGATATTATTATTATTATTATTATTATTTGTAATCGATCACCAGCTACAAATAGAGACTTGGTACAAACACGCAGATGGGCATATAACTCTTAAAACGTCCGATAACGTTTGTTTTTACCAAATTACGGTAACGAACCATATGAAATCGTAAATAAAATGATCTAACACGAGGAAGCGACGATGGGAATAGAAAACTTCGGCCGCGCCCCCTTGCCTCGGCTTGTTGACTGCCGCACACGAGCGGCGCAACCTACATGCGTAAATGCTGTGACGAGAAGAGAAACAAATCTCACAAGTAACCAATGTGCTACGGTATAACTATAATCTTCTAATATAGACTTCCAATGTCAATTTGATTAATCCTTTGGATCATCCAAAACCACCAAATATGCAGTTCGATCGGTACACTGGCACAACACAATCCTGCCAAATTTTCATAAATAAAATTATTCATAATAAATTTATTAGTAATCGTGATTGCAATTTTAAACAAACAATACAGTATTCGTTTATAATTTTGTAAGGCCTAACATAAACTATATAATTTGATTAAATTATATCGTTTGATCGCAACAATGTATGCCGGCATTGAATTTAATTGTTAATATAAAATCAGTAATTAACTTGACCCAGTAGCGGATCCCTCTAAGCCATGTTTATGATAATTCTAACTGGACGGTGTATTAATTTCTTGTAGATATATGTTGAAACGAGATATTATTTGTGGGAAAACGCTACGAACGTTCAGTGAACGCAAGAATGTAGCTTTCGTAGGCGCATCGAAGGCTTTATGGTTAAGATATGACCTCTAAGTATTTTGTAACGGTGCGTTGCGATTGCGGAACCCGACCGGGATGTCGTTTATCGTATCTGTCGTTCAACAACAAACATGCAAATTAAATTCAACAGTATTATATCAAAATAATAAAATTAACGTTATTCTAAAGAAATAGCGTCAAATGGATAAACCAAATGTGGTCATTATTGATATGTGATCACAGGTATTTAAGCTACCATCACTGATTATTTAAATCAATATTTTACAGTTGATTTGACTATTGTCTAGGTAACCCTAATCTTATTAGATACAACAATATTTTATAGTCCTGAAATAGAAAACTTTGTATTTGTATCACCTACTTTTTGAAGTCTATACCTTGTGTAAAATCTACAAATCTTCGTTTCATATAATTTAAATCAATTTTCTAAACATAATTATTGCTGCACACGCTAGTGAAACTATGAAAGTTCTCCCACGTTATATTAAATTAAATATCTGGGTCGTACTTTTGTTCTCCTAACTGCTAGAAAAACATAAGACCTTGATACGGTTGCGTTTCAGAGGTGGCGGGAAGAAGAGGGGGGCGCTTACGAAGGCAAGGTCGACCCTTTGTTCACTACTCTCGCCTTGAAATAGCCGCTTCAAATTTTATTTACATTAAACATATTGAAAAACCGTTGTTATTAAATATTATTGTCGAATTATAAAACTTTCATCGTGACCCTATGGTACAATGGAGCCGTTTGAAAAATACGTGCGCACTAAACCAAAAAGACTACTAAGTTACATCTCTTTAATGTAACCTAGAGTATCCACATAGACTTCTAGTCGCGTGTAGCAGTTCAATAGCCACTTATAACAATTAATCACGTGATATTAGTGGGCAGTTAGTTGAACACGAGCCATGGCTTAATTCGGCGTGTCGGGTGTAACCGGATAACGCGTGTTGAGACGCGGTCGCGTCGCGGGAACGAACACACTGCTGTGACTCAGTGACGCGAAATAACTTGTTTTCGGATTTTAAACTGCCTAACAGTAATACACCGATACCGTTTAATGCGTGGGCAGCCACGTTGACAATCCGATGCTAAAGAGTATATTTGGATGTACCTACCTACTAACGAGATCGCTTCATTTTCGACTAGTCCTTCCTCACCTTGTCACATGCAAAATTTTCTATATTTTATACACCGTAGCGTTTAACATTGTGTTTTTTAGAAACATACGATTAAAATTACTGAAAATAAAATAAATTAAAAATATTTTAAATAACAATTTAATTTAAATTTTAGAATACTCCATTGACTTCTGCAAATTTCAGAATAAATAAATTTCATTTCTAAAGTTATTTCTACGATATTTGCAACCTGATTTATACTCGAGTATCTTAAATCTGAATTGCTATGTGTTGCTTATACAAACTTAAATTGTATGTACCAACATCTCGCACCAAACTTCTTATTCGCTCTGAGGTGTAAGTGAGTAGCAAAAAATGGAAATCAAAGGGCAATTTCGGAGCTAATCCGAGAGATAGGGAGCCCATTTCTTGTTTAGAAGCCCGTGGTTAAAATCCCAAGGCATGTACCAATGAGTAACTTATATACATAACTATCACTGACTCCGTGCTTCGTAGAGCACGTGAACACTGTCGGTCCTGTTTGCCGTTAATAGATGACAGTCGTTACAATCCACCAACCCGCATTGGAGCAGCGTGGTGGATAGATAAAGCTCCAATTCTCTTCATCCCGAAAAGAGGCCTAATCCCCTGCAGTTGAATATTAATGGATTGTTGGAAAGGAAACTTCAAAGCTAACAAGAATTTTGTAGCGAGCTATATAAGTAACCATTATTCTTCTCGTTTGGTCACTCTTTGTGACACTGTTTACAGGCAAGCTATAGCTATTTCATCGTAAATCAATAGTAAAGCGGGTTTAAATTCAAACGACGCTCACGTTGAAGGTTAGAGCGATTCGTAACCCTGGAGGATGCGATTCGTAAAGTGATTTAATATGTAGGAGTGTAGCGAGGAGCGCTAGTAGCATAAATTGTGGTGCGAGCGGGTAGCGGCGCGGGTGCCGGCACGCTGACCCACTAACCCAGAAACGCTGATATTGAACCGGCGATGCGGCCCGCGCTCCAAACACCGCACACGACCTCCACTTGCGTTTTCTTTTCTCGCATTATTTTTTTACGATATTTTTATAAATGGCCTCTGTTAAACATTATTCTGTTTAACGTCGCCTGTGCTATCCTTACTAAAATAGTTTCCCTTAACGCGTTCTATTATCTAAGGTAGTAATGCATTATAAACTCAATAATATAATAGGATTTACTGGCTCTACCTATCTGCTAACAACAAAGGATAATCTTCAATATCATATTTAACTTACAAAAGCCAAAATATGTATAATTTTGCTTCAAGATGTTTTATAACATAACAATCTGCACTGCGGCTGACGCGACGCGAATTTTAGGCCACATTAGACAGGATATCCCAATCTTCATCGATGATGCTTGACAAAATAAACGAGTAGGTACATATATGTCTGTAAATAAAGGCAGAATAATACGTGTATACGTGAATAATATGTGGTTTATTTAATAGTCCGCTGGGTAGGTGTGTGGCGTCCGGCGGAGTCCGCGCCGTGACCGAGTAACGGCGCCGGGCGCGGTGTGTGCGTGCGGTGCGTGTGTCGCGAACAGGTTCCCGTATCCGTTATCAAGCGGCGGGTCGGAGCCCGATTTTGGGTCAGATTGGGTCACCGCGCCTGCGCACTGGCGGTGGCGCCTCTCGACGCCGACACTGCGCTTCGCCGCGCTCATCTCAAGGTGAAACGCTCTCCTCTCTAAGCGGCTCACCCGCACGATGCGGTTATCGCATCGCGGCCGTGCCATGGCGAAACTTCGGGCGTGTGTCCTTGCGCAGATTTCACGCACGGTTACGTAACCCGACGCCGGCGTGTGATATATTTACGCGCAAGCTCGCGCCGGCCGCGGGGCGGTGCGGATGGTGGCGGGGAAGAGACCTTTTTCTGTGTGACGTCATAGCGGCGTAGCGCCTACGCGCAATCTCATTTCCGCCGACGCGTAGTGACGTCGCCGAGGAACGTTTTCCAATTTATGAGCACGTTACGTCACACGATTAATAAAAAGGTTTAAGTACTTTATAAATGTCAAGGCGAAGGCGTGAACGTCCCACTGAACACATCCAAGCTTTGTAGGGGCGTTATTTGTTAAAAAAAATACAACAATTATAACATTTCTTTCTTTTTCAGTCAACCAACCACAACTATCTTTCCAACTCACATCGAAATAATATTCATTTGAATACATAAGTTAGGCTGCGTTGCGTTCACTCAGATTAACATTATATTGGACTTAATTAAGTGCTACGTTGTAACTAACTGACTATCTGAGATAATAAAATAGCTAGATAGATGAAGCGCGAGTGGCCTAGTTACGAGCAAAGGCGGCTCGTGGCCTGGATCCCCAGCCAACTAGGCCGCCAGCCTAGCCCAGAACTCGACTGGTCCTGCACCGATGCACCGACCTAGGTCATCTCGATAAATTTTGTTTCGTTCATTTATTAGTAAGTGTTTAACTTTTATAATAAATCAGTGGTTTGCGTAAAGTGTGCTCCATCCACAATTAATTATGCATGATTTAGCAAAAAGTGTCTGAAATGGCAATAATTTTTTTAAAAATATTATTTGTTTTAGTCAACAATCAACTTTCGCGTAACATACAATACTTATTTATAAAACCGCAATATAAGGAAATAATCGAATTCAAATATGTTGTCCTATTCCGCAAGTCCCATCCCATGGTACATGCCAAGGTTTACCGTATCGTTTGTCACGAACATGAACTTTGCGTCAGTGAGTTCCACAGAAAAATCAGTTGTAGCTGTTAATGAAGCGTCAGTATCAAGGAGAATGAGGGTAATAAAAAGTCTAGTTGCATTTTGGCGCGAGTAAGTAGGTCAGGGGTTTGTTAGCGGGGCAAGGTTAGGTGAGGCTGCGGGCGGAGGCGAGAACTAGCGTGCCGCATCGCGCTCTGTATTCGATGCATCCGGAATGCAACCGACTGCATCTACTGTTTTTTTTTTTTTATTCCAACAGATATGACCGAGCCCGTCGATTGTATTATTTCATTTCGTGTTAATAATATTCCGAATGGATATAGAAAACGCATCAAAATTCTTTTTTTACTACCGCCATCTTTGTAGTAATTTAAAGTAATATACAAGTATTTCATTAAAACAATACCATTGTTTAGTGCACAATCATAGTATTGAAATCAAAGGAAAGTGGCATACAGTCGCAGTTGCATATAATTACTATACATGTATTTGCTATTGTAGATGAAGCTCATAGTTCCGTTATACAGTTACGAAATGGTAATTGCCATAGGAGCTTGCGAAGTGGGTCACGAGTCGCGATGAAGGTCTGCGCCGGCGCATTATTGTAGCCCGGTACGCTACTAAAGGAAGTAATTTGCTAGTCAATGTTTGCTTGACTATCACAATAGTCACAAGTTTTCGACTAAATATTATAGCTGTTACGTAAACGCCCTTTATTGAATACTGCGGCGTTTTATACGTTTTCAAAACTGTATACTAAAATATTGTAAAGTTGGTCGGTAAAATCCTGAAGCCGGTGTACATGTTACAGACATTTTTAGAAATCGCTACTATTCAAGATGCATTGCTTATGCAACTTAAAGTGTAGCGTGATTGAATAACAAACGTACCTACATATAACACCTACATATATGGATTTATTTTAATATTTTTCGTAGGAACACGATAAGGTTCTTATGTCTTACTAATGAGCTGTATTATTTACTATTCATATATAGGTTCTGCACAATATTGTGTTCTGTCGAAAAAAGTTGATCCATAAAGGGGTACGCGCAACAATTGTGTCTATTTATAGACTACACCCACGCATTCTATTTTCGAGCTTTCCTTGAAGGAAAATGATACTGAAGTTATTACGCCTTCAAAAATGCATATAAGTATAAGTATGCATATACTGATATGTTGAATAATAAATTAAAAAAAAAGTTAAATTCCTAAATTAGAAAAAAAATCTCATATTTTCCGTAATCATATTCTGCGACCATGAAATGTTTACCGTTCTACATAATAATAATAATATACTTTATTGTACACCAAAAGTCCTTAGAAAAAGAATAAATATCTCTTGATATACATAGCGCACACAAAACATAATGTTGAGGCGTTAGAATTTATTTCTTATATTCTCGAATTACAATTTCCAGAAGACTGTTACGGGATAATAGAGGGTGTAATAAATGGGGTAATCCACGTTATAATGGGGTAGTTAAGGACAATCTACAGTTAATTTACTTTGTATTTAGTAAATTTATAACTCTACGTAATGATGAAAGTCTTTTGAACAATTCTGAATTGCATTTAATTTACTTAAAAAATGTCAAATTCATCGACCGCCATTTATAGGTATCAAACCTTTACGGAACAGGAATAATATAAAAGCTAATGACTTTTTTTTAAATTTATATATCGAATCAAAGAATGATAAATAAATAATTAAAATGCCTACCTTTAATTACTTAAGTTTCTACAACTTTTTTTAAAGCACCAAAAACTGAAGATAATACCTCACTCAGGTCGTAATCATTAATCGTGCACACAAAGTAACCGCAAAATTGGCGCCTCGACAACCATTCCTTGCTAATTTCGCACCGGTGGCCATACTTGTTGCGTAAACCCGTTTAAAGACTGCCGTATAAGAACATAATGGCAAAAAAACGAAATTTATAAAAGGTATCGACCTTATGGTAAAGCTCGTGAGTGGTTATAAACGTAATACATATATTGTTTGCATTGCCCTGTAAAGGGTTAAATGTCGATCATTTCGATTCTTCACAGATAGGTCACAAAAGGTTCAACCTTTCTAATGTATTCATTATAAGCGTGCAACACTCCATAATTACAGGATCATGTTGAGCAAATGCACACTATGTGGCGGCCGATCGTTCGTATTGAACTATTCGTGGCACAATATGGCGACTGTCGGCGTGCTGCAACGGAGCTATTGACCTATTTACTAGCAAACCACCTCCGCTCTCCCCTCCGGCTTTACCACCAGACCACAGTATAGCCACCAGTAATATAACTGATGTGAATTCACGCACACATCCTCAGCAATAGGTACTCACTGATATACTCACGGATCATAAGCTGTGAAATAATGTGGGCGGAATACGCGATCCGGGTGTGAGTGAATTGGATTTAAGCGTGTATTAACAACAAGTGACAATTATGCTTATAGATGCCTGATTGTGCAGTTCGAGTTCGTGTAAAAAACGTACTTAATATAATAAGAACAATTTCATTATGATGTTACATACTAGAAAGTACAAAGCACAAATATTAAACTTTGTACAAATATTAATTTGTGTTTTATTTTAGTTGACACCGGCGCCCATACAATATCGCTTTCTAAACACTTTTATCCTCTTCTTTGTTCCGTGGGTACACTATATATAAGCCGCTTATACTGAGCAGTATAGATCCGTAATGCCTTGCATGCCTTGTATGACCGCTGCGTTCTATACTGAAGAAATCAAAATGTTCTCCCTGTCCTAGTGACATCGGCAACCAGGAAACTTTGGAGATTGAGGTTTGTGATTGTCCCCCATAAACGAGGAATCCTTAGTGAGCATAAGTTATAAACTTGCGTTGATTACGTCCCTGCGAATGAATAAAGTTTTTCAAATAGTAATAAACAATATCCTTACATATAATGAAATATCGGCGTGTCTTAATGTGAAGATTGGCTCTGCGAAGTACATTTGGGCATTAATTTTTCGAACATACATTGTTGTTCATGTAGACATATCCAGACCCAGATACAAGCAACCCAAAAATGGCCATGGTCATTTCTCCATGTTCATTATTTGGTGCGGCAGTCACCGTAAACAAAACCAATATGATAATTTCCTTGCTTCATTGAACAAGAACAGAAGACCGCAGACATATAGCCTATCTCTCTATTTGAACCGTACGCTGTCTCCTACAGCTACGCCTATCGCCTGTACCTCCGCTACTCTATATGGATACCATTCGGTACAAGAATATCGAGTACTTCGAATACAGTTGACAGCCACCGTGAGACCGTATGAGAAATGAGAGTACTGTGTCTTACTACATATACTTCACATTATTGTTTATGCATGCGTGTCTACGTGACTCTGGCTGCAACCTCTACACATATGTATATGTATTCGTCTGTTTCGTCGCACGAAGCGTCCTAGATACAAAAAATCGAATAAGTACCACCCCAGATATTTTTTGCGTAACATGATAAAATATCAGCAAGGTCGATTGATGGACCTGAATATTAAAATCACTTCTCGAATTTTTTTAACCGGCAAAAAACTAGCCCTGCCGCCACTTAAAACACTATAAAACTGACAAATTAAAATGGATACAAATAGTTTTTGATTCGCTGGTTTACGACGTTGTTTGGAAACGATTTTAATTGGAGTACAGTTTGGGTATCGTGTTTTTATTTTGGGTTCGTATCCATAGATGCCCAAAGGAAGCTATAGCTAAGCTCACGTCATTTGTACGTCTATCCATTCATCCGTCAGTTTGTCGTACCATTAAAGGGAATGTATCTTTTAAACCATAATAAGTAGCCAGTTGAACTTTCACAGAATAGTGTTAATAAGGCGGAAGTCCTTACTAATAACAAACAAAGGAAATTTAAAGTCTTAATTTACTTTTTCTATACAAGAAATATGGTATTCCCTAAGATGGTATAATATATATGCAAAGAGGAATAAATAATATTCTATTTTATATGTATTGTTACTCTATCGTAAAAACTGTAACTTAAAAACAAAGGTTTAATAACAACGACTAAGTGTGAGTCGACCCTTGCGCTCAGGATCCTGAAGTGAATGAAAGAAAACACGTTTTTTTTGTTAGTACATAACACATCAATATGTGGTGGTATGGAACCTTCGGTGCACGAGTCCGACTCGCACTTGATATATATTTGTTTCCTGTATAGTTAAATTACCTGTGATATCGTAATCATATTTAGAAGCCATTCATAAAATACGTAACGCTGGATTCAACTACTTTGGATGACCAATTTCCCTGCGCAGCATTTTTCACGTTTTCGTAGACCCCAGCTAAATATTACGTGACGTACGGTCACGAATAAATTTTACTGAAAATTTAATAATTATGTACATTTCGATGTTTTATTACGTGACATCACGTTTGCTGCGAACACGTTCTCTCCCCGCTTAATAATAATAATATATGGACCATTCCACACAGCGCCATCTAGTCCCAAAATAAGTAAGTATTATGCTTTTATAACATTGTATAATGCACAAGTATTTTATGGACGGGTTTTAGTCTGATTGTTATTCTCAAAAGCTACTAAGTTTTTTTTGGATAAACACAATATAACTATGAAGTACAAGAGAGCAAGTTTATGATATATATAGACAATTTTATAAAAATATTTAATCTTAAAAAATATTATTACTCTATAGATGAGAAATATTCATATAGTTTTACTTATTTATTTTAATAATTATTTTTTATTTCGACATTTTATTACTAGGTAACTAATTTAAATATTTTCTTATTATTATTATAAATCTACCACAGATATTTATTATTATAATACACATTTTTCTAATACGTATTTTAAGTCTTTATTCTCAAATAGTAATATTGGACTTGATGTTTTTTCTTTTATTTTCTAAATAAAATATTGCACTGGAATTTTGCTTAAATATTTCGAATAACTAAAGTTTAAAAATAAAATGTATGAAGAAATGTCGTTTGCCCTTGAAAAGACATCAACGCGCAACGCTTCCGTCCGCCAAAAATTAGCAATGCGTTTTTATTCTTCCCGATTAGCTTTTAAATGAAAAATGTTTGTCCGGTATAAAATATAATAATTTCAATTTTTACCAAGAACACAGTTCATGAACTAATAATAAATAAGCTACAGCTACATACATTGAAGTATCGTTATCTACTTGTTTACACGTTCGATCCTATTGTTTTTCGTTCAGAAAGGTAATGAATTCAAGTGCAATAGCCCATAGTAGTCATGTCTATATATTTACTTACTATACATACAATGATAACATCGAGTTTATTGACAGATAATATTTTTATATTATTAGAAAATGTCTAGTATTAATGTATAGAATTATTTTACTAACTGACTGGCTAGTCTAGATGTTTGAAAACATTTTCATGAAAACTAGTGCAATCATCATAATTTCCTATGATATTGGGACACAACCGTATCAATTTAAATCAGAAAAGACAAATACGATCTTAAAATTCAAAGTAGTAATTTTTTTTGTATTATTGTATGTTTCGTTGTAGCCGAGGTCGTATATGTATCGTGTCTATCCACATTCTTCTAAAAATTATTTAAAAAATATTATGTATGTACGCACTACTTTGAATTTTAAGAGGATAGTGACAATATTATTCTTATCACTTGATTAGATGCTAGAAAGCTATAATTTTTAAATTATTGAAATCGTATTAGCAACCGTAGAGACGTATTTTAAATAATTTAATATGAACAAGGCCAAGACAAAGCCGGCCGGCGAGCTCGCATAAACGGCGCGCATGCCCAGCGTAGGCAGCCATTGACATACCTTGCGAGTTGCGACGTCACTCTATCGCGTCATGTCAATGCCACTTGCGCGCGCTTGCGCTGAGTGCAATAACTTTCGCCTGGCTCGATGACTGTTAAATACAATACATTTCATTTACTTACGCGACGAATGAAAATGAAATTTTTCGTATATTTTTAACATCGTTCAAATATCACAACAGTATCGAGTGTGAGATAATAAACTGGTGTTTGGTAGCAACTTCACCGGAGTGAATTTAAATTATTCTATTACTGCTTTGATACAAATAATATGAGCATAATACTTATCACGTCCAAAGCTAGTTTTTTACACTATAATTAAAGTTTATTGCTTCCACATGCTCCTTTTCTTTTCCACACGCCCTCCTTTATTCTCAGTATTTTTTTTTCATTCCTCCTTAACCCTTTAAAAACTAAAATCGTGATCAGACTTTACAATTTTAAACACGTCGACGTTTGAGCATTTTAGCAATTTTGTCCATGCCAACGGGCCAAGGTCTTTTCGATGGCACTGCGTCATCTTCTTTGAGATAAGCCATTGTTAAAACAAACATTTCTTATAGAACTTCAATACATCAAATTGTGACACGAATACGAGTCAGACGGTTCCGTATCATATCACAATATTATTGTTTTCCATTTACAAAAAAAAAATGTTTTTCTTCAAGTTAGACAACGCAACAGCCCATAAAAGAAAAGAATAAGTATTTTGGTCACAGCCTACAAACTTAAACAAGAAATAGTAACAAGAATGGTCTTTAAATTACAACTTTAACGGCCATTTATTTCTCTATTTTATAAATAAAATACATTAAAAATAAATTTTTGTATTATAAATAAATAAAAGATATCTCACATGCTAGGAACGAAAAAAAAAACGGCTCCTTTGCCATGTATCCCTGGAAATTCATCAATATAATTTCTGATCCAATATTAAGTTTCAGTTTCACGAGTCAATATTTTACACAAAATATCCTAATTTCAAGTAGGTATGTAACGTAAACGGATTCGTTTACGAGCGACGTATGACATACAGACGGATAAACGGACCGACTACGTAAGAACAGACAAACAGCAGGTCTATAGCAATAGGGCACCGTTTTGCCCTTTATTTTATTATATTTATAAACTAAAATATGAAAGAAAACTAAAAGATGATGGAATCACGAAGATATCGTTTCATCATCAAAGGTTACGATGTTGCACGGATAATCTATTTCGCAGAGTGCCGGCGTGTCGACAACCGCAATAGCGATACGATCCCCACTTACGAAATATCACGACCGACGATTTAACTATAGTTAAATATAGTTTAAATATCTATATATTTTCGACGATTAAAGGTAAAAAATTATGTAATAACGATTCATACGACATTCCCTTGTACGTACATACAATTCGAAAAATATAATGTTTATATATAAAGACATTAATTTTTTTAAGGTAAACGATCGCCACAATTTAAATACTAAAAGCGAACATTTTAGAATGCCAAAAGATAATAGTTATTTCATAACCGTATCCGCTTTTCGTTACTCTTCTTTCTTTTGTGGTCCCTAAATCCAACGTGCTATAGAGAAAGCCATAATTGGAATCACATTGCAAGATAGGATTCGCAATAAAGAAATCTACAAAACTGGAGTGAACGACAGGGTTTACGGAATTAGCAAGTCGAACTGGTAATTACCGCTGGGGAAAAAGTTCTCGAGTGGCAACCTCGAACCAGGTGTCGTAGCGTGAGAGAGTTATCCCACTCAGTGGACTGAAGACGCGATCTGATAAAGATGGCGGGCCATAGCTAATTACATGGAACTCAAAACTGTGTTGTCGAGATCTAGGAGTTATGCTTATGTCCAGCAGTGAACGTCCAGCCTTTGACGGGATGCTCAATGTTGGTTTTTATAATAATAAGTATCCAAAGTGAGTGTATGAATTAAACAATAACCAATTTAACAACTACATAAAAGTCAAGCACATGAAAAAATCCTAGATAACTAATATTCAAATAATAACTGATTGGCAGTCATAGAAACTGCCGACACAAGTGAAAACTTAGAACTTTTAGTATTAAAATTTGAATTTTCATAATGTTATTAAAATTATCAACATCAATCTGGTTTTTTTCACATCTATTGACACTCCTAGCAATGACGCAGCTGCCAGCGACACGAAACTGAGTAACGCTCTGGCCTTACTCCCCACACTCAGCAGTTAGTAGTGGGGATATAGGGAACAACCGGCTTCTCGTGTGAAAGCCGATTTTTCCTTATATCTCCCCCACTCTTATTATTTAGCGTGACGCATTTTCGTGTCGTTTTAGGCTCACCCCGTGCCATAAGAAGTTTCACTTCAATAACAACACATAAGCATCGATAGAATTGAAGTGTTCGTACTGTTATCTGGTTACGCTTGCGCTTGCGGTTACCGGAGGTGGCATTTGGTAATGGTCGGCCATCGCGCCTCGCGACAATCGCTGGTAATGACACTGAACCCTGTTACCAAATTACCGCAATTTTTCTCTCAATTCCCATGATATTGTACTAATATGGCGTTATTTATTTTTATTTATATTGCACGCGATGGCCATATGATATAAGGGGTTTTACGCCCTCTATGCACGAAAAAACTCGGTACAATGACCAAGTTGAAAAGTTTAGATGAGTTTTATATAAAGCTGTGTAACTCTTGCTGAGTCAAATTATTTAAATTATTATATTATAAAATCACATTGTTTATCTATAGATGAAATCTATAGAAAAGCGAAAGAAAACCTGTATATATTTTGGTATGACCTATTATTTTCTAGAATTTTCCAGATTGTTGTTGTTTTTGGATACTTTCAAAACTCACCTTAATGTCGCTACAATAAACTTCAGTCTGAATATTTGATTTTTAAGGTTTAGGTAGCCAAATGGCATAAATAGAATTCTTATAATTTTTCATCTCTGTCTGTATCACGTTATATATGTCAAGAATGTCTCCGACATCTTTCAGCTGATGCATATAAAATTTCAAAGGCAGCTAGTTATCTTATATGAACCGCCATTCCATTCAGTAGAAAAAAATAAAAATTTAGGAAAAATTTGAACTAGGGTGCGTTTTCATACATTGAACTACTTGTAAGTGATGAAAACATTTTTTGCACACACCATCGTGTTAAGTATCGTTGAACAGATCATTGAAAGGGCATAGAAAGCTCTGTAGATTATTATTATTTTTTTGTATAAGTGCAAATTTCGCGAGTTATAACTTAAAGTTGTTAACAATGTTTTCTTAATTTATTAACAATAACAAACAATTACAAAGAAAACTGTTTCGAACTTGATACGTTTACCAGTTTTTGGGGTACGAGCATCTGTATTTCTCAATTACGAATAAATTGCGATACAAGTTATGAATTCCTAGTGATTGATGATTATAAGGGAATTTGCTTGTAGTATAATCTACACAGCCCTAAGTTGTTGCGTGTCCAACACGGGTTTGGCCTGTTTTTTATTTTGTATATTTAAAATTTACTAATTACAATTAGTACAAAGGTGTCCCTCAGTTGCAAACAGCTAGGAGGCTTTATTTTTAGTACGCAAAGAAAGCGTCAAAACTAAAGACTGAAGCAGAACTGCAGACTGAAGAAAATAATTTATTAAATTGCATTTTAAAAGACCCATTCAACGATACTTATTCAAAGTCGGATGTTATGAATGTTCCTTAGTGGCCATGAAACCCCAAAAATAATTTGAGATTGACAGGTGTAACTAAAAGAATAACAGTAATAAAATCAGTAACTTTCTTGGTTTTATTTAAAATGTATGTATTAGTTAAATAACCGCACTATTCGATTTAATACAAAATATTAAGTGCGGTATCGTCTCCAATGACACAATAATTTTTTTCTACTATCATGTCAAAGTGATACGGTGACTTTCACTGGCATTTGAATCGCCCAAGTTTCCACATAGCATCGGATAAAGCGATTTGTGCAACGGTTGTCACTTTTTACATAACACGTTAGCGAGCGGCCGGCGAATTGCTGCCCCGCCCTCATGCGGATATCGCGGAAATTCTTTACTGGTTCCAAACAAGGTGTCTATAGCATAGCAATATGTCGCTTCAAATCTAGACTGGATTTAAAATAGTGACACGGCCGGCAAGGTCACATCTTGTTAAATAAAATACTATAAATACGTAGGTAAATAAAGAGAAGATGTGACCAGGGAAGCAGGAAGCATTATTAGCTTTAATTATAAATAAATAAATAATATAATAATATAAATACTCTGCAATTGAAACTTAAGTTACTTAACTTAGAAAAAAAAATATTGGAAGTACTGTGATAATCAAGTTCGAAAATTAAAAATTAACGTCGTGACGCCACAACACGGTTAGCCGTCATATAAAGGTGACTATGACAAGGATTCGCGATGAGTTTGAAAAACTATGAAAGTGTGACGTAACGTTCGAATATATTAGACAACTAACAAAACTGAATACTGCTATTATGTAGATGGCTTGCGAACGGGGCATCTAACGGTGCGGGCGGCGGCGAGTAATACGCTCGTACTTAAACACGTAAAAGTGAAAGTATGAAGTGATCAACGCTTAGCCACCTGCGGCAGCGTCCGTCGTCCCGTACCCCGCACACCGCGCCCGCCTGCCGGTCGCCGTTCACCGCTAGCTTTGATAATAACAAAAACAACAACATCGCTAGTGACGTATGAACACAGACCAGTCAACCTTTAGACCACGCTTTAATAAACGTCACTACGAAACCGAAATCGCCAAAAAGTGGCGAGGTGCGGGGAGAGGTCCGCTAGTTTTCATTGGCTCGTTCAAAATTGACAATTTAATGGCTTCCGACGTGCTTCCAACTGACGGCTCACTAGTGACGTAGTTATGTAGTGTCACTACATAGCCTTGGCGAATGCTACTCCCTGTCAAAGCGTGGTCTATAAGATTGACTTGTTTGTGCGTATGAACGAATAGATCAAGTCTTGAATACTGGAAAACTTTAGGCAAACGATCAAATACATAATGTGTCACTCGCTTAATAGCTGCGCGTAAATAATTTAGGCTAATAGCCGTTTCGGGGACGATGCGACGAATCGGCTTTTTGTGTTTACGCTAACTGGGTTAAACTGTTTCGCATTTACATCCTAGTACTAGCAGTTTTAGAGTGAGCGATGGCCTGTTACAAACTATATTTTTTAGAAAACTGAGATCGCTTATATGTTCAAGACAATGTACCTATATGGACTACATTAATATATATACAAATAGTTGGACCATAATTTGTACGCTCGACATAACCTTTATAGTGCTCTACATGTACATTACTTACAATGTAGGTAATACCAAAGTACCTACACAAAACGATATGTCCCGTGGTCAAACTGTCCTGTTAAAAAATTCATCTAAATTTAACAAAAATAATAAACAAAAATAATTTATATTTTCTAAAATTTCATTTGATTACGCAACATGCTGCACTTGACAAAAGTTTTTTTTTTTTATACAAGTATTTTCTAAATTGTCCCCAAAAATTTATCGCCAAAATGAGAATTCGTTTATCACTTTGACGACCGCTCAGCTTAGTGGGTAGCGACCCTGCCTACGAAGCTGGAGGTCCCGGATTCGAATCTCAGGTCGGGTCAGTATTTATATGATGAATATTCGTACTGGTACACCGGGTTTTGGTTGTTATATGTATGTGGTGTCTTGGCTTGGTACCCAAAAGACAAGCTAATACTTAGTTTGGAGCCTAGACGTTGTTGTGACGTATACCTACGTTATGATGTAAGTATACGTTACTTAGGTTTTCATGTAAATTCTAAGTGAGGTCCTATCTTCAGTGTTAGATATATTTTTTTTCAATAATTTCAAGATCGATTTTTTCAAAGATAGGAAGGGGTTTGCCAATATATTTTCTTTGAAACCTTTTAAACAGCATATTTTAAAATTATAAAAAAATGTTTTATAGGTACTCATCATAACGAGTCATTTCATTTCATCACATGATACATTTGACAAAAGTTTTTTTTTTATTCTCTTATTTGCCTCCAATATTAACAACCCTTAAAATTTGAAATCGTTTATTTAAAAGCTATACGTGTAAGTAAGTAATTGGATCACCTTTCAACTTTTTTTAGTCCAGTAGATTCGGAGAAAATAGGCTGTGACAAACGAATAGACAGAAACCAGAGTGATTCCATAAAGGTTCCTTTCTTTCGTCTATCAGATGTACGAAACCCTTGAAACGTAATGTTCACCTGGAATGGAACACGAGGTCGTGATGTTGCGCTATAGATTTGGAAACTAATATGCCTATGCCCCGTAATTTATTATGTTATCCAGTCACGCAACGACCTATGACCTTGACAGTCGTTATGCGCCTTGTCTAGTTTTCTGGTCCATGTTTACTCAGGACGTTCCGGCGCGCGCCAAACATCTAGATTGGATCCATATTTATAGATATTGCGTACAAACAACATTAGGTTCAAAAACAACTTTCGAAATCATACAAAGTTACGACTTGTGTAACATGTACATAGTCGTACGTCCAACAATGTAACGAAGAACCAGTTGCGGGTGAGCGAGGCACTGCGCGTGCGCACCGATTTATGTCGCGTCGATCACGTTCATGCGCTCAGAAGGAAGCCCATGGCGAAAAGGCAGTCAATGTCAACAACTCGTCGAGCATAATTGACAGTATGACCGCATTTTAACCCGTATGTATATGTCTTATGCATGACTTCCTAATGCCGCGCGTGCTGAATTAAGAACGTGGATTTTCAGGGTCAATACCAGGTTGGGGTCAAATTTTCATAAACGTAATTTTTGTACTAAATTTATAAATCAGTCCTTATGAAGCTTTGTAGCCAAATAGGAAAAACTACATTTTACTCTATGATTACCATCAATTTTGTCTAATCTTTTCTTACATTATTTTCATAAATTTAGTTTATCACTTTACGCAAGTACTCAAAAATTATAATACCATAACAGAATGACTGGGTAGAAACTGTTAGCATTTTACAGAACTTCTGGTTTAGAATTCTACTTCTGTGGATATCCGGGTAGATGAATAAAAAGGGAAAATAACCTTTGTCGAATGGCACGCTTATTTTCCGCTTTTGTTCTTATTCAGAGTTTTTCTCGAAGGTTTTCTCGTATACAGCCTATTCCAAAAGTGGCATAAAGAACGCGATTTATGCTCTACCTAAACTGGAATGGCAATAGACCTCACTTTTTACCTATTATGTATAAATTCTACATATAGTCGCTGTCTATAATCATAATATTACTTATATCATATACTTAACAATCACGCAGTATTTATACTTAGCACAAATAAACGCCGTATTTGTGCAACGACTAGCTAATTTAGAAAATAAACGCTTCCTCCGCAAAATCATACCGATAGGAAAAAACAACAATGCTCTAAAAACAATAGAATTATCTAATAATAACCCCGTGTAATGCATGTAACCGCGTAATGAGGGTCCGTAAAGTCAGAAGCCCGTGACACGGAACGTATAGCTCCACTTCCGGCGACCTGGTACTATGACGTCACGTCCGGGCGGTACTCGGCACTGCGAAGGTCGCCATATTGATTCAACCCACACCCACTTTCTGCTGCACCCTGCCTGTTGCCTGTAATCACGATTACCCCACGCCGGTTCTACGCGAACTGACATGAAAAAGTCCAAATACCACAATTCCAATATTTATCCAACTTAGATATTCTAAAGATCTATAAACGTGTAGTGGACTCACAAAAAAAATTGTTGGAGTAGGTCGCCAAACATTTAGACGAAAAAATAACCATAGAGAATACTAAATGACTATAGACTTTTTTATTTAAATCACTAGTTCTTGACATAGATATACCTACGCGTCTGAAGTCCTCAAAAGTGTGTCTCACCTCTCCCTTTAACTTTTAAACTATGGGATGAAAAATTATTTAAAAAAATATATATTTACCCCAACATATTAAAACTTAGTAAACACTTTATATGTTTGAGTTTTCATGAAATGAAAAAAATTCAATGAAAATTAAAACACGTAAAAAAATCTCTCGCGTAGCAATAAAATTATCGCGTTATCTTCAAAAAATATATGATTTTGAAAAAGTTAATAAATTTGTTCGTATATTGTCAGCAGACACCACTCGAGCTCAAGAAGAAGTTAGATGAAGTAAGGCTACTAGAGTCTCGCAAGTCGGCACGGCTCGCAGATTCGGATACGGATTTTGCGCGGCTGGCTGACATGGCTGGTGACCGACGCCGCGTCTCTGCCATCATCGAGGTTCCAGCACATCCCATGCATGGGTAAGTCTTAACAACAAGTGCATTTTTACGATGTCCTTCGAAATAGGAAAGAATAATTAGCGAATTAGCAATGACGTGCATCCGCCATTTTGAATTGAAATAGGGAGTTGCCGTTTGGTGTTTTACGTAGTATAAAAAACTTTGAAGCGTTAATAGATATATAAACGAGTAGTGCTATAAGTCAGTATTTGGGTGCGCTTAGTGTGATACGAGTTTAAGTGTAATGCAGTTTTTTTTAAGATTCAAAAGGTGTTCTCATGATTAGCAGACATATATAGAGCCGTACCAACAAATTAGTGGTATTGATGCACTCTCTTTCCGTACCCACCTCGACACGAACGAATCGAGTTTGAGCAAAGAAAATCTCTAAACGGAATCATCAACGGTGTTATATCCTTATCTCGACTCAAGGTAAACAATGTGAAGTCGTTTGATAGCCGATAGGTAATCTTAAATCGTATCCAGATGCGGTTGCGAAGGCTGAGTAGAGTCTTGTAAGTCCCGAGTCAACTAACAAATAGCGCGGTCTCACCTTGAGCCAGTGGCTCACCTCGCCACGTCCCGCGCACCCCTCGCCACCCTTTTCCGTCCGCATGCGCACGCCAACGATGAGGAAGGCTGTTACATTTTGATTATATAACATCAGTTCTAGTCACCGAGCGAAGGAAAACCAACGTCAATGCCTTTATCTTTAGAAATGAGTTCTCGCGTTGCTTCCTTGTTGTTCTCTTACAATTTTAAATATGGAAATCATAATTACAAACCACAATGCAAACCGGTTAGCACGAAATAAATCATGTAGGTGTCCACCACTAACTAGTATTAATTGGTTGCACATTATAGAGTTTGTAAACGACCTCGTTTGACCAGCAAACGCAAACTCGTAACGAATTATGATGGTAGATAATTACATTGTTGCTCGAATGTTGACAAACTTGAAGAAACGTTTCGCTCTGTACTTATATCTGTTGACCATCTTTATATCAGCATATAATTTGTCGTGATATGTTCAAGAAACGTCCTTTTAGAAAGTCAGTTTAGACAATCGTCACTATGCTACGGTGTAGAGCTTATCTCAAAGCTCTAGTACATCTGGTTGTTCGACTAATAGTCGCTTCTGGGAGTGATTGTTCACGAGCATTCGCTGCAACGGGTGGCGGCGTCGGGTGGTGGCAGAGGTGTTGCGAAACGCTCGCCGCGCTGCGCTAGTTAGAAACTGGATGGAAATGTTGGCTCGAAGTACGGGCTTGTCCTTGTCACAGTTGCCTACATTCTGCGACGGGCATACGTCTGTCTAACGGCCGCCGCTCGCACTCACTTCACTGTCCCGGCCTGTATACATGGCGTGCAAAGACAGATGATGCAAATTACTGAATCTTTAAGACGAATTTATATATTGACTATAAGTCTAGGCTAATTCGACGTTTGGTCATGCTCGGACATGGTGTCCGTGGTATCAGATTTCGAATTGGGTCCAATATTTCACGTTTAGGTGGCTACTTTGTTTAACTTATGCGTCATTTAAGTCAAACAAGGAGCCAACGTGTGGTTAAGATATGGATCTGCTTTAATAAACGTGTTGTTGCAACAAGAGCGTCAATTATTTTATACCGTTAAACTAAAATAGATAGAAATTATGTAAGGCGATCGGTGTAAAATGAAGTGACCACTGCGGTCGTCAGAACGTTGCAACATAACCGGAACGGGCCGGCCCAGTAGAAGCGACGCGGTGCGGCGGTGGCGCGGCGCTGGGACGTGACGCGCGTCGACGTCGCAGTTTCACTTTTCAACATGGCGGCAGTGAGAGGCGAGACCTCCGCTCGCGGTCCAAATTTCACAATGAATACCGAAACAAACGTGCACAGATTTAATCTACCGACCGAATCGAGTTAAAGACTGCTTTCAGACGCTACCGCGACGCGAAAACTTTCCAAGCCCCGCGAACGCAGTTCACACAGGTTTATGGTTTTGGCACCGCGGTACCATTTAAATTTCTTCGGGTTTATACGAAACGAGAGCATAATGTCAATAAAATGCGACACGGAAGTCACTTACACTGAAATTAAATAAATTTACTGTCCAAATGTGAAGAGATTTATAAGTTACGACCGCGTGAGGAGGTCATTGTTAAAAATGGAGTAAGTATACACGTACCGTGACTTTTCTTTAAAAGTCAGTGGTTGACATTTTAAAGTTGAATGCAGTGACTGCAGGGACCCACCGAGTCGGAGCCTTTGGAATGAATGCCCTTTGATGTTGAAATCAAACGATCCTTCAGCCCTGCACGCATATCACGCTCATCGAGCCATCGCGCAACCGATCATCGTCCAGTGGCCATCTAGTAGAGCCTTCTCTCGATTCATTCTCACAACAATAGATATTGTACCTATTCACTATTTGTAATAGCGTTGTCATTTATATTATAAGTATCTATGATTGAATCGAAATCCGATTTGTGATTAGGTACGTTTCGCAATCCGCGCCACGGTGAAGTGAAAGTTACTCGTTTTTCATATATATTTTTTTCTTTTCCTTTCAAAGTTCTCCGTAGACATTATTTTAATTTTTCGTATATAGCTCGTTCGCGGTCGGTCGCCGCTACTCGCCACTGCCTGTATGTAGTCACTTATTTTGAGTAGTTAGATAAGACTATAGTTAGCCCTCAGTTAGTCGTTCCATCGAGTCGACTAACGAAATCTAAAGATGGCGGCGCAACCGTCATTCCACGCTCGGCACGGCCGTCGAGTGACACGATGACCTAGTTTCAAAATGGAACGCAACGCTAGCGAAGATACCGCATACGGCGACGCCCGCGTGTCGACGCGCGCCAGCTTGGTGAACCTGCGCTAGTGTAGGTGCGAGGAGAGGCCCGAGCTCGGCGCCTCACTGGTAGTTGGCACGACGCTGGACGATAGCTCAAGGCTAAGGACGAATTCAGACCTAACTGACAATAAGTCGCTTACTGTCTATTGGTATAAAATTAATTGAAAATAAATAACGCACTTTAATATTTCCATGATAAAACGTTTTGACGTAATGCCGACAGCCAGATAGGTGGCTCATTGTTAGCTATAGGTCTGAAATTCTGAATACGTGCTAACCAACGACTCTTACCTATTTATCTTAACGCTCTTATTTAAGCGACGACCGCTTGGTCTAGCGGGTAGCGACCCTGCCTACGAAGCCGGGGGTTCCGGGTTCGAATCCCAGGTCGGGTCAGTATTTATATGATGAATATTGATACTGGTACCGGGTCTTGGCTGTTATATGTATGTGGTGTCTTCGCTTGGTCCCAAAACACAAGCTAATGCTTAGTTTGGGGCCTAGACGTTGGTATGATGTATACGTTATTATTATTAAAAAATTAAAAGTTAAAGTAAGCCTTTAAAAAGTTAATCAAATGACACATTGTAGAATATTGTTCTTTGGGGTTAACAATTATCAACTTTTGGTCATAATACTTTGTAAAATATGTTTTGTTGGTCAACACCTTAATTAATATTGGCCTTAGTAGGCCAATGGGTCGGTGCTGTGGTGTGACCCGCATTCTGATGTCGCAATTGGCGTATTAGCCTCCCCACCAGTGAAAGCCCAATGTCAACTTGCGCACGCCATCACGCTTGCTTTACTCGGTTAACAATTTACCAGTTAACAATTTTGTAACAAATTAAATATTAAATACGAGTAATATCTCCAATGATAAATGCGAAGGCGGAAAAACTATGTTTTTTTTTCAATGTCGAAAACGCTAGCTACTGTTGTCTAAGTGAAACAGCGTTGTATGTTAATAACGAAGTCCGCCGAGTGTCACGGCTTCGATAGGTGGGGAGCTAGCGTCGCATTCCGCTTGCGTTTGCGCAACACACAAGAGAAGGTGCGGCGAATAGTGGGGAGCCACTTTCCCGTTGCTCGCGCGTTTGCTTTCGTTCGAGCCGCGAAGACCCGTTATCTCATTTGGCAGGTGCAAGTGTGCCGCTACCGGCCGCGGTCTCGAGAAAGTATTACATATACGACAGTTTACTGTTATGTACTTGCCCACTCAGCATTCTCACGTAGATGACGATTTCGCAAATTAAAAGAACCATTTGGAATATAACTTTTCATCACATCTTGCAATTTGGTGTAGAAAATCTTATGTGGACCTAAGTATATATTGACTGGTATGCCTTTTCCTTACACGTAAAATGAACGTACCCACTATTTCCTTTTGACAGTGTATCTTAGCTGACAGAGCACATCTTGTGATCTGTATCACGGCTTACCAATTCGTGGAAGGTTAATGGCTGACGAGTCATGCATGACTGATTTAATGTCGTTGTTGACACCCGGTAAGGTCGATTCGACCCCTGTGTGCCTCGGCCACAAATCTTTTGCAATTCTCTCTTTTTGTACCTATTCAAAATAATAAAGTTGATTCAAGGTCGACCGAATTTAAGTTTAGTCATTCGTGTGAGTTTTTATTATTCGCTTCAAGCGAATATCCTCTCACTAAAATAAAAAAAAAAACAATAAATATTCACGTGATATAGTAACGTTACGCTGTTATGAAGCCCAACACAATGGCTGATGTAATCATGCACATAGTTTTATATTTCAGATTTTTTATATGACTTGATCCGCCGCCGGGCTCTTGTGACTGACTCTATTCCCTCATCTTTAGAGCCGAAAGGTTTGTACAGAGACGATGGCAAGAGACCCGACGGAGCAATGTTGATGCCGTGGTGCCTGGGCCGTGCTTTGATTTGGGATGCCACATGTGTGGATACTCTGGCCCCATCCCATGTCCGGGCCACGGCCCAGAGTGCTGGCACGGCAGATGACCAGGCGCAGTTATTTAAACGCCGCAAATACTCGGGGTTGATTCCTCACTACGAGTTGACGGCGGTTGCAATAGAGACACTCGGTCCGTGGTCCTCTGATACAAAAATTCGTAAAGGATTTGTTCACCCGTCTGGTCTACATTGCTGGCGATCCCAGAACGGGCGCCTATTTAGCACAGCAACTGAGCATCGCTGTGCAGCGCGGTATCAGTGCAAGCGTAATGGGATCGACGTCGCACGGGACCGACCTGAATGATATTTTTATATTGTAAATTGAAATGTAAAATAAATATTTATAATTTTTTCATATTATCTATCAAAATACATGTAATTATGATAATTTTTTTAGGAAAAGAATCAGATTAAATAAATTGTAGACATTCCAACTGCTTATTTCGTCAACCTTCATTGAATGCTCTACATGAAGGACTCCAAGATTGTTTCCTATTATTTTTGAAAATACATTTATGTTAAAAAAATTCAGAAAAAAAATCAGATCATCACATCAGATCAAATTAATTGTAAATGTTTCAACTGTTTATTTCATAAATTTTTATTGGACACCCTACACGAGGAACTTGGAAATAAATCTCTAATTTCCGAATTTAAATTTTTATAATCATTACTTATATGTTTTTGATCCACTACTATCTAGACCTATGCGAGTTTTCTGGGGATAAAAGGTAGTAGGTATGGATAATGGACCTATTTTGATGCAAAAGTGTTCCATTTTTCAGAAATGGTCATGTAACTTGCCATTAGACTAAGCGCGTCAAAAATTATCTACATCACAGATTCTTCCATGTTGCTATTGTTGCTATGCTATAATTTATCTCCTTCATTCGACCCGCACAGCCATTATTAGTAATCCCCGATTTAACGATGACATCACCGCTCAGGTGTCTAGACTGACGACGCGTAAATTAGACTAGATTTTTTTACACGTAAAAACGGCGCGACCTACATCAATACGTATACACTTGCAGCCACAATGTGACGCTAACGCTGAGTTGAGTCTTGCATCCGGGTATACTTCGGGTGCAAACAAACAAACTCTACTAATATTTTACATACATACCGTGAAACAGAATGAATACCCAATTAGCATACGACATTGACTCGCCGATAAAAAAAGATACTTACCTTGTTATTTATTTAGTACTGCGGTCTCACGGACAAGTAGGAAGTGCTCGTTACGCAAACGAGCTCGGCCGCGAGCCCTCATGAGCCCTCGGTATAGGGATAACAAATTTAGCGGGGGAGTTTGGGCCGAATGAAGCGTGGTGCGTCGGTCTGTTTGCGTGATACTCACCTTAGAAAACTTACGTGCATGAAGCTGCAAAGGTAGAAACCGGCCCGCTTGCATCGGCGAAGCGGCGGGTGGCAGGGGGCGTCGGCATCGGCGCGCGGAGAAATCGCCGCTCGCATATCCTTGGCACCACTTGCACATACCGCTGCCGTCCCGGTACACACTTATTATTAGTCGCGTAACGCAACGGCCTCGCTTCCCGACCGTTTTCTCTGACGAGCTTTCTATTCGATAATGTGTGTACGGCCACCATGTCCGTCAGCAAGATGACTCGATACAAAAAGCTCGAGTAAGTTAGGATCCAATAAAAGAATACTATGATCGTAAGAAATGTTATTTTCGCGCATCGCGCTCGAAGCCATTACGCAAGCGAATATCGTGGTCGTGAATAAACAAATTGACGCTATCGGCGTGTGCGGCAGTGGGTGCGCGCAACAGGCGGCAAGGTCGTTCTCAATGTTACGTGTGGTTCGAGAGCGGACGCCGGCCGGCAACGCGCTGATGTGTGTACAGCTGCGACGCAAGCAAGCCGCTCTCCGCATGCCGCCGCTCACTGCTGCCTGCTTGCTGCCGGTGTGCAACACTGGCCGGCTTGACACCTGTCGTCACACAAAAATTCTAATGTCCATTGTATAAACAAGCATGTAGCATTCACTGTGCTATAAATTAGATCGCTGTTCGATGTTTATTCGATGTTATATTACTATATTTTATACTTAAAATTAAAAATGATGTATCAATACGAAACTTTTCTAGATCACCTGTGGTATCACGCAGCTGTTTATACGTAGACTGCGAATGGCAGATGACGTCACTCCAGAATCGTATTGCGTCACGGCTTTATTTCAGTGCCCGACCGACCCTGTTATCTCGCGAAAGCACAAAATAAATAACGCAAACAGTAAGCCACCTTTCCAATGAACTTTAAAACGAATACAACGCAATGTACACGCTTCACCACACCCTCACAGCAGTACAGAAAGTGCAAACCAATAATCGGTACGGCTCTGAAGTTTGCCACAAAACTGTCGCAATAATATAATTTCATAGAAGCGTTGCGCCGGGAAGTATTGGAGGTCTGCGCAATCAGTACGCATTGCACTTTAGAGCCGCACAGATCAGTTGAACGTACTGTATTAGTAGTACTGTTGCCGTATGTCATTGATGATTGCTATGGCGGTAACCTTCTGTTTGTTCACTTTATTATTTTGGGGGAGAGTCGGCGGAGTCACCTCCCGGCCGGGGGTCGACGATCCGACGTCCGATACTCGACCCAGCTAGAATATTCTAATATGTACATTGTTTGGCAATAAAACATTTTTTCGCACTCAAATTCGGCGAAAAGCAAAATCTGCTCGTGCGTCACGGGTGCTTAACTTTTATTTCGAGTGACGCTTAACGGTGTCAGAGAATTAGCTTTTAATGCGATACAGTTTAGATTAAACTTTAAGTTCCTCAAATACAAAAGTTACATAAAAAACATTTTAATTTATTTATTTTTAATTTGACATTATGATACAATCGAATAGTTTATAATTCAAATAGATGGTACGAAAACAAAATAATATATGTCATGAAAATATTAATAAATAGAATTAAATGTATAAACCTTTCTACAAAATACAAGAACCAACATGGTTTAAGTAAAAACCGATTTGTCCGTCTGTTTACCAATGAAATATTATTATACGTGAAAATCGTGAGAAATAGACAAGGACCTTGTAATGATAGATAGGCATTTCACGCCTACACTGCCTGTGCGCCACACTATAATTAGATATATGGCACAAGGATAATTTATATTTTATTAACACGAAATACCTAATCGGAATATCACACTTTTCCTTTCATAAATCACAACTCTGCGCAATTTTCATTACGAGAAATCTTTCATGTAATCTGACAATACGTTTATTTCTTCTCCGACAAACATTATGAACTAATATCTAATATATCAATCACACCGCAGTTCCGAAGACAGAATAACATTGATATAGAAAGTAATCAACTCAAAATTTAAGAACAGGCACTTTTTACACGAAAATAAAACCATTGTAAATAATATATTGATCGGGTTCCTATTATATTAATAATGAAATTAATGAACATAAAAAAAACGAATTTACTAGAAGCCCTCTTCTGCGTTTACCGTCTAACCACTGCGTAACTGTGTCTAACCACTCATACTTAAGCTAGCTGGTGCAAGATGATGAGTTTCGGTTCACGAGGTCCCCGCGCGCCGGTTTTCACTCCCGTGAAATTGCGTTTAACATTTTCGATACCGTGAAGTTACATTTCTGACTCTATTAAAACCAAACGCTGCTGTCAAATTTATTTACACTATGCTAATGAAATACAGATTAATATTCTAATTATACAGTTAAAGTTTCTTAAGTTGCCGTTCCTATCGTCACGTCACGTCAACTTTTTCAAGTCCCCTATCATATCCCAATGATACTCCAGGGTACCTATTTCATTAACATCCCAATGAAATCATATTACAACTTGTGTTGTCTACAAGATTTGTAAAAAACTCTAGCTCGTAGATGTTACTGATTTAAACATTTCAGTCATTGGTTCTATTATAAAGACTTTAATTATTTTAATTTTACCATAGACTAGGAGAAACACAATAACTTTTGCGTCATTAGCTACGGGGTGAACATTCTAAGGTTGAAGTGGGAGCGAAGCCCGCCCGTCCATCTCGACTCCTACGCCCGTTCTATAAAAAGGATGTATACAGCCTACGCACGTCGATGCAAAATCATAACGTGGTGAATTAAGTTATATAACTCAATAAAAAAAACGGACTAAGTGCGAGACGGACTCGTGCCCTGTGAGTTCCAAATATTAACATGTTTATCGCTACTCACTGCCACAATACCACGTAACACAAATATCAATGTAAAAATATTTAAAAAACCGGCCAAGTGCGAGTCGGACTCGCGCACCGAGGGTTCCTGATCTGAAGTGTTTAATGTGAATTTCAATTTGATACCTCTACTCATTCACGAGGAAAAGGGTAGTAAGTTTAAAATTAATAAAAATATTTTTATTGTATGATATAACTAAAAATTTATGCTTTTCGCAATTTATCCTTTATCTGTGCTATAAGACGTTGCTTCGTACCAAATTGCAAGATTCTGAGTTTATGGGAAGTAGGTGCCCTGAAGGTTTTGTTTCACTTGCGAGTGTAGAAAATTTGCAACATAAATGGCTGTATCTTTTGATAGCGTTGGCTTAGAAGTTTGTTTTTGTCACAGCTCCAAGGGACAGTAGACCTGAGTATTTGAAATGAATTTCAGCTTGATACTTCCATGCGTTCCTGAGAAAAAGAGTCTTGACAGACAGACAGACGAACAACAAAGTGATCCTATAAAGTTTCTGTTTTTTATGCCTTTTAAGGTAAGGAACCCTAAAAATGTCATATAACTACAAGTCAAAGATTTTCGGATTTATTCCTTTACTTGTGCTGTAAGACCTTGCTTCTGCCAAATTTCATGACGCGGCATAAACTGGCCTTATTTTGTTATTGGTTAATAGAAGCTTGATTTTTTTACACTTCCAAGAGATTATAGACCTAAGTAGGTACTCGATCTTAATTTCAACTTGTTACCTTCACGTGTCCCTGGGAATAGGGATCTTGACAGACAGACAGACAACAAAGTGATCTCATAAGGATCCTTGTTCCGGTTTGAGGTACGTAACCTTATAAAAAATATTTTTTGCAATACACATCTAATTTTCCATTGCAACTCTAATATTAGTTTTTACTGCCATAATAAGAACGTATATAAGTATTTGAAACGTCCTGAAAAGAACTTGGAAATAAACCCTCAGTGTTACCATTTTTGATGGTTATAATTAATTAAGAGCTCGCGTCTGACGAGATATATGTACTTTCCTCTTGTATTTTTCTCACAGGGGAATCCCAAATTGATTCAACAGAAACCGTACTGCGCTAGTACATTTGCTTTGTGCCTTGTGACATTATATTACAATAGTAATTTACTACGTAACTATATGCGCCTGGCTTTGAGCTTTTTTTTCTTTATTTTTATCACCGTACAACCTTGAATATGTCTACGGACCAATAGTGAACCGACTCTGGAAAATCAAATTTCAAGTGACCCTATTTAACATCTCAGGGAAAATTATAAAAAAACAAATAAATAACAGAACTTCTGTACACGATGGAAAATTGGGAAAATTCAATGTTATCGAACTTTGAATTGTAAATGGAAGTCGAAAGTATTGAACGTGTCATCAAATTGCAATCGATTCTTCTGGAGTGACTTTAGTTCTGTGAAAGTATAAACATAAAGCTAAATGTAAAACGAACCCATAGTGAACAAAGCGATTTCGAAATTAAACTGAAGAGTGAATTAATTTAATGCCAATACCTTTTTCTTCTTTTTTCCTCGTATTTTACTCGTATTAAATAACCATATAATAACAACCAATTCTTATGACGATACGTTAAGTTTCATTTTATAAATTGTACGGGATCGGTAATTAAACAGGATTTTTTCTAGGCATCGGGTATAATCAAATACTACATATTTGAAAAAAAAATGGGCCGGTTATAGGTATAAATTTAAACTGAAAAATGTGTTTGCCGGAATTTTTTTCGGTACAGCGTGAATACCGAGTCAAACGAAAATACTACGCACGAAAGGGGACAATCGTGGGTGTAGCACAGAGGGGTATCACGCCAGCGGCCGCCGACCTACACAATCGTCAGTCGCCAGCCCATACCCACACTAAGACGATAACTTTGCAGCGCCATATATCAATATTTTACTACTGAGTGATAGTAAAAGAAAAAATGCGTATTTTATTATTTTCACCGAAGATATATTATTCAAATTCGAAAAATGAAAAAATTCAGCCTGTATATTTTGAATTGAATTTTTGATGTAAATGAAATAATAATGAAATGAAACAATAATAATAATAATGTGAATAGCAAAATAAATTATTATTATAATAAAGTTATGTCCATTTTGTTCCGAAAAATTAAATGTTAATATTTATATGTTACTTATGCTATACGTTACTCATGAAAGTAACCTTTAAGCTAAACACAGTGAAATTCGATAAGTCTATTGACAGTGAAAGACAAACAAACATATTACTATACTATTCATACTTAGGTACCTATATCAAATAATGCTATTCTAACTAAATAGAGCGCGTACGCAACAATGTAGTATACCTACGTATCGAACAAGGACGCGCGTACGTACTCGAGTGTTAAATATTTTGTAATGCGATTCGCTTTGTTTACAGTTTAGCGAAATAAAAAAAAGTATTTCAAGTGCCTTGAATTCGTCATTTCGTAATATTACATAACGCGTTCAACGTATTGTTTCTATCGCAACTGTAATGTAACATCGCGTGGACGTTCCAGCGTGAATGAATACGATTGTGACAAAATGCTTGTCACACGATCTTGAACTCGTTACGAACTTCGCATTTTCAAGTAATCGTTGGCAATTTTGTTTGTGGCTCAGAGGTAGACTTTGGATTTATCCAAACGCGTTTCTAATACGCTAACGTGGCTTTTGGTTACAAATTCGTTTATGGTTTTCACCAATGAAGTATACGTATAAGTCATTGGTTTTCACAAATCACATTATTAAATTGCGTATGCTACATGTACTGAAATTTTTTTTAACGCAGTTTTCAGTTCCTGCTAAATGTTTATATATTTTTCTGTCAAAAATGGTAACAGAGTGGAAAATGGTTTTCGGACAAACTTAATTATGATATTTATGACGTATGCTATATTGGTTCTTGTGTTTATATTGTCAAAATAAATAAAATAAAAAGTATAAACCTTTATACTTTTTATTTTATTTATTTTGACGACATAATATCTTGTTTTCGTGATGTACCTTAAGAAGCCACATTACCTACTACGCTGATAATAATTATTGAGTCTAAAATTATTTTTTGTTGTACCTATTATTGTAAAGCAAAAGCTTTGGAATGCATTTTAAAATCAATTGTTGTAATCGTTTGATTTAAATGAGGCTCAGTCTAATCTGCCTCTTCCGTAAAGCCTCTATTACTGGTATGCCTAGAATAGCCCATCGCCTTCGTATAACTATTGTATTCGAGGAACAGCTTAGTCTAAAGCACTACGCAATGAGAAATAATTTTGTGAATGACTTCTAGGTAGGTAATCGTGCACAGGTGGAACACCGGCTTATATTTTTTAGACGTCGAATGTGATCCTGTTTGTTAAGCATCTTAAGTAATATTTAACTTATTTATACCTATCCTTCTTAATGCTCTGCCCTTGAAGCAGCAACGTAATAATAAATACTTGTACGTTTTATTTTGAAGCAAGATACACCTATATGTTAAATTTACACCAAAATAGGCTCAACGATTCTCGATTCAAATCATCATCAGCCTATTTTACCCCACTGCAGGGGCTTAGGCCTCCCCCAGGGTGAGGAGGGGGTTTGGAGCTTAAATCCACCACGCTACTCCACTGCGGGTTGGGGATTGTAACGACCGCCATCTATTGACAGCGTCCGGGACCGACTGCTTAACGTGCTCTCCGAGGCACGGAGTCAGTGATAGTTAATGTACTTAAGTCAGAAAAACTCATTGGTACACGCCCGGATTCGAACCATGGCCCTATGGCCTTATAAATTTGAGACAGGTTCGTTGCGCTCTGGGCTATCACGACACATATGCGCTATCACATACTTTCAAATATCAGTCTGTAACTCTCTACTGAAATACTCCTAAAAATTGTTGTACTATGATATTCAATGAGTTCAACCAAGATTCCATCTGTTTTAAGGGCCCTCATTGCGCCATGTTAAACTCCATCGCCAACCCAACGTGGCTTAAGTACATGTTCTTTCATCTGACACAATCTTTCGGAACATAGCGCAAGACATTCAGGCAAAACAAGAACAATGAAATGGAAAAAAAATACAACGACGGGGCATTTGATAATATGAAGAATGTATTCAGATTAGCATGCTGAACTAAATTTATTTTGATCATACATAAAATTATATGTCTAGTTGAAGTTGACATTTTGATTATTGTAAGCTTTTAATTTGATTTTGAAGCGTCAAATATATTATATAAAATCTTGTCGTATAAAAACTTTTAGATAAAACTTATTTTTTAAAGTTTAAATCTAGTATAATAAAGATTATGATCACGATAAACAATTTCAGTTTCAATTGTTTCCAACAATTGCAGTTTTATAGCCTTATAGATGATAAAACAACATACTAATCAAACTGACAAAATTATTTTTGATTATCTACGAATAACGTATTACTTGACAGAAAACAGTTCATATAGCGAGTGAGTTCAACATCCAGACGTAAAATAAGTCCTCTATGAAAAGGCGGCCTCCCAACTCACGAAGGTTACGCCTCGGCGAGACTTCGGGGTTAGTGCCCAGACGGGAGCGATGTCAGTGTCCGTACGCCCTTACGCAACCAGCCTCAACTCTGTACGCTTCAGCCTATTACACAATACCTCCTTGCTCTTCGCGACCCTTGGTAACCTACCTGAAAATCAAATATTGTTACACCTAGGAGTAAAAATAAAATATATACTATTTAAGGTACTATACAATGTTGTACTGTAATTGTTATAGGTGTCACACGTTGGAAGACATTTTAAATACCCTTACAGGTAATACCAATTACAGATAGTGATCCATTGCAAATATTATTTTCCGGTTTGAAATTCGAAATAGAAAACGTAAATTAAACGTATTTTTATCTTATTTCTTACGATAGAGTAATACAGTTTATATAAATATCTTAGTGGATGTCTAGATGGAACACAGTTGTAAAATTACTGGTCATCCAAATGTTGAATAAATTTTCGCGAAGCTCTCAATATCGACTCTATTCAAAAACATTAATTTCCATATTTGTTGCCTGTAGGATCGGCTGTATCTACGGAACAATATTTAAACAAAACCTTAAAATTATCGACGTCATATTTGATTTAGAAATCTGTCAAGCGTGAATCTGGTTGTCATGCTGGGTTCCGTTAAACCCACAATTATGATCTCCAAATGTCTCCAAATGATATTTAAAAAAATTTGTTCAACTCTTTCAATGGAAAAAAACCCGGCCAGGTGCGAATCGGACTCGCACACGAAGGGTTCTGTACCACCAAACAATATGAAAAAAAACGAGCGCGACGTTAATCAAACTTAACTATTAATCGTTATTATTAGGCAATTTAAGAATTATTGTATAAATATATTTCATTTTCATTTCGTTAGTTATTTAGAAGGCGCTCGATCTTCTCCGGCTAATCCGAAAAGTAATAACATGAGTGCACTGATAGCTAGAGACAATTTTTATTACTTATTTTATTACAGTGAGCCTTTGACTTTCAGTATCGATTATGAAGAGAATAAACTCTGCAAAGGAAAGCGTAAATTTATAGTACCTAGTAATACAATGAAGTAATACAATTTTCATCATAATTTTTTTTTATTATATTTTATCACAAAGATAAAATGCATCTAGTTTTCGCTGTCATTTTCTATGGAATTTTTACAAAATTTTTACTTATAAGTTAATCTATTCCTCGTTAAATAATATAGTCTAGTTAGCTGTGATAGTTTTCCTTAACTACGTTATATATACTTCTGTCATAATTTTTTTTCACATATCCAAAAACAACGGTTTAGCTGGTAGAGGGGGGATACATCACTCTAACAAAAATTAGGACTTTAGGAGTGCATATCACACCAACTGTTGACTTAAATAAAAAAAAATGTTTGAAACCTTGATATCATTTTTAAGACATCGTTTGGTACCTCTCGCGCTAATATACGATGATTTTTTTTTTCGTACTTCAGTTACATGTATGGCGCCCTAACCCAAAATTTTTTTTTTCTTAATTGTGTAGCGTAGTCGTTGTGTAGCGGTTCATAGCACCTACCTTCCAAATTTAATCTCTATATTTTTTTTTGCCAATTGCCAATAGTTTTTCGAGAAAACCACAGACAGACAGACAGGCGGACGGACGGACATGGCGAAACTATAAGGGTTCCTTTTTTGCCATTTGGCTACGAAACCCTAAAAAGCAGACAAAAAATTTGTCCAATATAATGCAAATGTGGAAAAGCTTATCAAATAAACAAAAATTAAATGTATAAATAGATACTGATACTCACTTTTCTCAATGAAAGACTTTTTAAGATTTCAACTTAATAACAATCTCATGCAGAATACTTTTAATGTGTAATATTAATTAAACTACAGTATTTATCTCGGTATAGTAGTTTATTACAGTACAGTTTATTTACTACAGAATCATCATATTTACTTAAAAGTTTTAATCTTTGAAATTTAGGTGCTTCTAATTTATTATACCTTAAAAGCTAAAAGGTTTGACATCATCTCTTGCAATCCAGGTACAAAGGATTCACCTATGGACCTAAGTGTAGATGCTGGTAAGCATGATTCAAGACGTTCGTTTACTTACATAACCTTAAAGATAATTAGTAAACCCTATCGATTTTTCGCAGAAGCGAGGACTGTATTCCGCCATCTATAAGTAAAATAAATTACCATACGGACAGAAATTAACGTTGCGGCGTTCATACTATTTCCACGAGTCGCAGAAACCCTGTCATTACGACCGCTTGTGGGTGGAAAACTGCGCCACCGTTCTCCCGGGTGACATTACTGGCACGCGACCCCATATGACGTAGACAATAATTCACTTGTGTAGCAACGATTGCTAATAACTTCCGATCGATCGACGTGTAAATGGGTGCAAGTTTCTGTTATTAGCGTTGTTATGTATGTCTTGTCTAATGTTGCATTCGATTGCCTATAAGCATAAGGGGTGTTATGACGTAAATTATAGCATTAATAGATATTATAAATGTTAGCATCAGGCTCATTACACGTCAGTGAGGCCCCGCCTTTACAGAATCGCTTAAACGTTTTCGTATCCGTTCTCAAGGTGCTTATTTTTAAATATGGTTGATTTTAAACGAACAGAACGTTCAAAATAATACGAGTTTAAATATATGGTATTACGGTCCTAGTTACTGCCAAGTTTGAATTCAAATAAAACCAGCCTGGTAAAAAAATGTAGTTTTTTTTTTTTTAATTTTAAAATTTAAATAAAAGTCACTATAATTCAAAATCAATTAAATTATTTGATAATTACTTTTCAATCGTTTTCACAATCGCTTTTGAACTCAAACATGGACACGTCAAAACTGATGCTAATTTCGTCGGGATGCATGGCTGATGAACGAACCGCGCGTTTTTTGTGTAGTCATTTTTGCTGTGAAAATTCTGACTTGCAATATGAACAAAGAGGTACTTTAACCATTAAAATCAATAATGAAGAATCGCAAGCCTGGATGAAAGCTGTTGCATTTCAATCTGCTGAAGATTAGTAGCACCATTTGAGGTTAGCATACCCACAATAATGACCGTTTTGTACCAAATCAACAAAATTAAAAAAAAAAAAAACTAGTGAATTGGATACCACATGAATTGACCGATTTGTATAAAACTGTATGCGTCGAAGCTTGGTTAGGTTTGATTAATCGACAATGAGATGAAGATATTTTCGGCCTAATTGTAACATGCAACGAAAAATGGATTATTTACGATAATCGCAAGGAAAAAACCTAATGGCTGAACCCAAGTCGAATTCCGGAACAATGCCCTAAAAAGTAGCTTACCCACAGAGTGGTGGTGACTGTTTGGTGGTTCAGTCATGGTGCTATGTACTACATGTTCCTCGATTCGGTAAATCAATAACAGCTGAAGTCTAAAGTCAATAACTTCGAACAATGGTGCTGAAACTGGTAACAAAACACCTCCAACTAGTCAACCAATCTTCACCATGTTGCTTCACGATAATGTTTGAGCACTACAGGAATTTACACTACATTTTAATGTAATAAGTTTTATTAATATATATAGGTAGTTGTTGTTTTTTGTTTCATAGATCTGATTTGCTTATATTTTAAGCCGTATTAGTGTTGCATTGATTGTAATCTGTTTTGTGAATTTATAAAATAAATAAAAAGGAATTACACTCAAAAACCTTCCGTCACGTCACTCTTCGTACTCTTCGGACTTGATCCGCCTTCATACCGACTGCCAATTTTTCCGCAATCCGGACAGCTTTCTTCACGAAAGAAAAATTTGTTGCTGAGAAGCAGTCGGAATCGCTTAAACAAACTTGTACTCCCCAGAGTTCTATCACAAAGGAATTTATGATATCCCCATTACATGGCAAAAATGTATTTATTTGTTTGAATAAATACTTTTTTCTTAGTAATTTCTAATTTTATTTTATTCTACTTCAAACGGCAATTTCGTACTTCAACGCCATTAATGTAGCTGTCGCATGGTTTTCCACCGCTGATAATATTACAACTAGGCTAACAACTTTAATTCGCGCACAATTATTTCAATATTTATTGGCGGCACTTACCTTTCTTGACGTATAACGATTAGTTTATTCTAGTTTTGGTCTGTCTAGGTTTGGTCTAGTTACGACTCTAAAGTTTTTGTATCGATTTTTACTTGGACACGATATTAGAAGACTTGTATTTATTACAGTATGTGAATTTATACATATATGTCACGTATATACCCAGTGTACCCAGGCACTCAGGGTATTCTAGTTTGAAGCGAATGCAACATGTGTTTTTAGTTTATTTAAATTTTGTGATCAGGTCTCGAAAACGGCGTCCAAGCAGCTCCGGGGAGGCGAGCTACGGGGAGCGCGACGACCTCATGAACGAGTGTAACGCCGCGCTCGTGCTTATGTCGCTCAGTTGCTCACCGAACTCTCCAAGGCCCAGTAAGTATATATATATACATAATAAATCCCAGTAAATTTCAGTAAAATTAAGATCTTCTAGATCTAGGATCATAAAAACAATACAAAAAAACTACTAATTTCACTGATCTTACAATAATTCTAATTCTACAGCGATTTAAGCATAATAAAATTCTAATGCTTCTAAACTCGACCAGTAAAATTGGTAATTATGACTTACTTAAAACTTACTATTACAATTTTTATAACTTTAGTGGCAAATTTTTACAGATTTACTTACTAAATTTCACTGATCTAAAAAATTATGCTGCGGTATATAAAATATTGCAATTTACTAATTATGGTAGTAAAGAATACCACAACTAAATGATTTCTCACTTTTGGAAATCTTTGAACTAATTTATATTTATTTTATAGTAAAATTATAATTTTACTGATTTTACATTTGGCTTGCAACATATATATATGTTATTTAGAGAACTTCTAGCAAATTTCTTTTTACTATAAATTCGCCTGAAAATGTCTGTCTTAGATCAAAATTCAAACTCATATACTTAATAGATTTTTTCTGCTCGTATATTCATTCGGTATATATAGGTTAGGTTAACGTATGAGACCGGGGAATTCCTTTTCGATCTTAACTGACGTTTTCGCAACTTATATCACATCAATTCATTTCATTTTGAAATATATATGTATATAATCGTATATCATAGTCGTCTTTTAAATGTGCCAGTCGACAATGAAGTCAGGTTGCATGAATATTTTGTCCGTATTTTCTCTGGATTTTACAAAATGTGCGCTTGGAGAACGTCTAGACAGACAGTCTAGACACTGTCTAGACTAAATGTTTAGTTTACTTTTGACATATACAAATTGTGTAATATTATTTGACCACAGCAATATAATATTTTTTTTCTATGTTATCACATATTAGTAGTGTAAAATTGGGGAGTCTGGCTCACATTTTGTATGGTATATAATTGGGGAGTCTGGCTCACTTTTTCGTTATTTGCTGAAAACCGTGGTCCGTTTTAAAAGTCTCGCTTCGCTCTCACGGACCACGGTTTTCAGCAAATAACGAAAAAGTGAGCCAGACTCCCCAATTATATACCATACAAAATGTGAGCCAGACTCCCCAATTTTTTTTCTCGGAAAACACGATCTCTCATTTTGAGGTGAAAGAAATTTTATAAAACACTCACCGTTACGACAACCGATAACTTTAAACACATGACAAATTTCAACACCAACAAAATTTTTACTCTTAAATATTTTACTATAAGTCACAACACGGCAACACGAGTTGATTGCAGGACGTCGATTTACTAAATGGTAAATCAAGTATGTCCCTACTCTACACCTAATCCCAATTAAAAAACCGGATAAGTCCGTTTAGCATATATTATTGAATTTTACTTAATAAGTAGATGAAAAGAAATATACTTCTCACTAGAACTATAATAATTTTTTTATAACAACTTTGTCACCTAAGATTAACTAAATTATTTAAAAACTTATGCATTAATTATTACGCTGTTTTTTTTTTTATTCGATTGTATTTATTTCATTAGAACTACAATAATTTTTTACAACCTTTTTTCTCGTATAAATTGCTTAATTAATTAAAACTATAAAATGTTTTCTTACTTAATATTATTGCTGTAATATCGTATTCAATTTAACTTTAAAAAAATATTTTGAAATACAGATTTAGACCCTTTCGGAAACAGAATACTTACACACTTCCATTAAAAGTAATAAGGACTTTTGTTCCAAATTATGAATGAATTATTGTTTTGACAAAGACACGTGTATGGTACAGTTAACAATACGTTTTATCAGCGTTTGAGAAGTTACAATTTTATTATTTAAAAGAGTCTATTTATGAAATAATATAATAAACTTTAATAGAATAAACATAAATGACGATCAAGTAATTGTTCACGACTTTATTAATAAATACTAACTGACTGAAAAAAAAAAAGGCTGATGACATATTTTGCAAATTTACAAAAAAAATTAAAATATTATAAAATATTTGTATGTATAGAAACTTAAAAAGTTTTTTTTTTGATGTTGTGTAATGATTAAATAATTTAAATTAAAAAATATTTTTTATATTTCTCGTTGATTGTATACATCACACATCAAATGTTTCATTAACAAGTGTTTCACTGTGTCAAGACTTTGGTTTCAAATTATGAATGAATTATTGTTTTGACAAAGACACGTGTATGGTACAGTTAACAATACGTTTTACCTGCGTTTGAGAAGTTACCATTTTATTATTTAAAAGAGTCTATTTATGAAATAATATAATAAACTTTAATAGAATAAACATAAATGACGATCAAGTAATTGTTCACGACTTTATTAATAAATACTAACTGACTGAAAAAAAAAAAGCTAATGTCATATTTTGCAAATTTACAAAAAAATTAAAATATTATAAAATATTTGTATGTACAGAAACTTAAGAAGTTTTTTTGATGTTGTGTAATGATTTAATAGTTAAAATTAAAAAATATTTTTTTATATTTCTCGTTGACTGTATACATCTAACATAAATGTTAAGAATGTTTCATTGTTTTAACTATGACACGTGTAAGTTTTTCGTATCTTTAACCCTGAACGAACAAAAATGCTTTGTACATGCAAAGTGCTAAAAATGGCTTTAGGAAATAAGTTTCTCATGTTTTATGATTTTCAAGTCTCGACTTGCGTTTATAAAACGGAACTGGGTTACGATAATTTTTTTCTATCATGTTTTTATAGTTTTGTTTTTAAACCTTGAAGACAGTTCACACGTGTATCGAAGCGTATATAAACCATACTCCAAGCTTATTCGACACCAGTCTACGATAGGCGAAGTTCCTAGTAGTAACAAAAATACAAAGTGTTCTTGCAAAAACCAAGCACCAAGTAATACTTCAGTGGTACCATGGCTGAAATGTGAGTATAAAAATGTAGGTATATTACATTATTTTCAAACTTTTATAAATATTCATTATATTTTTTATAAAATAATCAATTGTTATTTCATGTTTTTTATAGCATTAATTTTTTACTGATTATACTACGTTGAAAATTGTGTTTAAAAATTTGATTACGATATTAACATTCTATATAAATTATGGTTGTGATTTTTACGTAGGTGAAAGCATGCATGATTATAATAGAAGCGCAAAAATATGTGTGTTTTTTTTTTCTTTTATAAATACACATTATATTTTTATGAAAATGCTCATTTGTTACTTTATGTTTTACGTTAATTTGAACTGATTATATTACATCGATTATTGTGTTAAATTAATTACGATATTAGATTTTCTATAAAAACTACGACTTTGATTTTTAGGTAAAAGTCTCCACGATTGTAATAGATATTTCATGTTTTTATAGCACTAATTTTTTACTGATTATACTACGTTGAAAATTGTGTTTAAAATTTGATTGCGATATTAACATTCTATATAAATTACGGTTTTGATTTTACGTAGGTAAAAGCATGCATGATTATAATAGAAGTGGAAAAATATGTGTTTTTTTTTTCTTTTATAAATACACATTATATTTTTATGAAAATGCTCATTTGTTATTTTGTGTTTTACGTTAATTTTAACTGATTACATTACATCGATTATTGTGTTAAATTAATTTTCTATAAAAACTACGACTTCGATTTTTAGGTAAAAGCCTCTACGATTGTAATAGAACTGGGAAAAAAAATTGTATATTGCGTAATTATTTTAAGTGGTCTTGTTTTTTATTTGTTATAGAAACCTTCCAACTATATTCGATTCTGATGAGGGTTTATCGTCGATATCACCTAGTACATCTAAAAATTTAAAACGCAAATCATCTAAGAAATGTTCAAAGAAAACACGCACCGATTTCATGAAGGATCTTTTCGGAGACGAAAGTGATACTGAAATATGTGTGAAGAAAACTGAATTATCGGGTATTTTATGGAAGCGAGTTGCTAATGGAATGACAAAACAGACTGAAAACAATGCGAATGGGGAATTCTTTTTGGAATTAAAACTTTACTATACGTCCGAAATCGAGAAATTACCAGATGATACTCGTTGGAAATTCGCTTTGATAAATACGAAAATTAAATTACAAAGAGAGTCTGATGACTTTAAATATTTGCAACGTCTTTTATTGAACATAAAAGAGAAATTTGCAAAATCTGAAGCACAATTTATTCCTGAAAAGAAAAAGTAAAATATTATTTTCTTAAACTTACCGATTTAAATAACGTGTTATTTTCATACTTTATGTATTTCGTGTAATAGAATATAAGCCTACATTGTAATCAGTGTATTTTTTAATTAAAGGTAAAAATTAGATTTTCTCTGAATTATCGGGTATTTTATGGAAGCGAGTTGCTAATGGAATGACAAAACAGACTGAAAACAATGCGAATGGAGAATTCTTTTTGGAATTAAAACTTTACTATACGTCCGAAATCGAGAAATTACCAGATGATACTCGTTGGAAATTCGCTTTGATAAATACGAAAATTAAATTACAAAGAGAGTCTGATGACTTTAAATATTTGCAACGTTTTTATTGAACATAAAAGAGAAATTTGCAAAATCTGAAGCACAATTTATTCCTGAAAAGAAAAAGTAAAATATTATTTTCTTAAACTTACTGATTTAAATAACGTGTTATTTTCATACTTTATGTATTTCGTGTAATAGAATATAAGCCTACATTGTAATCAGTGTATTTTTTAATTAAAGATAAAAATTAGATTTTCTAGGTTTAAGTATAAATTAACAAGCAATGCTTACAAAGTAAATAGTAGATAACTTGGTTTACATATGGTATTGTATTACCTATTTTTTTTTTTTACTTTGGATGCAATCTGATAAAACTACATATTTTGATTTTATTATTGTGCACTACGATATTTTATTAATATGACGAATAAAATATATTGTAATATTTGTGGTATAAATGTTACAAAGAAAATATACTATGCTCATCTTAGAACAAACTTACATAAAAAAAATTGTTTGTTACAAAGCCACATTGATAATGTACGGCTTATAAATTCGGCATTTAAAAACAGACTACTTTCTTTTAGAATAGATGGTATTCATGATAGGTATTTACTTCCAGAAGATTTTTTAAATGATGTACGAGTTTCGGTGAATAAGTTAATTAAATATATTCTTCATCAACATAATAGCTGTAAAATAAATTTTGAATTGTTTTGTTATTATTCTTTACCACACCAAATAAAGACCGAGTTGAAATCATTTACAGTGAAGTATAAGAAATTTTATCACAATACTGATATCAATGAATATTATAACCATGTTAAAGCTACACTCATTCGGAAATGTAGCGAATTTCAATTAAAAGATTCGGGTTGGTTTATTTCCAGTGTATCTCATCTTGAAATGAATATAAATAAATACACACCATTACGAGGGGGTTCTTACATACCATTACCTAAAAATATTCAGAGTACGAAAAGTTGTTTAAACATTAAAAACACTGACTCTCATTGTTTTTTATGGTGTGCAGTTGCATCTTTATTTCCAGTGAAAAAAAATGGTACACGCACTGCATCATATCCAGATTACAAACAAATATTTAAAATAGATGGGATGAATTTTCCTCCTACTAATAGAGATATAAAGATATTCGAAATGAATAATCCAACATTTACAGTAAATATTTACGGATTAGATTCAAAAAATCAACTTGTAGGCCCGCTCTACAAGACAGAATATCGTAGTATAAACCATATTAATTTATTATATATAGAAAATTCTCAACATGGGCATTATTGTTTAATAAAAGATTTTGAACGGCTTATTAGACACCAAGTAACGAGGCATAAAGGCAAAATATATTTTTGTGATGAGTGTATGTTATTTTTTTCCTCATATGATAGTATGGAGATGCATAATTGTGCTCGAATTAAAACGGTATTGCCCAGACCTGGTACAATCTTACAATTCACTCACTACGAGAGATTGCAACGTATTCCTTTCGTTATCTATGGTGATTTCGAAACTATGTTATTACCTCTTAATAACAACCAGAACTGTGAAACTAAATACACAAAATTAACAAAAAGACACGTACCAATAGCATTTGCTTATTATATATGTTGTGCATATGATTCGAGTTTAAATAAATTCATTTCATATCGAGGAAAAGATTGCGTTCATATATTTGTAAAGTCATTAACGGAACATGTTAACGAAATTCATAGAATTAATACGACTGAAAAGAAAAAAATGATTCCGTTATCATTGCAACAACAAATTGAATACAATAGCGCCACTCACTGTTATATATGTAATAATTTACTATTGGGTGATGTAGTTCGCGATCACTGTCACAGAACAGGCGTATACAGAGGCGCAGTACACTCACATTGTAACTTGCTTTTAAAGACTTGTACGTTCATTCCATTTTTCTTTCATAACTTAGCGGGGTATGATTGTCATTTATTTATAAAAGAGCTTAGTGAATCTGATGGCAGGATAGAGGTGATACCTAAAGGGAAAGAAAAATATATTTCTTTTACTAAATTCATAAAAAATGTATACGATGTTCGTGAGTCATATATTCCTCTCAGATTTGTTGATTCTTGTCATTTTCTCAACACGAGTTTAGATAAATTATCTAAAACATTAGAGTATGATAAATTCTTGAATCTCAGACGCTTTTTCTCTGATAAAAATAAATTTCGATTAGCATGCCGTAAGGGAGTGTATCCGTACGAATATATGGATAGTTTAGATAAATATAATGAAACAGTATTGCCACCGAAACAAAGTTTTTATAATACTTTAACATCAAATCATATTTCAGACGATGATTATAAACATGCTTTTGATGTATGGGAAAAATTTTCCATATGCAATTTAGGACAATATACTGATTTATATTTAATGATCGATGTTCTATTATTATGTGATGTATTTGAAAATTTTCGTACTGTTTGCCAAAAAAATTATAAACTAGATGCAGCTTTTTATGTAACCGCTCCTAGTCTTAGCTGGGACGCAATGCTTTTAAATACTGGTGTAAAATTAGAATTAATTTCTGACATTGAAATATATCAAATGCTTGAACAAGGCATCCGAGGCGGATTATCACAGTGTTCTTTACGATATGCAAAAGCTAATAATATTTATACTGAAGACTACAGGGAAGATAGACCAAATACTTATCTTTTATATTTAGATTGTAATAATTTATATGGATACGTGATGATGAAAAACTTACCGATTTCAGAATTCAAACTTTTACAAAGTGATGAATTATTATCTTTCGACATAGATTCATGTCATGAAAATTCAGACATTGGATTTATATTAGAGGTTGATTTAATCTATAACGAGGACTTACATGACTCTCACAAAGATTTACCATTTGCACCAGAAAAAATGAAACCTCCTGGAGGAAAGACTTATAAATTGATCGCAAATCTGTACAATAAATATCACTATGTTATTCATTATATGCATTTAAAACAGTGTTTAAATCATGGTTTGATATTGAATAAAATTCATAAAATTCTTTCATTTAAACAAAGTAATTATTTAAAACAATATATAGATTTGAATACAAGTTTGCGTCAATCCTCACAATCTACGTTTGAACAAGATTTTTTTAAATTGTTCAATAATTCAATATTTGGAAAAACTTTAGAAAACAAGCGGAAGCAAATATCTGTAAAATTAGTTGATCGATGGAGTGATGAAAAAAATTACACAAATAAATACATAGGTGCTGAAAAATTGATTGCTCAACCAAATTTTCATAATGTATCAATTTTTTCTGAAAATTTCGCAGCAGTTCAGATGGACAAGTCGGAAATTTTACTTGACCGTCCTATATACATAGGATTTACTGTACTAGAATTAAGTAAATCCCATCTTTATAGCTTTCACTATTCTTTTATTAAACCAAAATATGGGGATAGAGCACAACTGTGCTACACCGACACTGACAGTTTATTATATTACATAATACCTACAAATGATTGTATTTATAAAGATCTAAAAGAAAATCTTGAATTATTTGATACAAGCAATTTTAGTAGGAACAATATTTATGATTTACCACTAGTAAATAAAAAGGTACCAGGTCTGTTTAAAGATGAATTAGGAGGGACAATCGTTGATGAATTTGTAGGTTTAAGATCTAAACTATATTGTATAAAAACCGAAAACGATGAAATCAAAAAGGCAAAGGGAGTTAGCAAAGCAGTGTTAAATCTTTTAACTACAGACGAATACAAATCTACTCTTAAAACTAACAATACATTGCGCTCATGTATGAATGTATTTAAATCAATCAAACACACGATATTCTCGCAAGAAGTAAATAAATCCGTGTTGAATGCTAATGATGATAAAAGATTAATAATTGATAAATATAACACATTGCCTTGGGGACATTACAAATTATTTTAAGTATGCTATGTACAAATATATCTGATATTTTTTATAACCAAAGTGTACATCTATAAAAATATGTATGTATTTTTACCATTAAATTAAGTATATTACTGAGTTCATCTCTGTTTTTATTTCATAACCCTATAATTCTTTAAGAGACTACAACGTTTATGCTGAATAATGATTCACCATAATAATAATAATAATAAATATTATTATCGAAAGAGAAAAAAAGGTTTTGGATTTTTCAATGATATGCTGAATAAATTACCGTTTGAGCTACATGTACCCGGTTATCAGTTTTGCGGTCCTGGAACTAAACTCAAAGATCGATTAGCACGAGGTGATATGGGTATTAATCCACTTGATTCAGCTTGTCGCGAACATGATATAGCGTATTCGAAAAACAGAGATAATGTTCATATGAGAAATCAGGCTGATCGTATGCTAGCATCAAAAGCGATGAAACGAGTATTTAATAGAGATGCATCAATGAGTGAAAGAGCAGTTGCGTTAGGCATTGCGTCCGCGATGGGTGCCAAGTCAAAATTAGGTCTTGGTATCACAAATAAAAATAAAACAAAGAAAAAAATTAAAAGATCAAAGAAACCTTTCAAGCATGTTATTAAAATAGCTAAATCATCTATGTCTAAAGGATCTGATCCTATAAAATCTGCACTGAATGGTGTTCGTAAAGTGATTCGTCAAGTAGGAGGGAAAAAAAATATCAATTGTCCTAGAATTTTACCTCTGCCACAAAAAATTGGTGGAGTACTTCCTTTTTTAATACAACTTTTTGCTGGATTAAGTGCAACAGGTGCTTTGGCTGGTGGAGCTGCTGGAATCGCGAAAGCAGTCAACAATGCTAAAAATGCTGTAGAACAACTTAAAGAACAAAAAAGACATAAT